>CM045758.1:16057076-16325655 GCA_025200525.1 Camellia lanceoleosa
TATTTTGGGAATTGGTGCAATTTTCCAACATCAAATGAGTACAAACAGAGGCATCCGATGGCGAGGCAAGAGCATTTTCAAGAGGAAGCAACCGAGCATGCATGCATCCCTCGTCCCTCGAGGCCGTTTAAATTGCTTTACTAGTTAGTTAGCGTAGCTAATCATTCAATTCATTTTGTAATATTTTAAATTAGCTTAGCATAGCTAGTTATTCAATTGTGCTGTAATAATTAGTTAACTAGAATAGTTAATTAATTTTGTGTTGTAATAATTAGTTTAGCTTAGATTAGCTTAGCTTATTCATTTGGACCCTCCTTCGTAAAAACGTAATGTTGTAATAAGTGTGCGTGCGAGTGTGCATGTCTTCTAACCCCATGTCTTTCTCCCTTTTATTTAACCGCTTTCGATGGTTAGTTTAGGGACACGTTTTGATTAGCATACCTTATGCTTGTATTTTTACATAATTCATTTGTCTTGCATGCACCGAGGCTCGGCGCATCATTCAAACTGCATTATAATTTCAATACTTATTTGAATATGTGTTTCAAAGCATGCCATCAAAGTGTTGCAAATGCCATATTAGTAGTCGAGCCTATTAATTGCATTATTACATGTGTTGTATCAGGCATTTTGTATAGTTAAGATCATGCATATTTCTAATTAGCTTTTGTTTTGGCTTGGAGTACACTGTAAGTTTTACGCTTTAGCATACTTGCATGAGTGTGAGTGATGCCATGTTTAGCATGCTTGCCATGAGGCTATGTGCTTAAATGATTAACTGCATGAATGCCTATGGATGAAGGCTTTGTTGCTTGAATTGGAACAAATTCAACAAATGTGAGTTTTAAGCTCACTTTGTGAAGTGGAAAATCATGTTTTAAGCCCATCTGAGGTGGCAAATCTGCGTTTTAGCCCACTTGAGGGTGGTGAATTCAAACCATTTTCGAAAGCAAACGTGAGTTGAATTGTTCCAAGTTTTGCGACTAGTCTATACTTACTTGTGTGCGTCACATAGTAAAGTTAGCTAATAATCAGAATAAGAACACATGAGGTTTATGAAATAACATATCATGATAGTAGAGGCCAATCTTTGATCGGGCGAGCGGGGGTGCTCATTTCAGGACCTTCTCCTCTCGTACCCAAGTTCCCGAGCCGAGGCAACTTTGGTGATGATGGACACGTGGCCTTTGGCACGAGTCAGTGTTTCCTAAATTTTCCAAAAATAAAATATTTAGGTGGCAACTCTGTAATCTGGCAAAGCAGTCCAGTTTTGGCATTATTTGATTCAAAATCAATTTTCCAAAATGATTTGCCGGATTGGACTCTTTAGTGTTTATCAGTCTCACATTGCACTTTGTGAGATTAGATTCAGAACCGTGATAGGAGTCCGAACTATAGGACCAATTCGAGCTCTTCGAAAGGGGGCGCGGAAAAGTCAAGCTACAGTCTACTACGCTTATTCTTTCTTTAGTCAAATAAATCAGGTTCTCATTTCACATATTCTTTCATTACTAAATCATTCTTTTCTAAATAAACCAATTTCTTACTTGGCTTCTTAATCAATTACTACTAAGTTAATGACTTATTCCTTAATCAACTAATTTATGTTGATTGTTTGCTTATAAATCTTCATTGAGTCATAAATCATGTCTAAAATACTTTGGAAGGAGATGAGATGAAAAGATAAACAAAGTGTGATTTTTCAAAACATGCTGAAAATAGCCTGGCTGCTCGAGTGGGCTATTCTATTTGTAAAAATACTAGAAGCTCAAAATGTTTGCTCGAGCCACCAATTGGTCGCTTGAGCAGTCTGTAAATTTTCTGAGTTCCAAAGCTGAAGATTTAACTTCCAAATTTCATTTCAAAACTTAGATTCATGCATATTTAAACATGTAATGTCATTAAAAAAATGAACACATAACTAATTTCGAAATCTTAATGCAAAACCCTCCTTAATTTGTCAAGATTAAAGTTATAACTTCCTGAATATAGTGATTCTAAACTTTTTTTTCAAAGTTATTTATATACTCCGTTGCGTGAATCAAATCTTCAATAAATCTTTGTTGCATATAATTTATGGAGCTTGGTTTAACCATAACTTTCAAAATCAAACCCAAAATAATTAATTTCTAATTAAACTTCATAAACTTGGTCTTAGCTCCAATTCTTCATTTTCTTGTCAATTTTCCTAGCAAACATTGAATATATGTAATTCAAAAAACAATCTAATTTAATGTATTCCAAAATTTGTTTAAATTAAATAAAACTCATAAATTACATTACATGTATGGATTAATAATCAAAATCAAAACCCATATTTTCATGAACTCATAGTTTCCAAAACTTTTCTTCAAAATCAAATGTATAATAAACTTGTATGTCTCAAATCTTTTCAAAACTCATGGTGCATGCAAATATACATCTCACATATATATCAAGGTTCACAAACCCAAGCTCAATTTGAAGAATTCCTACAATTATTTCCATATTTATTCATTAATTCTTCCAAATTACATGCATGTAAAAATGAGACTCAACTTCATGCAAGATATTCAAAATCAAACCAAAAATAATCAATTTCCATGTTTATTTCCATAACCATGAACCTAGCTTTATTTTCTTATTCAAACCCATTTCCTTACAAATTCCATGAAATTGATTCCACAACTTCCTTAATTTCAACTAGTATATGAAGTTTGTACATGAATTAAGCATAAATCTCTTACCTTAAGCTTCAATTTTAGATATAATGTGTTGATTTCCTCTACTTCTTCTTGTTCTTCCTTCAATTTTCCAAGTCTTGAGTTTTTCACTTCTCTCTTTATAACTCTCTCTTTCTCTCTCTCGCGGTCCTTCTCTCTCTCACTGGTTTTTTTTCCAACAAGAGACTTAATTTTTTTGAGGTTTACTTCTCTTCTTTACACTACACCACGTGTGCACACATGCATACATACATAGAATTCTCAGCACACCCACACCCAAATACACCTTCAATTCTAGACCATTCCATAATTCAATTTATGATTAAGATTAATTTAATTAAGCAACACTTAATCTTAATAGCTCTTGATTAACACATAATTAAATTAATCATAACTAATCACCAGTCCCACATAATTTAATTTATCTAATTTGATTTCCATTAGGACCCAATTAATTATATTTAAATTTATCATTCTAAATCAGATTTTTAATCAAACTCCCAGAATGCTCCAAATATTAAATTAAACTTATTTCCATTCTCAATTTTTGTTTCTTAAATCATTAAGGCTTCCAATTTCAGATTAAACTTCAAAATCTTCGTCAATAAATTACATGTTCAATTGAACACCTCATAAATAAATTTAATTCATAATAATCTAAATTCCCAATTCTCGTAACTTAATTAACTCCAATCCAGACCCAATTAATCAAATCTCAATTTTTCTAAAATGAATCGAATATTTAATTAAACTCCCATATGGTTCGATACTCGAAATTAAAATAATTCAATTCACCAATTATACTCTCTTGAGCCATTTAGGTTTCCAATTTCTAATTCCAATATAAATTCTCAACAGAAATATATACGAATTAGTCTCCATAATTTTCATAAATCTAAAATTAAATTAGAATAATAGGCAATTAAAATTTAACTCTCCTGAATTATTTAAATGCTAATTATTTTAAGTAGTGGGGTCGTCACAGTATATCTGTGTAAATGAGATGGGAAATTTCAACAGATCATGAAATTTTGATTTTTTTTTTTTTTTTTTTGGTTCTTTGGGTTTGAACAAAGATTTGAACAGATAAGATATGTTTGGTTTGACAGAGAGAGAGAGATGGAAAGAAAGAGAGATATAGAGAAAGAAAGAAAGTAGGTTTAACAGATAGATATAGAAATTGAATAGACATGTCAAAAAATTAAACAAATAAGGTTTTGTTTGACTTGGTATTGCAACATATAGGGTTGGGTTGGCTCAACAGATAGGGTTTGATTTTCCTTGTATTTCAACAAATAGAACAAATATTAAAAAAAAAATTGAACAGATAGAATTTTGACAAATGGTTTGTAAGGAAAACTAATTGAATAGATAATAAAATTTTGGATAGATATTTGAACATATAAGGGAACAAATTGAATACATAGGCAAAAAAATTGGATATATAGAATTTTGTTTGGACAAATATTTAATCCTTATAAAGAAAAATCAAAACCTTGGGGTAGATATATTAGAAAAAAAAAATCTAATAGCTTCAAAAAAAATAAAAAGCCTCCTTATCCAAAAGGAAAATCTCCTGAGAATGCAAATGCTGACTTTGTAGAGAAAAATGACATTTCGCAAACAAATGTCCTAACAAACAAAGAAAACATTTTAAACAAATATTATTTTCTAAAAAAAAATACGAACTAGTATGGGGATACGAAATAGAATCTGACAATGAAGTAGAAGAACTCATGTAACGCCCAAAAAATATACATACTATCGAAATAATAACATTAATACTAATTATAAAGATTCATAAGAGATGCTGGAAATATCCCCAACATATTCAATTACATAGTCTCAATGTTTATACAAAAATAATCTCACATGCGATTATATATTCAATGAATCTTAGTACATGAATCTATAGCATGTAAAATATTTCAATCATAATAAGTAAATTCCCTCAAGGGCTTACAAGTCCCAAGGCTTAAGCCCGGTTACACAAAAATGGTCTTTCGGACCCATACATGAATAACCCTTGGCTTGCCAAAAATTTACAATCACAACAAAAGAGCCTTGTGCTCTCAAACAAACTTCCACGCCCTAGTTTGGCGGGTTCACTACATCTTTTCCTGCACTAAAATCCCATAGGGGTGAACATAAAGCCCAGTGGAAAATCCTTAACAAAGTATATACATTTATGCAAGATTTTCCAGTATTCAATACAAATGCCGTTGTAACATGCCCGGGGGGTACCCGCGCGCGTTAAACAGTTCGGACTCCCGAGATCTCTTTGATCTCAAGTTTCACGAGTGCAATGTGAAACATAGATGTGAGTCCAGATTTGGCAACTTTTATTGAAAATTCATTTTATTGCAATTTTGTCAAAAATGGACTGCGTCATCAGATCTCAGAGTCGCCACCTAATATTTTGGGAAATTAGGAAACCCATGACTCGGTGCCAAAGGCCACTGTTCGTCGTAACCAAGGATGCTTGGCTCGGAACCTTAGGTATGAGAGGGGAAGGTCAATAATGAGCACCCCCGCTCACCCGATCAAAAGATCGGCCTCTACTAAACCATGATATGACTTTTATTTTCTTTATATGTTCATGTTCTGATTATTGAATAAATCCTAAAATTTACTATGTGAAGCATACAAGTATAGACTAGTTTGCTCAAATTGGAACAATTCAACTTCATGTTTGTTTTTCGAAAAGGGTTTGAATCTGCCACTTGACAAAGTGGGCTTAAAGTTTATGAATTTGCCACTACAGAGTGGGCTTAAAACGTACAGTTATCGAATTATTCCAATTCAAACAACAAGCCTTCATCCACAGGCATTCAAACAGTTTATCACTTAAACAAATAGCCACATGGTAGGATGCTAAACATAATAAGAAAATCACACACAAATGAGATGCTAAAGCATAAAAACTCACAGATTTACCGACGTCCCTCGAACAACTACAAAACAACAAAAGTTAGTAAAATATGCATGATCTTATATACAGGATCCTAATGCAATTCACTCATAAGATGCACTAAAGATTTGGCTTCTAAAATATGGTATGTGAATCATCTCAAAATATTTGATAGCACACAGAATCATGGGATAATCAATTGAAGCATAAAGATGCAAATTTAGCCAAATCTTATGCATGGATCATGGATGTAAAGCAGGGATATGCATGACATGTCAGATATATACATACACACAGTTAGGGAAAGCGATAAAAGAATGGGATAGAAAGAAGCGGGGTGGGGGAATTATTACAATACTTGAATTATTACAGATCCGAATGAGGGAGATGAGAGAAAAATAAAATAAAATAAAACCTCACAACACTCAAAAAATAAAAATAAAAATTTTAAACCCCAAACATCCATGTATCTTCAATCCAATCCAACCCATATAAACACATCTTCCATGTAGACCCCACCAAAATCATCTTCAATTATCACATCTCCAGACTTCATGCATCCAATGTAAGCACTATCTTGACCACGGCGGCTTTCAAGAAGTTCAACTCATCTTTCTCCTTTTTCAATACTTCTTCTCCCTCCAAACCCATCCAAACAAAATAAATAAAGCAGAACCCCAGAAAACCAACCCACAAAACAATCAAGCCAACCAACCAAAACCCAGAATAGAAGTTATCAAAAACACACACACTTTCACTCTCTCTCTACTCTCTCTGTCCGTGTCTCTCTCTACATCATTACACAATCAATTCAAGAGTTATAAGTTTGAAGAACTAGTCTCTGACTGTTCATCTACAAAAGAAAAGATTGGAGAGAGAGAGACAGAGAGGATTGGAGTGGTGGATCTGCGACTGAGATCCCAGCAATGGTGAGCTTCGAGCCTGTCTGTACAGAGAGAGGTTTGTCCGAGAGAGTGAGAGAGAAAGAGAGCACTTGCGTGTGAGTGTGTTTCGTGTGTTATCCGAGAGGGAGGGAGATGACAGCCATGGCGAAACTTCCCGATAGAGAGAGATGAGAGCCGCTAGTTTTGTGCATGTGTGTGAGTGTCGTGTCTGTGTATGGTGAGTATGTGTTGGTGTGTCAGCTACGGTGGTGAAGATGGCAGTGTGTGTTGGTGCGTATCAGCTACGGTGGTGGTGATGGCAGTGTGTGTTGGTGTGTCAGCTACGGTGGTGAAGATGGCTGTGCTGCTGGGTGTATCAATGGTTTCTATGATGTGTGTGGTGGTGTGGTGCCTCATGCATGTGTCTCTGTGAATCTGCCGAGAGAGAGAGAGAGTTGTGCTCGTGTGCATGTGGGTCTCTCCTCCCTCTCCCGTGTGTCCCTCAAGCCGTGTATGTCATCCTTGTGTGTATGTGAGCTCTGTGTGTGTGTGTGTGTTTCATGCATGTGTCTCTGTCTATCTCTCTCTCTCCTGTGCCGTGTGTCTCAGCTGGGTTTGTTGGGTGTGTGATGAGTGAATGGCCGTGGCTCTCATGTCTCAATGGCCGTGGGTGTTTTTAGCGAGAGAGGTGCTGTGTGAGTGGTGTGCATGGGTATCAGCCGTGTGTGGGAGGTGCATGTATGGTGATGCTCCCCTCCTCCTCTCTGTCAACCCGTGTATCTCCTTACATTTTTCTTAGAGAGAGAGAGAGTGAGATCGTCTGTGTATTGAATGGGTCTCCAGCTCTATCCGAGAGAGAAGAGTCAATTCTCTCTATATTCTATGTGCATGCATGTCCCCTCTCTTGAGTGTGCCTCCTTCCTTTTATTTTTTTATTCTTCACCTGCTCCCCCCTTTTCCCATTTTCTTCATCTGCTCCCCCTTATCTTTTTTAAAAACAATATCCTCTCACATTTGAACCCCACCCCATCCTCATAATGTCTCTTTCTTAGCTGTTTTCCTTTCTCAAAATAATTTTCCACCACTCCAAACATCATCATTGGCATACCCCTTTCTTTCCACCATCCACCGAAAGTTGTATGTATTTTATTTTCAAATTCCTCCACCATTTTTCAAACTTATTTCACCAAATTGAGTACCATTCTACTGAATTATTTTCCACTCAAAACTTATCATCTCCTGACCCTCTCCTTTTCTTTTCTTTTTCATTTTTTATTTTTTTATTTTTTGTTTTGTTTTTGTTATTTATTTATTTATTTATTTTTTATCATTTTCTATTTCTTAAAATAGCTAAAATGTATCATTTTATATAATACCACCTAAAAATATGTACACACACATAATACTACAAATTAATGGGTGAGGTTTGGAATTAAAATTTCAAATTTGATTTTTCTGGTGAGGGTGGTCAAAATAAAATGCCCAAGTCTTAGGGCCGGTCAAAATGGGGTGTCTACAGCCGTACAATGCCAATTAAAAGAGAATTTCATTCACATGTTTTTAATAAGTCACCAAGTTCAACAATAGTTTTGAAATCTCAACAATTTCGAAATCTTACAATTTTATTCAATGGGGTGGTAAATATGACTCAGGTAATCCCTAGGTTGGTGTCTGCAAGTAGGCTCGACTAGCACTATCAAAAACCCCACTTTACCGGTTGCTAACCGGAAAGGAAGTGGTACCTTCTCCGCACGTGTTTTCGGTCTTTTACCCCGGACACTCAGGCCATCTTAATCAATTTCATCTACACCTCCTATCCAGACTTACCAACGTATTTACCCCAAAACATTTCGATAATTCCCATTTCAAATGTATTCTTTTCCCAATGTGAGCTTTTCCATGACTCAAATTTAAAATGTATAATTATCATTTGAAAGAATATGTAATGCAATAATTAATAATGCTTCATAAAAAAAATCCTCATCTTCAAACATCTCAACAACAACACAAGTTAACCAAAATTCCCTTTTTTTCCTCCCTTCAACATTAATTCACAAAATGCCACATGTTTAATCAAATCTAATAACGCGTGGCAACCGTTCAAATTCACCATTCTCATAATTCATGGAACTCAACAATGTGCCAATTCATAACTACATGTGTATAAGCATTTAACAATAATTTTCAAGTATAATCTCCAAAACCTCCATACATCAAGAAATTATCATATTTGCAATAATAATATAAAATTCTCACTTACTCTTTCATTTAATTCAAGAAAAATCCATCAATCCCCACATTTTTTTTCCCCAAAACCCCCAATTTCTAGGTTTTTCACAAAAATCACAACATTTCCTCAACCCTTTACAAAACCTCACTAAATACCACAATCTCAACCCATGTGGTTCAACATTTCAAGAAAATCTTTAAAAAGAACAAAAGATGGATTTCTTCTACAAGTCCATCAATTTCTTGAGCCAAAAACCCATTTTCAAAAACAACAAAGGAGAACTCTCAAAATCAATCAAAAAGTTGCAAAAACATATATATAACTCTAAGTAATTCCCTACCTCAAGTTTTGAAGGAGAAAAGAGATGAAACCCTAGAAATTGATGGTGCCAAAATCCAATCTCCATCGTACACTATGTAGCTCTTGAGGAGCTCTTCAACTTTGATGAAGGAACTTGGGTGATGATGCAATGGATCTAAGGAGATCAAGAGTTTGAAGAGTTTATGTGTATGGAATGTAAAGAGAAGGGAGAGGAAATAATTTTTAGAAAGAGAGAGAGATGGGCTAAAAGTGATAGACACACAGCCCTAAAGAGAAAAAAAAATAGAGATTTTTGATCGCCCAAAGATCCAAAGACGTGCCCCCACGTGAGCTGCTTCAAGACGCACTTGCCTTGATCCCCTACACGCATACCTCCAATCCAAGATTTCCCCACACCTGCATATAATGCAGTGTGCAAGGTTGAAAATGTCACACCTCCCCGCACGTGGGGCCCTGGTCTTCCAGCCTAGAATTTTCTCAGCTCAATTCTAGTTACTTCAGACCTGACCTCGCACTCTCCGGTACCAGAGAAATTCAACACCGAGGCAAACATGAACAAAATTTTGAGAAGGATTCCCGTACACAACAAACCCAAGCGATTAATAAGATTCTAAGTCAAACTGACATCCCAACATAACCAACCCAAGGTTAAATGAGGAAAAGAAAAAGGAACGTGTACTGCACCCGGTCATCACAACTCATGTCAGAATTTGAATTAGAATCTGAATATAGTTCTAATGAAAACGATGAACAAAGCTTAGTGGAAGTCTTAACTGGAACTATTTTTATGATTAAAATAGATTAAGATGATGAGATTGAAATGATCCTTCCTGAAAAAAGAGAATATGAATCATTTGAAATTGACGAATCAGAATTTTCTGTAAACCATTGGAAAATGTTGAAAATTCCAATTAAGAAAATTTATGAAAACTCAATCTTCAAACTTTGAAGTAAACTAAATGTAGAAATCTTTGAAGAAAAAACTTTAGTTGTAATACAGAAGAAACATATGTACATATATCATTGTTTGATATGAATAAGATCAAACAATATCGTAATTAAAAATATAATTACATTGAATTAGGACTTATACAAGTTAGCATATGTCCTTTATTTTCAGGTGGAAAAGACATTCCTGTGTTAACCTGTGTCATGGATAATAGATGTCATAGCTTTGAAAATTCCTTAATTGGGGAATTCGAAGTAATTTGTATAATGGATCAATTTGATTCACTATCAAACCAAATTGTTTTTTGGCATTGGAAGATCCTAATCTTAATCAAGCATTAGGATTAAAAATAAAGACTCAAGCTATGCAAGACCTTGATGCAAGAAGCAAAAATGTTGCTATTAATTACAGGCTTATGTATAGAGTAGTTAATGCAGTTAATCCTTGTCACGACCCCATTCCGGCCCTAGTAGAATGGTGCCGTGATGGCTAGTAATCTGAGATTACCGAAGGCCAACTTTCAAAGTTCACACACAATCAGAGTATAATGTATGGGGCTTACATGTGCGGAAGCAATATATATAGATCTAAGTAGTCCATAAGAGCAGTGCATAGATCAAATGAAATGACATACATCTTTAAGATACATCCTGACCAAAAGGCTTCTCAAGCCGACATATGCAAAAGAAATTAACTACAAGCCAAGAAGCATGATCTTCAAGATGTTTGCAAAACACGAAATCCAAAACACATCGGCAAAACACATCTAGGCGTCGCCGCCGTCTTGCTCATCACCTACATATATATATATAGAGAGGGTGAGCTTGGATACTCAATGAATGGTATAAGAAATAAAGGGTTTACATGAATGATATCCGAGGTCTTTTAACAAAACAATATATGGGATGAGTCAAGTTCATCTATCAATTCTTTCAAAGCTTCAAGGGATGCTTACTAACATCAATGTAGTACAAGGAATGACATTCCGGACAAACAAACCCACGCGGTAGAACCGTCAGTGGCAAGGCAAGACAAGACAAGGGAGATATCTCAAACAATGGTGTCGTTGCATTATAGTCCCCGGACACTAAGGACTTGTGCTACAAATGCTTATAGTCCCCTAGCACGTACGGACTTCCAAACTTTGTGCTACAAATGCTTATAGTCCCCTAGCACGTACGAACTTCCAAACTTTGTGCTACAAATGCTTATAGTCCCCTAGCACGTACGGACTTCCAAACTTTGTCATCAAAACAAGATATAATACTTGGTATACAAAATAGGGATAATCATTCATGTTTACAAATACTTTCCAAAACAAAGCAAAACAAGGCTTTTATCAAAACATCGTAACGTAGCTTTATTAAAAATACCACTCACATAGTTCTTCAAACGTCGGGGTCAAGGCAAGTCCAAGTCCTACAACACATGGCAAAGTCTGTTGAATGCACTTTCAAACAAGTTTCACATGCATACAGATGATCTCGGCATTCTTCAAAACTAAGTCAAATCAAAACAAACACCGGTTCTCATCTCAGAAAACATGCTGGGCACCAACCAGGTCTTGGCCGAGGTTCCACGCCTCCTTGCCAAGGTGTGGTCCCGAGGGCCACATTCAAGGATATGAAGTCGGGAAAATCTGGGTTTCCCTCTGCTGAAAAACATGAAGAACATGAACATGGAGAATCATGAAAACATGAATGCTCAATCACAACTTGTTATTTCAAAATCTGGGATTTTCATGCTATGAGTTCGAAAACATGGACCTGGGTACCCATACTTGAAGGTCATATGAAAACAAACACAAAAACATGGTTCTTGTTACAAACTCTCGGATCAAAACAAGATTTTTCATCAAAAACACATGAATACTACTTTCTCTTTCTAAAACCAACTTTAAATCAATGCATGGCGTGCAGAACAGATTCGATCATGCAATGCAGCTAGATGATCAATAAGAGCATCAAGAGTGGATCAAGATTCTAACCTCAGAACACAAATCCAACGGTTTGAACTCTAGGAATCAAGCTTGGGATCTATCTCTCTCTCTAAAGACTTCTTCTCCTTCTCTTAGAGCTTTTCTCTCCTCAAGAACAAGGTTATGATACAAAATGATACATTTCTAGGTTTGCCGACTGACTTAACACTCAGCTTGGACACGTGGCAATGGTTGGTTGGTTCAGCTCAAAAAGGTGATTGACTGAAAAGACAAGACTATGACAAAGTGTGTTCAATAAGCTAAGCGGCAAGGGCACTCCGGCAAGTAGTGACATCGGCTAATAACAAGGCTTCGGCAAGCAAGGGACAATGACCTCGGCTAGAAAGGACAACACTTGGCCTAGCTGTGCCACACCTCGGCCTAGATGCGCCACACCTCGGTCTAGGTCGTACTAGTCCAGGCGCAAGGTCGCTAGGGTTCAAAGGTAACATCTCGGCCTAGATATTACACATCTCGGCCTTGGTGATGAACACCTCGGCCTAGATAATGACATCTCGGCCAATATGTCAGGGTGCGAGTAGAGGTCAACCAAAGGAATCCCAAGATGGTTCTAGGTGCAAGAGTATCAAAGGAGTGACTTAGGCTCAAGATGACCTCGGCTCAAACACGCACCAAACAAGGAACATAGCATGGGAGTAACACTATACAAGACAAATCAACGAATGTAAATGCAACATATCGGGACAAGATCATGAAATGCATGCAAGCATGATTAGAATGGAGTGAGGGTTGTTACAATCCTCTTAGTAAACTTGTACTTGAAGTAGAGCTATTTGAAAAAACGAGTGCTTATACTCGAAAATTTCAATCCAAAAAGGTTAATGTAAAACAATTATCATGACCTAAGAAATGGGTTCTTGGAGAAACTCTAAATCAAAAAAATCTAAAAAATTTAACAATTTGACAAAACAAAGGTGTTATTTATCTAGATGAACGTGGACGAAAATTAATTCCTTTTACAAGATCTAATTCTACAAGTAGCCTAGAAAGAACAAAAAATAAAGATAAAGCTATCACAAAAGAATCTAGTGTATAAGAATCTTGTGTACAAGAAAGTGCAGATGAAGAAATAATAGGACACAAAACAATAAGTATCCCTATTACCAATAGATTTTCATCAAAGATCTCCATCGAAGAACACCAAAACATCAAAATGGTTTGCCTCGATAATCTTTCCATCACTTTAAATACGAAATTAATGAAATGAGGATTATCCAGATAGGAACTCCAAAAAGGAGTAGAAGAAATAATCCAAAAAGATAAATGAAGATATGAGTAAAAAATCTTATGAAATTTTTGGAAAAACTGTTGAAGTTAGTCCTATAAATTCATATGTTGAATTATTGTTTAATTTTCCAAGCTATCATTCTTACAAAATTGATGCATTAGTTGATACTGATGCTTCATATAGTTTGGCAAAACCTAGAGTATTACCTCCAAACAAATGGGTTTTAGCTGAAAATCCAATTATATTAAAATTGGCAAATGGTCAATCAGTAACTGCGGAATATGAAAGTTATCATATTCCTGTTATTCTTAATCAATTTTTTTTTTTTTTTATAATGGAACAAAATAATTCAATTTTCATTTTTAGATAAAGATTTCTTGGTTAGCAATTCATTTTTAAAATAGAAGAAAATAGACCTTTTTCAAGATCAATCATATATTGCTCTTAAAATGCATGAAATTGCATTGCTAAAATATGCATCTCAAAAATGTAAATTTGGTTTAAAACTTGTTAAACTTATAGAACCAAATTAATTAACACAAATTGAACCTTTCTACACAGCCTAGCATTGAGCTTAAAACAATTGATGATGATCAAGAAAAAATTTCGCAACAATTATTTGAAGATGAAATTAGCAATGAAAATAACATTATAACTGATAGTGAATATGAAAATGATAATGAAGAAAAAGATGAATAATGGATCACTGATATCACAAATCATTATCAAGGCAAACAAGGAAAATAAGGAAAAGATACTCTAAGTTTAGATACTATTAAGAAAATGCTAGAAAATAATTTTATTGATAACTCACTAAAATTATGGGAAAAAGACAAGCCTTGGACAAAAATAGTGCTTGAAGATCCAAACTATGTAGTCAATGTAAAACCCATTAGACATAGTCTTGAAATGATTAAGAAATTTGAAAAACAAATTCCTGACTTATTAAAACAAGGGTTAATACGACCAAGTAAAAGTCTTCATTCCAGTCCGGCATTTATGGTAATGAATTATGCAGAAAAATTAAGAGGAAAAGCTCGTATGTAATAGATTATAGAACTTTAAACAAAAAGACCACAAAAGATGGTTATAAATTACCTAACAAAGACATTTTAATTAACAAAATTCAATTCGTCATTTTTTTTCTAAATTTGATTTAAAAAATGGTTATTGGCAAACTTGAATGGAAGAAAATTATATTCCTCTAACTGCTTTTAGTGCTCCGCAAGGACATTATGAGAGGTTGGTTTTACCATTTGGCTTAAAATAAGCTCCACCTCTATTCCATAGAATAATGGATAATATTTTTCACAAACATGGAGAATATTATATGATATATGTCGATAATATTTTAGTTTTCTCTAAAACTAGAGAGGAACATCAAAATCATCTCAAAATAATATTCTGAATTTGAACAGAAATTATTTTGAAATAATCACAGAAAATCATCGAAATCATCTTTATTTTGTAAAATCACAGGTACAAAAGAAGTGAACAAGTGTAGTGAACAGATGATTTTTCTGTGATTTTAAAACTAAAATATTATCGACATATATCATAAAGATGATTTTGAAATCACCTCTTACAGAAATTATTTTCTGTGATTTTACAAAATAATATTCTGGTTGGAAAACAAATAGTAGTAATATACTATTTGACATATAGTAGTAATATACTGTTTATTTTCTTTGACAACTAGTAGTAATATACTGGTGTCATTAACAATTTAGAATATTTATTTGTGAAATTTTGTTAGGAATTAATTTTGGTTTTCAGAAATTATTTCTGAGTGTTCATTAATTAAAATTATGTTTCAGTGTTTTAATTATTGAAGTGTTACAGAAATTTAATTTTCTGTGTGGAATTAATTTAGCTAAATAAAATTTTATTTTATTTTCAAATTAATTGGAAATAAAAGTTACAATTCTTGTTTCTTTTATTTTACATAATTTATAATTCTGTGGTTTTGGTTTATATTTTCTATGTAGTATAAAATTCTAATTCTAATTTTGTTTTATAATTTAGAATTCATGGCTACTGAAACTGGTCAAAATAATGCCCAAACAAGTACTAGTGTGGTGGCTGCAATTGCTCCAACCCCTCCTGTTGTGACTGTGCCAATCAATCACGGTGAGAAGCCAAAGAAGTTCTCTGGAACTAATTTTAAAAGATGGCAATATAAAATGTTGTTCTATCTTACAACTCTGAACCTGGCTCGTTTTCTCCGTGAGGATGCTCCTATTCTGAAAGAGGATGAAACTGACCGGCAAGTGGTTGCCACGATCGATGCTTGGAAACATGCTGATTTCCTTTACCGGAACTACATCTTAAACGGACTTGACAATACATTATACAACATCTACAGTCCTATCAAGACAGTAAAGGAACTTTGGGAGTCTTTGGAGAAAAAGTACAAAACAGAAGATGCTGGCTCAAAGAAATTTGTGGTCGGCAAATTCCTGGACTTTGTGATGGTTGATTCTAAGACTGTGATCAGCCAAGTTCAAGATCTCCAACTCATTCTGCATGACATTCACGCAGAAGGCATGTCTCTCAGTGAATCTTTCCAAGTTACTGCCTTAATTGAAAAATTACCACAAGGCTGGAAGGAATTCAAGAACTACCTCAAACACAAGCGCAAAGAAATGTCTTTAGAGGAATTAATTGTGTGTTTGAGGATTGAGGAGGACAACTGCAATTCAGAGAAGCGGGCTGGTAAGCATCCAATGGAGTCTAAGGCAAATGTAGTGGAACATGCTCCAAAAGAAAAGAAATGAAAGTTTTCAAGAGAAAGTTCCTCACGAGGCTCTAAAGGGGGGAAATAAAAAGTACAAGTTTAATGGAAAATGATACATCTGTGACAAAGAGGGACATCGGGCCAAAGATTGCCATAGCAAAGGTAAAGGCAAAAGCAAAAGAAGAACAAGCAAGAAGCCTGCTCAAGCCCATATGACCGAAGTGGACAAAATTTCCAATGGTGTTGATGACATAAATCTTTCTGCAATTGTTTCCGAGACAAACCTTGTTGGAAATTCTAAAGAATAATGGATGGACACTGGTGTTACTCGCCATATCTGTGCCGACAAAAAGATGTTCACATCTTATTTAGAGGTGGATAATGGTGAACAACTTTTTATGGGCAACTCTTCGACTTCTAAAGTTGAAGGACAAGGAAAGATTATTCTGAAGATGACATTTGGAAAGGAACTCACTCTTAACAATGTGTTGCATGTACCGAACATTCGCAAGAATCTTGTTTTCGGATCATTGTTGAGTAAAAATGGGTTTAGGTTGGTTTTTGAAAGTGACAAGTTTGTACTTGCCAAAAACGGGATGTATGTAGGGAAATGTTACATGTCTGATGGCATTTTCAAAATGAATGTAATGACCGTTGTACCCTCAGTTATTAATAAGAATACATCTTCTTCTTACTTCCTTGAGTCTTTAAATTTATGGCATGGTTGACTAGGACATGTTAATTATGGATCTTTACGTAGATTAATTAATATGAAATGTTTACCAAAATTTGACATTGATTTAAATCATAAATGTGAAATTTGCGTTGAGGCAAAATTATCCAAAACTCCTTTTCATTCAATTGAAAGAAGTACGGAACCACTTGAATTAATTCATAGTGACATTTGTGATTTTAAATCAATTCAAACCAGAAGTGGTAAAAAATATTTTATCACTTTCATAGATGACTACACTAGATATAGTTATGTTTATTTAATTCGAACTAATGATGAAGCTTTGGAAACTTTCATTCAACATAAGAATGAAGTTGAAAATCAACTTGGTAAAAAAATTAAGAAACTTAGAAGTGATAGAGGTGATGAATATGAATCACCTTTTGGTAAATTTTGTAAAGAACATGGAATAATTCATCAAACCACCGCTCCTTACTCACCTCAACAAAATGGAATTGCTGAAAGGAAAAATAAGACTTTAAAAGAAATGATAAATGCCATGTTAATAAGTTCTAGATTACCATAGAACTTGTGGGGGGAAGCAATATTTTCTGCTAATTATATACTTAATAAAGTACCCTGAAAGAAAGTGAATCAAACACCTTATGAAATGTGGCATAGGAGAGTACCATCCTACAAATACTTAAAAGTGTGGGGGTGTTTGGCTAAAGTGGCTATTCCTAATCCTAAAAAGACTAAGATAGGTCCTAAAATAGTTGATTGCATTTTCATTGGTTATGCCAAGAATAGTAGTGCATATCGGTTTTTGATTTATAAATAAGAACATACTGAAATGCATGTAAACACTATTATTGAGTCTCAGAATGCATCATTCTTTGAACATGTATTTCCAAATAAGTCTAGACAAGAGACTAGTAGTAACAAAAGATCTCATTATGCTATTACTAGTAATGATCAAGAACAAGAGCAAGAGTGTAACACCCGCATCCTTTGAATCCTTTGGAGAGTGCATTTAATTGCCTTATTTTCATCTTGGGAGTCTTTGGAGTTGTGAATGTTGGTTTTGGAGGAGTGAAATTCGGTTTAATCTTGGTGGGTTTGGTTGTTCGCGTTGGTTCGAGTCAAAGTTCCTTGGGAACTTAGAAATTTTTCCTTGGGATCGACACTAGCCTTCCTAAGGGCCGACCCTTGCATGTTGTCATGTTTCTGGAAGTGTTTCCGGAAAATAGGGTTGACACCATCCTTGGTGGTGTCGACACCTGCCTCTTGTTGCTGTCCACAAGGGTCGACACTAGTCTGGGAAGGGTCAACCCTTGTATATTGCAAAATCTGTGTTGTTGGTTGCTGGAAAATAGGGTCGACTCTTCCTGTCAAAGGGTCGACACCTTGCTTGTTGCACATATTGCTTTTCTTCCTTGAGGGTCGACACCTCTGCCCGAAATGGTCGACCCCTACGTGTTATTTTCAGCATTTTGGGCTGGTTTTGGGCCCTATCCTTGGGGGGTTTTGGGCCTATTATTTTATGGACCTTAGGGCTACTCCTCCACTACTATAAATAGGCTCAAAATACATTTCATTTCACTTCTTCTCTTCTCCTCTTTCTCTTAAACCGTGAGTGCTCCTCTCTCTCTCTCTCTAAACTCAAGCTTTTGGCACTAAGATTTCTAGATCTACTCACCTAGAGTGATTGTTTCACCATGGTCCTTTGAGAAAAAGTGTAGATCTCATCAAAAGCTTCCTTTTGGTCCGATTGGTTCGTTGTTTCGTCACCATTGGCTTATGGGTTGTCATCTCTTGGCTCCAAAAGGTAGGGGTTTCTAGTTCTCTTTCAATATCTTCGTCTATGGATAGATTTGTGGTATTTTCTTTATCTAAACACAAAAGTTTATATTTTTATGCATATTGTGATGAATCACGAGATTGGGGGTTGGGGTTTGAAGAGTTGGGTTTGTTTGTTGGGTTATAATCTTGGGTCATGAGTTTGGGTGTAAAAGTAATAGAATGGTTGGAATAAAGTGTGTTTTGTGAAAATGTTTAATTTCTCTTAAAAACCTTAAGTCGATTCATGATGATAATTAATGATTTTGCCCAAATTAAATGTAGAATCATGAAATTGAGGTATTGAATTATATATATACAAGTTTAATTTGAACTTTGGAAGTGTTTGAAGATTATGTTAAAAATTAGCAAATGAACCCTTATTATGGACATTGTAGATCATATTATTAAGTGAAATGAAGATTGGGGGAAATGATTTATTAATGATATGGAAGACATGAGCCTTGGGGTCAAATGATGAAGTGAAAGTTTAAGAGTTCACCTTGAATTATGTTGAATTGTGTTGATTATGTTGAATTGTGTTGAGTTATGTAGAATTGTGTTGATTATGTTGAAGTGAGTTCACTATGTTGAATTGTGTTGAATCATGGTGAGTGTGTTGAATTGTGTTATGTTGGGTTATGTTGAGTTTGTATTGTGTTGTGTTGGGTGTGTTGAGTTTGAATTGTGTTGTGTTGGGTTGTGTTGAGTTTGGGTTGAGTTGTGTTGGGTGGTGTTGTGTTGGTACCCGCGCGGGGAGTTGAAAAATGGTTTTTCGGTGCCCACGACCATCCGTATTAATAGCCGGTAAATGTGGGGGATGGTTTTGAAAATTGAGAAAAATGGTTTTTCAGTGCCCATGACCGTCCGTATTAATAACCGGTAAACATGGAAGTGGTTTGAATTCAAGGTGCCCAATTGCCCTGTCTAGGCTTATCACTGGACGAATGTGGGAAAAATGTTTTTGAGTGTCCACACAGTCCTGCCGTATTGTAGCCGGCGAAAGTGGAAAAATGTTTTTGGGTGTCCACACAGTCCTGCCGTATTGTAGCCGGCAAAAGTGGAAAAACGGATGGTTTTCGAAAATGTTTTGGGTGCCCACGTCCTACCGTATAACAGCCGGCAAATGTGGGGGATGGTTTTAAAAAAAAAAAAAAGTTGAATACTGGTTTTGGAAAAATGTGGTTTTGGATGAAAATTGTAACGACCCAGAAATCCTTTCCTCCGCTCGAGCGGAGGAGTGGCCGCTCGAGCGGACTTTTGGGGTTTCCAGCAATTTTTCAGACGTTCTGAGATTCTGGGAGTTGTGGTTCTCCGCTCGATCGGGGGAGTTTACGCTCGAGCGGACGACTTTGTTTGTCTCATAAGGCCTTTCGTTTCGCCAAAGTCGCCCGGGTAAGTTTGATTCTGAAGCATGTGGACTCATTTTTGATGTTCTTCTTAGTGTATTTGACATGTCCTTACCTTATTTTGGGATATTAATTGAGATGATAAGATGATGGTAAAGTAAGATGGGACTAAAAACTTTAATTGGAATAATTCGTTTACGACCAACCGTCACTCATTTGCGCTTTTCTTTTCCCCAATTTGAATATGGATGTGAGGTTAGAACCATTGGAAAGCTTATTTCCGGGGCTTCAATTTGAGCACAAGAACGACCTAAAAGGAGTCCGGATGGGAGAGTTACACCTATTTGAAGTTTCAAATCTATCTTTGAGGCGAGTCCGCTCGAGCGGGAATCAGTCCGCTCGAGCGGGAATTACGGGACAGCAGCGTTAAAAACGGGATTTTGGATCATTTCAGATATTTTTCTTTTTCCTCTTCCTCCCTCTCTTCCTAAGTTCGAAACCCTAACTCTAAACCCTTTGATTTCATCCATTTTACCAACAATCTACCATGGTTTTTACATCAAAGATGAAGAAGGCTTGAAGATCTATATTTTCAACCGATTGGAATTCGGGATTGTGAAGGATTCTTCTCAAAGCTTAGTTTTCTTGCTTGGTTCTTGAGGTAAAGGTTCTAAATCTCTTCAATACTTACCTTAAGAGTTAGATTTGTGGTATTTCATTGTATTAAGTGCGAATTTTCCATGTTTGGAGCATGTAGTGTATAGTATAAGAATTGGGGGTTTTGGGGTTTGAAGGTGTTGGGAGTTAATTGATGAGTTAAAGTGGTGAATTGGAAATCCTAAATGTATAATTATTGGGAATAGTGGAATAGAAAGTGGTGATTTAAGAAATTGGAATTGTTGTTGACAATCCTCATTGTTTCTTGAAACCCTAAGTTGAGTGATGTTGATAACCCATGAATTGGGCCAAATTGGAAATAGAATAATGAAATTAGGGTGTTGAATTACATGTGTTCAAGTTTAATTGGAATTTGAGAATATTTGAAAATGATGCTTTGAAATTGCGAATGAACCATGTTATAAACATTATAATTCATCTTTACGCTGTGAAGGGAAAAATTGAGGAAATAATCTATTAATGATATAGATGACATGAACTTGATTTTAAAATGTGGAAATAGGATTCAAGGATTTATTTTGAATTATGTTAAGTTACAAGTAGTGTTGAGGAACCAAGTGATGCTGACTTTGTTGGATCATGTTGTATGAATAATATTGGAATTTGAATAGTGTTGTGCTATGATAAATTGTGTAGGGTCAGCTACAGGAGTGGACCAAGCATCTAAACGCTGTGAGTAATAGTATCTCAATGAATCCTTAATTTTATCATTATTGACGTTATGTTTTGATGTTACAAACTTTGCTGTTAAACTGATGGTGATACGATATAATGAATCATTATGAGTTTGTGAATGGAAATGATCCAGATTGTTGATAAACGAATCATTATGAAATTATGGGAATATCAGAAAGGTTGTGAAGTCATACTCGTCATATGTGCGAACTTGTGAACTTCTGAAATGTACTAAGGAAAGTATGAATTTGTGAACTAATGTGGCGTAAAGCCGATATGTGAAATGTGACTATGAGGCTAAAGGCCGATATGTGAATGTGTGACTCCTCAGGCCAAGGGCCAACTTGTGAAATTGTGAACCGACAAGGTTGTTCGGAGCCTATAAGATGAACAATACAGTCTAACATCATTATGTAATGTGCATTAAATTGTGAATTGGTTCTGTTTCCAAGAATAGTACTAGAATGATACATATACTTCTTGTAAATAATTGTTGTTCCTATTATAGTACATCATGGGAAATCTAAGAGCAATATTAAGTAGTATGCTTTATTTATGATTGATGTCGAATACTCACATTACATTGTTTACAAGATAGCTATATGGACCTACAGCAATTTGGTGTGAGGTAAATTATTCTCGTCCTTATCAAGAAGTATTAATAATGTTTTGATACATATGCAGAGCGATTATGTCGGTTAAATTTGAACCTGTGATAATTTGCGACAAGTAGGGTAACAAGATTCACGTGAATGTGGGATTATACTATCCTATTTATTTATTGGTTTATGTATTACATCCTATTAATCTATTTTGTTGCGGTTTGGCATGATATGTATTATAAGTCATGTTGAGCATTGAATTGTTATGTGCTATTATTCAGAGCTTGACTCACTTTGTTTTATGTCTGTCATTTGTAGGCACGCAACTGGAGGTCGACCTTAGCCTGTGGCTTCCGTCACCAGTTGTCAATCCTGAGTATCTAAACCCTTAGAAGATGACTTTCATGTTATGGAGTTTTACTAAGTTATCAATTTGTACCCTAAATGTCTATGAAGTTTGATGTGTATGTAATCGTACATCTTCCCATGTTTTTAGATTATCGCCCGATCTTAAGAAATTTGAGTGCGTATATGTATATATAATTAGCTATCTCCAGATGCACATCATTGCTTATTTATCTGCATTATGTTCTGTCTGTGATCCTGGCATAATAGTGATAGCTCAATGGATATTATTTTATACTATTATATGATATTAAATGCTTCCGTTCAGGCCCCATAGATAATATTTATCAGGTTTGGTGTCCATTTCGAATGTGTCATGCCCAAATTTTTAGGGGCGGATTTGGGGCGTGACAAAAATGGCTTTTGAGAAACTGGTTTTTGGGAGTTCACTTCCCCCCGTATAGTAGCCAGCAAAAGGTGGAATATGTTATGGATTGGGTGCCCGCTGTCCTGCCGTATCAAGCCGGCAAAAGGTGGGGTGTGTTGTGGCGTGTGTTGAGGTCAACGATGATATATGTGACTTGTAATGAACATGTGAAATTACTATTTGATGTGTAAATGGGTATGGAATGTAAATGCTTATGGAAATTATCGGGAATGAATGGGTAAAGAAATGGTAATTGGATATGGGATTGGAGATAAAGAACTCACCGGGTTGTTTGTATAAAGATTTATAGTTTTATTTTGTGATTAATTGAGAAATTGAATTAAAAGAATTTGTTATCCTAGTGGTATGTTGAATTATAGTTGGTAATGCTAATGTGGATGTGATGTAAGTGTTCTTGGATTTCTATGTTAGAGCGTTATAGCAATAAAAGATCGACTAGTGGGAATGGAGTGTATGAGGGTTGTTTTAGGTATTAAGAGAACATAAATTTGATGTCATGGAGTTGTAACAAACTTAATTAGTAAAAGAGGAGAATGGGAATAGAAGGAAAAATGTTAAGATGGATAATTAATAAGGAAAATTTTGGAATGGGTTAATAAGTATAAAATAATGTGGTTCCTTAAACATTTTGTTTCCAAAAAGGATTTTTGTTTGGTTTTCTGATAAAAAGGATGGTTTTTTTATGGTTAAGGGTTTTCCTTAAATTGTTTAAATAAATTTTGAGAAAAGATACTCTACGTATGATATTTTGAAATTACAAAACGTCACCTACTATATGGTATCACCCTGCATGCATGATCATTTCTATCTGTGTGTGGCTATTGGTTTAGAACTAGGAGATTCCTACTGGGCATTAGTGCTCACCCTTGTTGTTTTTATCTTTTTACAGGAAGAAAGGGTGGATTCTGTAGTTGAAGAGTTATGAAGTCCATAAGTCTGTGTGTATATCGTTGTGGATGTGAAGAAAATAATTGTTGTATATTGATATTTGTATTTATTTATTTGTCGTTTCTTAGTAGAAGATTGGCATGTATCATTGTTATTATTGTACTCATTGAGAGCGAGAGAACACGTATCGTTGTATTTCTATTACTCAAGTGTAATAAATAGTTATATATATATTAAAAAAAAAATGGACCTAAATTTTAGGCTTTTGGTAATGTTTCCGTGTAATTAAAATTGGGTCGTGACAAAGAGAAAGATCAAATTGATGAAAAGGAACCTAGGCGTAGTAAAAGAACTACAACCTCAAAATCTTTTGGTTAAGATTTTCTAACATTTTTGTTAGAAAATGAACCTCTAACTTTTAAAGAAGCTATGTCCAGTCTTGAAGCTCCTTTATGGAAAAAAGCTGCCAATAGTAAAGTTGAATCCATCTTGCAAAATCACATTTGGGAATTAGTGGACTTACCACCAAGTTGTAAACCTCTTGGGTATAAGTGGATTTTCAAAAGAAAAATGAAAGCGGATGGATCAATTGACAAATATAAGGCAAGACTTGTGGTCAAAGGATTTAGACAAAAGGAAGGTCTTGATTACTTTGACACATACTCACCAGTTACTAGAATAATATCCATTAGAATGCTAATTGCTATTGCATCGTTGTACAATCTAGAAATTCATCAAATGGATGTGAAAACTGCTTTCTTAAATGGTGAGTTAGATAAAGAAATTTACATGGAACAACCAGAAGAATTTTCTGTTCCAGGAAAAGAAAAGAAAGTGTGTAAATTAGTTAAATCATTATATGGTTTAAAACAAACGCCAAAGCAATGGCATGAGAAATTTGACAAGGCAATTATGTCAAATGGATTTAAATTAATGAGTGCGACAAATGTGTTTATATTAAAAGCACAGACAAATGTTATGTGATTGTATGTCTTTATGTAGATGATATGCTCATCATAGATAGTAATAATGACATGATTAAAACTACCAAGAAAATGTTGAACAAACATTTTGACATGAAAGACATGGGCATTGCTGATGTAATTCTTGGTATGAAAATTACCAAAACATCAGAAGGATATGCTTTGTCACAATCCCATTACATTGAGAAAATACTTGACAAATTCAGCAAAGATGATGATCATCTTGCTAGAACACCTGTGGATGTTAATTTGTTTCTTTCTAAGAATGTACAGGAAAGTATTTCTCAATTAGAGTATGTCCAAATTATTGGAAGCTTAATGTACTTGATGAACTGCACTCGCCCGGATATAGCTTATGCAGTAAGTAAATTAAGTAGATATACGAGTAACCTAGGAGTAGAACACTGGAAAACAATTATAAGGGTTCTAAGATATCTCCGATTTACTCATAACATTGGGCTAAATTATACTAGATATCCAGCAGTACTTGAAGGATACTGTGATGCAAACTGGATATCGGATACTAAAGACTCAAAGTCCACTAGTGGATATGTCTTTACTCTTAGTGAGGCGACTGTATCTTGGAAATCTTCCAAATAGAATTGCATTGCTAGGTCTACTATGGAATCAGAATTCATAGTTTTAGACAAAGCTGGGAAAGAAGCAGAATGGCTTTGCCACTTCCTTGAAGATATTCCAATATGACCAAAATCGGTGTCTGTTATATGCATACATTGTGATAGTCAATCAGCAATAGGTAGAGCACAGAGTCATATATACAACGGTAAGTCACGACACATTCGTCGTTGACATAACACCATGAGACAACTATTCTCTAATGGAATTATTTCCATTGAATAAGTCTAAAGACAACATAGCGGATCCACTAACCAAAGGGTTAGCAAGAGAGCTAGTTGAAAATTTATCAAGGGAAATGGGACTTAAGCCTATCAAATAAGAGTTACCACAATGGAAACCTAACCTAGTTGATTGGAGATCCCAAGATCTAGGTTCAAAGGGACAACCAAGTTGTGTATGACTTAGAAGGATCACTGGGGAGTCAAACTCCTACCTATTTCTAAGATGAAATAGTGATGTCTGCAGCATTTTAGGTTAAGTAATACTTTTAATGATTCTTATATCTAGGTATACCTAGTGGAGTATGCCAGGATACTCTTCATAAGAATCATCTATATGAGTGTGAACTGGGCCGATTCTATGAGATTTGTAAAGGGCTACAATTCTCTAGAGCACTCATGAAAGAGTAGGTTGTTCAGGGCCAAAATAAACACAATAGTGAAAACTAAACTGTGTCTGGGCATATATTATGTTAGTTCTATTGTCTTGGTTTACACAAATGACTGAACAGTTCAAGACATCATGTTCACTGGTTAGCTAGTAAATCCGATAGTGTCTTACAAGGAAAGGTTCAAAGCCAAAAGCTACCTATCTTTTGCAGAATATTTTCTTGTTGCATTTTCTCTCCGTCAAATTCCATTAATGTGGGGGATTGTTGGAATTTTGGTTTTATAAGGCTTATTTTGGGCCAACTTTGAGCCCAAAACGGAGTGGGCCCCAAACGTCTTTTGGGGTGGGTCCGAAGAGGTGATGTGTTCCTTGCCCAGTGGTAAGTCACACGGTGAAGACGGTTCGTTAAAACCATTTATGAGTGAATGGGAACTTGACGTCGTTTTCGGGTTTGTGGAATAGACAATTTACAGAATTAAATGTGGGTTTCCTTGTTAGGCTTGTCCCACATTGAAACTTTAAGAGAACTTATGTGTGTATATAAGTTCTAGATGACAACACTTGGGTTGGGCCCCAAAGGGCACCCCAAGTTTGTAGAAGGGAAGAGTTATGAACAAATTAAACCTTGGCTCAAACCACCACACTCGCGCGCGCGCGCCGCTACCGTCCATCTGTTCGACCGGCCAACCAAGCCGAGTCGTGCCGGGAGCGGTTGTGGGTTATGGGTTGGGTCGGTTCTAATATTAATTTTTTGGAGAAAATTTATCTGAATTTTTTCCAAAATTCTTAATGAAATTGAATTCAAATTTTGTACCAAAATAGAATTTAATTTTCTATCCAAACTGTATCCGATTTTCAGTCCATTTTCTAGCAGTTCAACAGGTTCAAACTATCCAACAGATTGGGAAAAAACTGACGAGCAGTTCTGAGCAGTTTTAAAACTGCCAAACAGTGTAGATCTGTTCAAAACAGTTTTAGATCTGTCCAACACCTGTTCAAATTCAAAACTACACCTGTTCACTTCTTTTGTACTTGTTCGCCTCAGATTGCTTGCCTGTAAGTACTAGCCCTACTCCAACAGATGATAGATCCGGAAATTTGACTGAAAATTTCATTTTGCTATCCTTTTTCCCTCCTTTGCATTATTTATTCTTCATTCTAGTTTTAGAGCAATTAAAGAGAGTATAGAACACAAGTTCGCTGGGCAAATTTGTTTGGAGTGCTATTACAAATTTGTGAAGATCATTGTATCCTGGGAGATAGACGCCACTTAACCGTAAGCACCGTAGCGGGGCGAATCTGTCTTAAGGACAAAGTGTCACACACTCGACTTGGTCTTTAAATATTCATTCGGTTCGGTAAAAATAAATTCGGTACGTAATTTATTTTATTTGTTTGATTTATTTCAATTTATTTATTTTACACAGAAGATTGTTTCAACAAACCCATTAAGCAAAAAGCTTAGAAAATGAAATTGGAGTTGGAATCAAGAAAATGGTAAAAATGTATCTAATATCAAAAAGATAATAAAAAAATCTTCCTAAGTTGAGTCTACCTAATCAAGGGAATACATTAATCTTAGAAGCAAATGCCTCTGAGAATAATTAGGGAGCAGTATTAAAATCAATAGCTTTTAATAAATCTAAATAACAAATATGTGGATATTGGAGTGGTAGTGTCAAAGATATTGAAACAAGATACCACATAAATGAAAAAAGAATTACTTGCTATAAAAAATGGTACAAAATCTTTTTATATTTTCTTAGTCTCTTAACATTTCATTATCAAAAAAGATAATAAGTGTTTTAAAGCTTTTTTTGAAAAAAAGATTTAAGAGATGTAAGTCAAAGCAGACTACACAGATGGCAACAATGGTTTCATTATTTTAGTGTTGATATTGAATATATTTCTTCTAAGAAAAATTTCACTGCAGATTCTCTAACCAGGGAATTAAGTTTTATGAGTTTTATGGTGCAGGAAATCACAACTTCAATGGATAAAGGCAAAAGACCCATGGTATTTTGCTAGAATTGCAACAAATCAGGTCATAAAGCTGAAAATTATTAGTGGAAAGGATTCAAAAAATGTTGGGTAAATTACAAATACACCCCTTGAGATTTTCTTAAAGTACAGATTACCCCCTGTGATTTGTAAAATTACAAATGCCCCATTCTCAAAATTTTTTATTTAACATAATTAACTAAAAAATATTAAATTCATAATTGCTCTCCTATAGAATAATAAAATTACTTAAATTATTAATTGAAACATGTTTCTAACATCATTAAAAATTGTTAATTGACTTGATGATTTATTAATAAAATGAGTAATTTGTTATGAAATTAAAAACCTCACGAGGTGAAATGTAATTTCTAGAACCACAAGGGGCGATTCATATTTTAATCAAACCTTAGGAGAAATATTTGTAATTTACCCAAAAATGTTTCAACTAACAAAACGTGCATGGCTGAAACCGCGATAGCATAGAGAAGAAATCTGAATTTTAAACCAAAAAATTCAAAGGGATTCTTAAAAGGAGCATCATCGAAGGTGCAAAAGGGTAAGGTAACCTCCAAACTCCCCGAACTCGAACACATAGATGTAACAGAACTTGTAACGCCCTCAAAATAATGACAATAAACCCATCAATCGAACATGCATCAACATAATAAAAGTCCACCTTCTTCTATTTAACTGAACTGTTCTGTACAAAAGTATTACATGTAAACAATAAAAGCGGATGCCTTAAAGGCTTACAACTTTCCAAGTTAACACTTGGTTACAATCAAAAGAGCTCTAGCTCAATACACGTAAAGCCCTTGGCTTGAGGTTACATATAACACATCAAAAGTAAATAGAAGTCAAAAGTCCATCCGCCACCAGCCTCCCAAGCTAAGTCCTTAGTGGAGGTGGCATCTTTGCATCACGAAAATGATGTTCCCATATAGGGTGAGCCACAGCCCAGTAGAAATATACTAAACCAGTTATGAATAATGACTAAAAGATTAACAGTTGATAGATGGTCAACACTTTTACATTCTTTCATAACACATTACAATTCCAAGACCTTCAAGTCTATATTCAATTCACTCTCCATTTTCATTAAATTCTCAGTTTACAACTCATGGCTCGTAACACACACAACTCATATGAAACAACAAATCATATTAACCACTTACAACTTCATTACTTCCAGATATGCATACTAGCTATATCACATTCCCAAGACAAGCATATGAGCTTTATCTCGAGTCCATCCCCTATCTTCTCCCCAAACAACATCCGGTTTAGAGGTACATCCCCTATCTTCCCTAAACCGCGAGTACATCCCTATCTTCTCCACCACAACACAATGCATATAAACAACAATTATACACATCACAAATCAATACATAAAGTTAATGTATTCTTCAACTGTCATTCTTAATGACACATTTCAATGATTGGTTTTAATTTACCTAATCATCATGCATTGTCTACAACAATCAAGACTATCCTCCACCCATAGCCCAAAGCGAGATATTTCTAAATGTAAAATAAATGCACAATGGATATATAATCAACATCTCAATTCCACAATTAATTATCCCAATTAATTAAACAATATAATTATAGCATTTTCTATAATTAACATTTAACCCCTAAGGTTCCATTTTCATCAATGATTCCACATTAATCTCATTTCTATGTACCAACCGTACATATAGGTTTATTTAAAACAAAACCCCAAACTTTTATAAAATTGCATAAAAGCCCCAAACTTTTCCAAAATTACGCAACTATCCCCAACACATCAAAATGTCAAAATTTAAAGACAGAATCCATAAAGAGGAGTAGGATATCCCTACCTTAAAGTTTAAGCCCAAAAGGAGATGAAGACCCAAAGATCAAAATGCTCCAAACACCGACTTTTTCAGATTAAATCGAAGCCCTCGTCAACCTCTACCTTTTTAACAAAGCAAGATGGGAAGGAAATGATCCTAGATAGATCAAACCTTAGAGAGAATATAAAGCTAGAGAAGCTCTCTCGGAGGATTGGATCAAAAGTTTAAAAAATCTAACTTAAAATTATTGCTTTGTCGAGCGATAACAAAGCTCGCTCGAGCGAAGACTTGGTCGCTCCAGCGACCTGACACAGAAAACCGTAGCTCGAGCCAAGAAGGTCTCGCTCGAGCCAACATCCTAGAAGCTCGCTCGAGCGAAGAAAGCTCGCTGAGCAGAGCTCGACCCTTCAGTCTCAAATTAGACGACGCCGGCGACGAACCGCTCGCCCGAGGGAAGACCGAACCAGATCGCTCGAGCGAAGAATCAGCTCGCTCGAGCCAGAAATCATGGTGTTCAGGTCCAGCCCAGACGCAGTCGCTCGCTCGAGCGAAGCCGCTCTGGCTCGACCCACCAGACACAAAACTCAAATCTCGCTCGAGCGACCAACTCTCGCCGGCGAAGGACAAAATTCGGCGAACCCTTGGCTCCCAAACACAACCAACCTGAAACAAACCTGCCCAACACATCCTATAACTCAAATGCAATATATGAAAGGACGTAAACAGGACAACAATCCACTACCAACATCCACGGACACATGTCCGGATCACTATGCAACAAGGGGTAAACCCGGGATCGCTATAACCTCCCCCCCTTAAAGAATTTCGTCCCCGAAATTAAAACAAGTTTTTGAAAAGCAAGTCTCCTTTTTTTTTTTTTTTTTTCCATTTTAAACAATGTCATAACACAATATTTAACAATTCGACCCATTTCCGGTCATCCATCTCTTATCAAGAGGCATTTCGCAATATACATTTTCAAGCGCATCTATAACATGCATTTCTTGTTCCACTTTCCAACCATTCTCAATATACATGGTTTCACAAATCATATCATAACAAAATTTCATGATACATCTCCAATTCTATAATATAGCCAACACATGCAACATTATAATCAATTCTCACATTAAGGCAAGTTTTACACTACTTCCTTAAATCAAAACATATACCATGTTTTACAACTCAAGACACATACAATGTTCTCAAAGTTCAACAAAACTACAAGTTCTCATTACATGACTACAAATCAACAAACAAGTCCGGATATTTCTCGCGGACTTCCAACTCACGTTCCCAAGTGGCTTCCTCCACTCCGTGATGCTTCCACAAAACCTTAACCAAAGAAATGGTCTTACCACGCAGGACTTGATCCCGCCTATCCAAGACCCGAACCGGTCTCTCCTCATACGAGGCATCCTCATCTACCTCTAAATCGGTCCAATCCAACACGTGTGATGGATCCGGCTCATACTTCCGAAGCATACTCACATGAAACACGTCATGAACTCCGGACAACTGTGGCGGCAAAGCTAAACGGTAAGCAACCTCGCCAATCCTCTCAAGGATTTCAAAAGGACCAATAAACCGAGAGGATAACTTTCCTCTCTTCCCAAACCTCATCAATCCCCGCCTAGGTGATATCTTCAGAAAGACATGATCACCTATCTCAAACACCAACGGTCTCCTCCTATGGTCAGCATAAGATTTCTGACGACTGGTCAGAATAAGCCTCCCACGGATAAGCTCAACTTTCTCCGTCGTCTCCTAACCAACTCGGACCCAACAAAGGTGTGTCACCCACCTCGGCCCAACAAACTGGAGACCTACAAGGTCGGCCATACAAGGCCTCAAACGGTGCCATACCGAAGCTAAACTGATAACTGTTGTTATAGGCAAACTCCACCAATGGCAAGTGCCTTTTCCACGTCCCACTCAAATCAAGGACACAACCTCGAAGCATGTCCTCAAGGATCTGAATAGTGCGCCGGATGCCGTCGGTCGATGGTGATAAGTCGTACTAAAGGTCGACTTAGTGCCCAAAGCACTCTGCAAACTCTGCCACAACCTAGCAGTAAAGCGAGGATCTCTATCTGAGACAATCGTCACTGGGACCCCGTGCAATCTCACTATGTCCCGGATATACAAGTCGGCAAGATGATCTACCGAATCTCTCACCCCCATCGGACTGAAGTGCGCCGACTTCGTCAACCGGTCTACAACCACCCAAATAGCATCATTACCCCGCTGAGTCCTCGGAAGACCTACAACGAAGTCCATAGTGACATGCTCCCACTTCCACTCGGCAATAGGCAAGGGTTGTAACAAACCCGCTGGCCTCTGATGCTCGGCCTTCACTTGCTGACAAGTAAGGCACTTAGACACGAAGACTGCCACATCTCTCTTCATGCCCCGCCACCAAAACTGGCGACTCAAATCCTGATACATCTTAGTACCTCCCGGATGCACTGCAAGGCGCGAATGGTGAAATTCTCGGAGTACCTCCTCTCGGCAAGACTCCGGTACAAACAAGCGGTCTCGGTATCTCACACTCAAGTCGGGATACACCGCCAAACCCTTCTCAACTTTCCCACTGGAGATCTTCTCTCTGAGGGATTCTACCTCAAGGTCACCTCTCTGTGCCTCTAACACTCGAGTCACAAGTGTAGGCTCACAACAACAAAAAACAAGGTCAGACCTCAACGATTCGCCGAAGCAAATCAAACTCGCCAAGTGCCCCCAACATCTCCCACTCTCGGATGGCTACACAAGCTACATCACTAATGGATTTCCTACTAAGAGCATCGGCCACAACATTGGCCTTCCCTGGGTGATAATGCAACTTGAAGTTGTAATCCTCAATGAACTCCATCCACCTCCTCTGCCTCAAGTTCAAGTCTTTCTGTGAAAACAGATACTTCAGACTCTTATGATCCGAGAACACCTCGAATCTCTCACCATAAAGGTAGTGCCTCCAGATTTTCAAGGCAAAGATCACAGCCGCTAACTCTAGGTCGTGTGTAGGGTAATTCTTCTCGTGTATTTTTAATCGGCGTGAGCCATAAGCTACCACTTTCCTCCTCGCATCAACACACAACCCAAACCCTCTCGTGAGGCATCACAATAGATCGATAACCCAACCCCCTCCTAATAATCAAGACCGCGGTGGTCAATCTAACTTTCAACTCCTCAAACGACTTTTCACAAGTCTCACTCCATACAAATTTGACTCCTGGCGAGTCAACCTAGTCAACGTGAAGCTAACTCGAGAAATCTTTCACAAACCGACGGTAGTACCCACTAATCCGAAAATCATGCGGATCTCAACACACTCTTAGGCTGTGCCCAATCTTGCACTGCCTCAGTCTTGGATGTATCAACAGACACCCCTTCCCCGGAAACTACATGGCCTAAGAACTTGACTTCTTTTAGCCAGAACTCGCACTTCCCAAACTTGGCATACAGCCTATGGGCTCTAAGCAACTCAAACACCACTCTCAAGTGTTCCTCGTGCTCTTTCTCTAAGGGTGAACTTTTATTATGTTGAGGGCGTTACAGAAGAAGGTGGACTTTTATTATGTTGATGCATGTTCGATTGATGGGTTTATTGTCATTATTTTGAGGGCGTTACAACTTTCCAAGTTAACACTTGGTTACAATCAAAAGAGCTCTAGCTCAATACACGTAAAGCCCTTGGCTTGAGGTTACATATAACACATCAAAAGTAAATAGAAGTCAAAAAGTCCATCCACCACCAGCCTCCCAAGCTAAGTCCTTGGAGGTGGCATGCTGCCTGTACCTGAAAATGATGTTCCCATATAGGGTGAGCCACAGCCCAGTAGAAATATACTAAACCAGTTATGAATAATGACTAAAAGATTAACAGTTGATAGATGGTCAACACTTTTACATTCTTTCATAACACATTACAATTCCAAGACCTTCAAGACTATATTCAATTCACTCTCCATTTTCATTAAATTCTCGGCCATAACTCATGGCTCGAACCTCGCCACACAACTCATATGAAACAACAAACTCATATTAACCACTTACAACTTCATTACTTCCAGATATGCATACTAGCTATATCACATTCCCAAGACAAGCATATGAGCTTTATCTACGAGTCCATCCCCTATCTTCTCCCAAACAACATCCGGTTTAGAGGTACATCCCTATCTTCCCCTAAACCGCGGAGTACATCCCCTATCTTCTCCAACACAACACAATGCATATAAACAACAATTATACACATCACAAATCAATACATAAAGTTAATGTATTCTTCAACTGTCATTCTTAATGACACATTTCAATGATTGGTTTTAATTTACCTAATCATCATGCATTGTCTACAACAATCAAGACTATCCTCCACCGATAGCCCAAAGCAGATATTTCTAAACAGAAAATAAATGCACAATGGATATATAATCAACATCTCAATTCCACAATTAATTATCCCAATTAATTAAACAATATAATTATAGCATTTTCTATAATTAACATTTAACCCCTAAGGTTCCATTTTCATCAATGATTCCACATTAATCTCATTTCTATGTACCAACCGCATATATAGGTTTATTTAAAACAAAACCCCAAACTTTTATAAAATTGCATAAAAGCCCCAAACTTTTCCAAAATTACGCAACTATCCCCAACACATCAAAATGTCAAAATTTAAAGACAGAATCCATAAAGAGGAGTAGGATATCCCTACCTCAAAGTTTAAGCCCAAAAGGAGATGAAGACCCAAAGATCAAAAATGCTCCAAACACCGACTTTTTTCAGATTAAATCGAAGCCCTCGTCAACCTCTACCTTTTAACAAAGCAAGATGGGAAGGAAATGATCCTAGATAGATCAAACCTTAGAGAGAATATAAAAGTAGACAGAAAAGCTCTCAGATAAGGAGGATTGGATCAAAAGTTTAAAAAATCTAACTTAAAATTCGCCATTGCCGAATCGATATAAACAGCTCGCTCGGCGAAGACTTGGTCGCCGGCGACGGAACCTAAAACCGTAGCTCGAGCCAAGAAGGTCTCGCTCGAGCCAACATCCTAGAAGCTCACTCGAGCGAAGAAAAGCTCGCTCGAGCCAGGAGCTCGACCCCTCAGGTCTGCAACTAGACGCCGCTTTCGGCGAACCGCCGCTCGGCGAAAGGCGAACAGATCGCTCGGCGAAGAGCGGCTGAGCTGTAACTCATGGTGTTCAGGTCCAGCCCAGACGCAGTCGCTCGCTCGAGCGAAGCCGCTCTGGCTCGACCCACCAGACACAAAACTCAAATCTCGCTCGAGCGACCAACTCCTCGCTCGAGCGAAGGACAAAAATTCTGGGCAGCAACCCTTGGCTCCCAAACACAACCAACCTGAAACAAACCTGCCCAACACATCCTATAACTCAAATGCAATATATGAAAGGACGTAAACAGGACAACAATCCACTACCAACATCCACGGACACATGTCCGGATCACTATGCAACAAGGGGTAAACCCGGGATCGCTATAGAACTCCCTACTATAATTGAAAAACTATTTTATAATCTTAGACTAGCACCAAAAAGTAGCAAGCTTTTCAAAGAATTTTGGTCTGCTGAACTCAACAATAAACTAAAAGATGTGCATAGAATTATCAGTGCTCTTACTGATATGTTGTGTTTCTAGAAAATGAATTTAACATCATTCGCAATGATGACAAAATGATAGAAGAAAGAGAATTTGTTTCTGTTTTGAAAGAATAGAAACGTTTTTTTCCAAAAGAGTCGGCTGAAAAACTTAAATAAATTGCCAAAAAACAAGATAAACATGAAGAAATACTTCATATTCCATCCTCAGTAGAATCCTTAAATTGAGATTATGGTTAGCCAAGTCTCAAGTTATCTGTGGATTACTAAAATTAATATGTACTAGATTTAACTTGGAATTGTTGATTTTGTAAAAATTGAGAGATAAGATTTTTATCTTTTAAACGAATTTCCAGCAATAGTTAAATATGCTATTACAATTATGGAAGCAAGCCCGATGCTTATTACGGCACACATCGTGTCTACTCTGACTGAAAGAACTGAAATTCAGTTTTATCAACCATATCAGATCTGGTATCTATACCCAGTAACCAGTCAAAATCCTTTCTATCATGGTAAAAACAAAAGATCATGGAAGAGATATGATCCTACTATCAACAAAATTGATAAGCTCATGTTTTTTCATAACACATTAGAAACTCTTCTCCAACATTCAAAATTAGCAATCTTCTGTGATAGAAAGAGAGTTGTGGTAGTAAGAAGTGAAAAAGCTTTTATTGAATCATTTAAGCTAAGAAAAGATAAAGCAAAAAGGAAATACTTAAGATGCTTTAAGAAGAAATAATTGAAGCACCAGACATCTCTGTAGCTGTTTGGAAACTTTATAAAATTAAGAGAAGAGCCCAAATTCACTATGAATCTATGCAAGACATGGACCTCTACATTTCTCAAAAATAGGCAGAAGTTCACATGACAAATCAAGTCAAAAAAGGCAAGAATCATTTAGAATAGTCACATGGAGAATAAAGTCAAGGAAGACTCATATGACAAAAGAAGCCAAGAAAGAAGAAGCCAAAAGAGAGCTCACATGATGGAAAACTTCGGTGATCGGGGATGGGGAGTGTAATCCCTGGCCCCATCCTGGCCCGTTGCCATTCCTAATTGTGTTTGTTCAATTTGTGTGATAGGATTAAACAAAAAAACAAATTAATCCCCCAAAAATTAAATCTTGATGAGAGGCGAGGACAATGAATCCTAAGGAAGGCGGTATATGATAATTCCTGAATATGTTATCCTAACCCCTACCCTTTTGCAATGAGTCCAGATCCTCTGCTTGCTCTCTCTCCTTGTCTCCCTACTTACAACGATGGAGATTGTCACGCCCTCAAAATTAAGCCCATTAAATATAAAACATGACATGCCTTATTAACAGAAAACATTATATTATTTCAATCATCAAAGTATTACGAAATAAAACATCAAAATAAATGCCCTACGGGCTTACATCTTGCCAAGCCAACACTTGGACACAATTCCATGAGTTCTAACTCAAAACAAATAAAGCCCTAGGCTTGAATGTTTACATAATTCAAATAAACAACTAAACCAAATACAACAAGTCTTCAAGTCCAAATCCTCACAAGCTAAGTCTTTGGAAGTAGTGAACCACCTGAACCTGAAAATGAAGTTCCCATATAGGGTGAGCCACAGCCCAGTAGAGAAATACTAAACCAAGCATAAGAATTAACTAAAGCAGTAGTATCTGATACATGGTTAACACAAAATAATCTATTTACAATTTCATGACACAAATGTCTACATTGCCTATGACACTTTGTCTATGGCATAATTCACCTTCCAATTATGGCTCGTAACTCCGCCCAAATAACTCAACGGGGATTTCATCTCTTATTAACAATCTTTCCAATTCAACAGGGATAACAAATCAAGTTAAACCTCTCATATAACATAACAAATACACAAGTTGGTATTGTATCAATCACAATCAAATTCACTTCCATACTTCCCAATTGATACACATTTTGGTGATGTATCATATCAATTAGATAAGCATATGAGCTGTATCTCTGCTATAGGCGCGCATATAAGCAGCAACCCTGGGTTCATCCCCTATCTTCCCATAATCATTAACCGGTTTAGAGGTACATCCCCCATCTTCCCCTAAACCGTGGAGTACATCCCCTATCTCCTCCCATACACAAGTAATGCACATAAACATAAAGTCATATACACAATAAATCAATACAAAAATTCAATGTAATATTCCAACCTTTATACTCAACAACTTAACCAAATGATTAGGTTCAATTTGCCTAATCCACATGTAATGTCTACAACAATCATGGCTATCCTCCACCGATAGCCCAAAACAATTATTTCTAAACAAGAAATTACTATAGCAACACATGTAATTTCAACATCCTCAAGGTAAGTATTTAAACTAACCAAATACAACATTAAATCACTAAATTCCCCAATCTCATGAATCTACCCAATATCGCAATCTTCCCTTAAATTGGTTATATAAATTAATCTATGACAAACCCTAGGGTTTCTCCCAAATTAACCAAACTACCCCCACATACCAAAATACCAATACTTAGGATTAAAACGTATAAATGGAGTAGGAAATCCCTACCTCGAAGATATAGCTCGAAAAGAAGAAGATGAAGATGATGCCCAAAACCTCAAAGTGCTCCAAATCCAAGATTGTTCCGATTAAATGAAAGCCCTCACTCTCCTCTATCTTATTTGTAAAGGAACTAGGGTAGAAACACACCCTAACTAGATCAAACCTAGGGGAAAAGGTGTTTAGAGAAGAAGAAAAGTCGGACTTTAGGGTTTGGGATCAAAAAGAATGAAAAACTGCCCTAAAAATCCCGCTGCTGCCTTTAAATACTGGACAGGCTCGCTCGAGCGAAGACCTGGTCGCTCGAGCGACCAGACACAAGAAACAGACCTCGCTCGAGCGAAGAGAAGCTCGCTCGAGCCAAAGACAAACCAGCTCGCTCGAGCGAAGGGAAGCTCGCTCGAGCCAACAAACACTGCGTTCAGGTCTAGCACTGGACGCAACCCTCGCTCGAGCCAAGAAAGGCTCGCTCGAGCGAAGAACCAAAAAGAAAGATCTCGCTCGAGCGAAGAGAAGCTCGCTCGAGCGACCAAGCCAAAAACTGAACATCAAGTATTGGTTTCTAAACCCAACCAACCTGCAATCAACCTGCCCAAAGCATCCTATAACCAAAGAACAAGGAATCAAAGGACAACAACGACAACAATATGACAACGGAATCCACGGAACATAAGTCCGGATACAATAATCAAATAGGAAAAGACCGGGGTCGCTATAGAGATGCACTCTAAGATGATCCAATGGTCCAGATCTGGCTACATAAAAAAAGGTTAAATCTGGATTGTTGGATTATCTTAAGGTGCACCTCTACCATTGCAAGTAGAGAGACAAGGAGAGGGAGTAAGGAGAGGATCTTACTCTCTTGCAATAAGATTTAGAATTAGTGGCGTTTGAAAAACATTGCAAAAAGCTTGAAAACGTTGCTAAAAGTCAAGATGGTGTTTTTAATATTCATCCCATACGGCCAACTGACTAATAACGGTTTGATTAATGGTGTTGCTCACGATGACCTACCGGATTTGGTGGGACATATCATTGGATTTGATTTGTTCCACATCTTTCTCACACCGTAAAAAGGCTAAATCTATGGTGCTAAAAAAATTAAGAAAACCAAAAATTAATTACAAAATTATAATTTTATTTTGGAGCATTTACACACAACTCTTAATTTATGAATTTATACTCTATTAAGTCCTAACTAAGATTTTTTGGACCTTCAAGTCCGATTAAATTTTTAGTAGTTAGAATTATCCTTCAAATAATGATTGTTCATCATTTATGATTATCTATAAAGGAACATGATAATTTGACATTTATTTTGATTTTTAAAACTTTAAAACATCAACTTTCAAATTGAAAAAAAAAATTAAAAATTTATGTGCAAAAAAAAAAAAAAAAAAACACACTAAGTTTTTTTTTGAGAAAATTGAAGAAAGTGAATTATTTTTTTGTGCAAAATTGAAAATTTTATGTTTATAAAGGATCATGATGATAGAACATTGATGTACAAAACTTTAAAAAAATAAAAAATAAAAACTGATAATGTTCTTAGTTTTAAAACTAGAAAAAATTAATAATGTTCTCGATTTTATTGGATAGTTAAATCAAAAGGGGGAAAACGTTTAATTTCATGCTCTGTTTTTTTTTTCATTAGTTAATGAAACAATTATCTGGAACACTACTATGCAAAATTAATAATGTTCTTAATTTTAAAAATTAGGGAAAACATATAATATTTTCAGTGTTACTAAATACAACTTATTGGTTCAAAAAATCTTAAATAGGATCTAAGCTACCATAACATTTGTAAATAAGACTTTTAGGTAATTAACTTTTTTATTTTTTAATGTTTGTAAAGCTTATCATTAATTTGAAAATAATTTTTCAAACACCCACTTAAATGAAATTTTTCCAAAAAATTAAAACACATAATGTGTATAGATAGGCAATTTTTTATTTTATTTTATTTTATTTTTTTATACTTTAAATGAGCTTCATCAACAAAATTTGTAAATTTTCTTAAAGCTGTGTTTAGTTAGAGGATTTGGGAAGAGATTTGAAAACAGAAAGGGAAAAGGCGCGTGAAATTAGGTGAAATGTAAGTATATTTTATTTACATTTTACATACATTTTCTCTTTTCCTTTCCCTTTCCAAATCTCTTTCCAAATTGCCCTACCAAACACAGCATTAGTTTATGTATCTCATGCATTTGGTTTTTGTATTTGTAAATTATTCTTTAAAAAAAAAAATTATTCTAAAATTTCAGTAATATTAGACACCAAGAACTCAAACATGAAAAAATATTGGTTTTGTTTGGAAGGACTATATGATTAAATAAGCACAAAAAAATAAAATAGGCTAATTTAGCCAATAAAACAAAATTTCAAATCCAAACTATAATCATTTCACTTTTTCTCTCACAACAATTATTTCCAAACCAAAAAAAATAAATAAATCCCAAATGAAGTTAATTTAGCCAAGCTAAATTAATCAAAAAACTGAAAAGTCAAACTAAATTAACTCTTCTCCAACGAAGGCAGAATACCAAGAAAAATAATGCGAAGTTCAAATTTAACTCTTCTATAGTGGGGTCATATTTATGCCGATTTGAAAATTGTTTTTTAGCAACTTTTTTTTTTCCTTTTTTGTTTCTAACGAATTGTTAAAAAAAATCAAAATCAAAATCAAAATCAAAACCAACTTTTAGATCACACTAGGACCACATTAAAATTAATTTTTTTAATCCACTAAAAGCAAAAAAATAAATAAATAAAGGACTTGAAAAGCAAAATCTTTTCACTCAATTTTCTTTACAAAAATATAAAAAATCACTAAAGATAAATGTATTTTTTTTTCAAAAAATTATCAATCTTAAAATAAATACGGACCATACATTATTTTTTGCTATATTTTTTTTATATCTACAATCTTAATCCCTAGCAATACGGTTAAAATTTAAATTTAAATTTAAAAAATAAAAATAAAAATAAAAATAAAAATAGAAAAAAGTCCATGTGCTCCGTTTTATTAAGAATATTATTATTCAAGACTAAAAATTAAATCTACTTTTCAAGTTCAATTGATATAACAATTAATTAAGATATTAAAAGTAACATTTTCTGATATCTTCTGTAATTATTAATCAGTCATATCACTCGCACATTATTAAATTTAAAAAGTAAATTTGTTTATCACTTTTCTTTTATTAATTATTGTTATGGAATGGAATTTGTTCATGATTCCCTTTTGTAAGTGAAGTGGGGCACTACAAGAAAAGTAGGCTTAAGAGAAGGAAGGAAATTTCTTAATGTGGTATGTATTACTATTGTCCCCATGTCATTTAGTAATCTATTTGACGACAATAAGGAAATTTCTTAATGTGCTGAATCAAGATGTGTTGATTGCAATTGAATGGAAAATATATTCTTATGGGAAAGGTTTTTAAAACCGCAGATCGTCTTTCCGGTGTCCTTGGATGAGATGTTTGGTCGAGAGATATCTGTTTCCATGGTATTTCCTCTTTTTTTCGCTACTGTTATCTAAAAAAATGTGATATAGCCTTCTGAAGTTTGTAAGTGGTTTTGTTTCTTCAATTTAAATTTGCGTTTAAACTTGATCTGGACACATTGATTGATGTTTAAGGCCATTTAAATTTGAAATTATCATTGCGTTCATTAGAGACATTACAAATTGATCCCATCAAACGTGTTGTTGGGGGTTATAAATCTTCCTTGCTTGTTCCTAGGTCTTTTATTTCATTTTTTTTAATTGTCATCTTATTTTAAGGTTGCATATTAACCTCTATTTGATGAATAAAGGGTTGTAGTTACAACATTAGAAAGAACTGTGTTTTTAAGAAGTTCGTTTTGAGTAGTGCATAAAAATTTGATTCTTCCAAAAGAGCATTTGGAGCTTGCTTAACCACAAATTAACATAGTTATGGAACTCCACAAATAAAATACATGTTGTATATAGGTCTAGCGGCTTACATTTTGTTGTGTAGCATATAGCTCAGTCTAGGATATATCTACACCTTTATGTGTACAAACATAATATATGTGTATATGCCAATTAATTGAAGGATGATGAACTTTTGTATAGATACTAGAAGACTAACATTTCTTTGAAGGTGTCATAACTTATTTCCATTGCTTAATTTTCTCAGAAATGCATCTGTTCTCATTGTTGATTGAGATGTTTAATTATTCATGTGGGATTTGATGACTAACAAAAAAAATGTTGTATTTGATGTTGTTGGGAGTCAAAGCCAAATTTCAGATATAATTTTTTTTTGTATTTGATGCTATAGTATTTAAATTTTTATTTTTGTATTTGATTGAGATGTTTAATTATCCATGTGGGATTTGATGACTGACCAAAAAAATGTTGTATTTGATGCTATAGTAGTTAAATTTTTATGTTTTTTTGTAATTAACATTAACACATAATTATATTGTCATTAATTATTTTTATTTTTATTTTTCAGATATTTCCCATGTAGGAGTGTGCTTCTTGTGGAATGCATGCCTGTGGAGAATGTGGCTAACTTTTGTTTTTGTTATCTACGAAGAATGATGAGAAAAACATTTAATTTTGGTTTATGTTATTTTGAATTATGAACAAAATCATATATTTAAACATTATATATGTATTATGGAACATTATGTAGTGGGATAATTTTGTTGATGTGTAATTATGAATGGAAGAATATTTTATTATGGAGAAATTGTTATTTTTATATAGGAATTTTTATATTATTATGCAATTATTATGGAGAAATTTTAATATTTTTAATAATTTTATCGCATGATGTTTTTTTTCTTTTTTGTGAAGGCACTACACCTTCGCAAAAAACAGAAAATTTTAATATTTTTATTGATTTTGTTACAGGTTTTACTTTTTGCGACAGCACTAAACTGTCACAGAAAAAGAAATTTTATTATTTAAAATAGAAATTTTATTATTTTTTTAATACTTTTTACGACGGCAGTACACTGTCGTAAAAAATAGAAAATTTCATATTTTTAATACTTTTTGCGACGGCACCACACCGTCGCAAAAACAGTGTTTTTGCCATTGCAAAAAAAAAAAAAAGACTATTAGCGACGACATTTTTTGCCGTCTCAAATAACATTTTTAGCGATGGTAAAATAGTGTCGTCGCAAAAAGTCAAGAAATTTCAAAACATTATTAGCGACTGCAAAGTGCCATCGCAAAAGGCAAAAATGCCGTCGCAAAACATTAGCGACAGCACTGTGCTGTTGCAAAAACTCTTTTGCAATGCCCCTAGTTGCGACCCCCCTCTTGCCGTCACAAAAAGTCATTTGCCGTCGCAAAAAGTTTTTTGCAACGGCATTAGGAGTATTAGCGACGGCATTTTGCTGTCGCAAAAAGCTAAAATTTTAGTAGTGGGGGGTTGAAATGAGTCTTCCTCATCAATGTAAAACCATTGGTGCGACTTGGAGTGCGTCTGCAATAGAGAATAGAATAGTCAAATTAATCGTCCCTAGCCCTTGCACCAACATCCTTTAAATATCTTTCCTTCCACTTGTCTTCGTGTTGTGCCCGTTATCTTTGGCATCAAAATTAAAAACAAGGACGATGAGGAAGGTTAAAATTTGTTTGTTTAGATTTATTGAATTGAATTAGTTTGTTTGGATTGATTCAATCTAAATTTGTGGGCTTTATTATTATTCTTTTTGATGAATTTTTTTAGTTTAGGATAGTTGGTGGTGGCACGAGTGGTACACCGACGTGACAATGGTGGTGGTGGTGGTGGTGGTAGTGGTGATGATGGTTGTTCAGTTGATAGAGGAGAAGGGTGGTTTGGATGAGAGAGGAGAAAAGAATTGGTGAATTTGGATCTATAATTTGAAATTTGGGGTCAAAATGTAATTTTTTTTTAAAAACATTTTCCATTTAAATGTGACGATAAGAGACAAATTGATCACGATTTAAATAGGTGTGGGAGTAAATTGACAATATTAAAAGTTCGGATGTAAAATTAATTTGAGAGGTATAGTTTGGAAAGGAAAATGAAATTTCCTCAATCAAATAATACATCAAAACTTTTAAAACTAAAAATATTGAAATTCTTAAAATATTGTCCTACATTAGACTCTTCTCCTTTGAAAGAACTCAACCTCGAGTTCAAACTAGATATTTGCCATTTTCCATGTCAAATAAATAGATATTGGGAATACTTTAGTTTCTTGTTTCTCTAACAAAAGTTATATGCAGAAAAAAATACTTTCTGAAAGTTCTTCTCTGTATACTTCAACTAGTTGACAATATCAATTAGAAAAGTATTAAAAATCAAATTAAATTTCTCTACACAAGAAAATCAACACAATTTATTTTATGTAGTATTTTGCACCATCTCATATTCAATTGATCCTTCAATTATCAACTTTGGAACATCAAGTGTAGTATCAACCAATTAAGTTTCTCAATTAGATCTCCTTCATCAATATTTTTATGATTTGTTTATAAAACTTTCTCCCCAATATTCAAATTATCAAGTGTTGATGCATTATCAACACTCAAACATGACTTTGTATATCACTACAAATAATATTTGTTGGAAAAAATGGGTTTTTGGTGACTTTAATTAAATATTAAAATGGGTCCCAATCATCTATTGAGTTGGGTCCAAGTAGGTCTAGATACTTTGTAATGAGATCTTTACACCACAAAAACAACAACAAAAAACCATTGAGAATTGAATGAGAAATTGCCTCATGAAGTTAGCTTCATGAAAGAGGTAGTGGAATTAGTGTGTATAATATGTTTGTAACTCCTGCATTATTGCAGAGGTTAATGGCGCATTAGTGCCCATCCATAAAGGCAGGTTAATGGTGCATAAGTGACCAGCCATAAAGGCTGGAGGGTCCTTCTCTCTCCCCTGTACATGTATAAATTGAGACCCTTTTGTCTAGTCTCAACATAGAAATTTTTGCTTCAATTTTACAAGTCAGTTTGCCAAAAAGTTCCAACAGTGAGAGAGAGAGAGTGCTGCCACGGTTTTTATTTGCCAAGCTAGACAGAGAGTGCTTCTACCATAGCTGGTTTTTGACTATCGTATCCTGGGAGACAGACGCCGGAATTTCTCAAGCACTCGACCCGTGAGGCGGCGAAAATCTGTTTTAAGGAAACTGCTACCGTGCATGCTTCGATTTGCTTTCTTTACCATTTTATTGTATTGTGTATTTCTGTTATAATTTAGTTGTAATTCTCAACATGTGTTCTTGGTATGTAATTTTGATTTATTTGTGAATCTATTTATTTAATTTTACATTTTGGACGACAAGCTTAAAACATATTTTATAAAATTGAACAAATAGATTCATCTAGTAATTTAGCATAACGCAGATTATTTTATTTGGTTACTTTATGTGCTTCATATAAAAAAACATATTTGCCCAGTGAGTTTTTTTTTTGTAAGACCGCTGACCACTGTTTGCTATAAGAAAGGATAATTTGAATAGAAATATATATTTATGCCTACTCTTGTTTTGTTCCCTGGAGCACCACTGTAATAGAAATTTTGACTATTAAATTCATATAGATATGTGTATGCTACTGACTGAGATCATTTGGGTTGTAAATAGATTTCCAAGATGGTTTATTTTCTGTGTTAATATGCCTATCAGTTTGTTATCCGTTGGCTATCATAATTGACATGCAGTTCTTGATAAGAGATTCAATTTATTTGTATGATTAGTCTACTGTTACACTTCGGAAATTAAATAATTGTTTCATGATTAATTGCTACATGTTACTCAAATTCAATTGGTATGGTATGCTACTAATTACATATATGCATTCATGATTACAATTCCCTGTGTAGATTAGAAAATTTATATATGTAATGGTATGTGTGAATCTCATGATTTTAATTTAATCAAAATGCTTAATCTCTCTTGCATAATTAGGAATTCAAGGAATTAAATTAGTGTATCATACCATCTTTTTACAATTTGTATAGCACACTGTTTCATGTATGTGAAACCCATGATTAGGAGTTTTTTTTATAAAAATAAAAAATAAAAAAACCGAACAGTATCTGTTTGTTTTATGTGAAACCGAAATTGTGTCCAAGATTGATAAGACCGCTGTTTTATTTAGTTTGTGGTTCCATTGGGTTTTATTTAATTAAATAGGAAGAGCATATTAATAATTTTGGTAAAATGCTCATGGGTGTTGCAAGTTTGACATGCTTATTATTTTCTAGATTAGATTATATGATTTAATTTCTAGATTTATTTGCATGTTAATTTTACATAACTTTTGGTGTTTAAAATTTTAATTTAAGGTTTTGGAGTTTTAGAGTTTTGTAACTTGTCTAAATTTATGTACATGACTATTGTGTAATTTAATTGGGTGAATTAAATTTATTTATTTGGAGTTATGACCATTAAATTTTATTTTAAAGTTGAATTTAATTTTGAAGTTTTAGTTTTATTTTGTAACTCTTGCATATTAATTTAATTTATTTATTTAGAGTTATAAGATTACATGATTATTGTCAATTAAATTGATATGTAACTCATGGCTAGAAACTCATGGCTAGAAGTTTAATTATTTAGGAGGTATAAGGTTTTGTCACCTTCGTAATAATTTTATTTTTGTAACTCATCTAGCATATTAATTGATTAGTTAATTTTTATTATTAATTAGTTTGCTAGATGGTTTCAATTAGTTTAGTATATTTACTTTTTGCCCAGATTATTTGGTTTGTTTGTTTGTTTTTTTTTTTTTTTGATTTTCTGCTAACTTTCTGTACAAGAATACCTATGCGAAAGGGATTGGAAAACAAATCCAAAACAAATGGAAAATCATAAGTCTTGACTACTAACGTTCTTGTTCAACAGGAATACCTAAGCGTGGAAATGTTAGACTAATTAGAATCCTTATGGATTGGTTTTTTTTTCTTTCATATATTTTTGAAGCAATTTTTTGCTTAGGTTTAGTTGGTTTTTATCAATTGTGTAAAAGCTAGTTTATTTGCTTGTATTGTTAGAAGCATTTTATTTGCTTAATCATTGTTGTAGCAATTTTTTATATTGTTTTTAATTTGGTTAGCAATTTTTAAATTGCTTGTAAGTTTGGAACTTGGTTTGGTTTTCCGTAATAGAAACCAAAGTGTTTACCCTTGGTTAAAGAGTAGTTCTTATTTGTTCAAAAATGACAACTAAGACAGATTTGGTTTCAAACCTTTGGGATTTGAGAAAGTCTTTGGGTTTAATTATTTTATTCCCAAAGTGTTGGAAAACCTAGTTTGGAGAAAGTTTTTGGTTATAATCTGATTATTTCCAAAGTATTTTGGTTTATAATTTGATTATTTCCAAAGTGTTTTGGTGTTGAGAAAAGAAACCAAATTTTAGCATTAGTTAAAATATTTTTGATTTTTATTCAGAAATAATGGGCTCAGTTCCGGGAGTACCAGTTAACTTTTATGAGTGATATAATTTTGGTAGAAAATTTTATTTGCTTGGGAATTGGTTTGTTATAACCTGGTTTATCTCCTAGAAAACTTAATTCTAAATTTGTTTCCCATGTACTAGGAGTCAACATGCTCTGAAAAGTTTTGTCAAAAGGTAAATTGGGTTTTAAGTGGGACCAATGTGACCCCTCCAGTCTTCCTGAGAACATTCTTGACCATGTTCGATTCTAGGTTAAGTGGTGAGATTAGTTTTGAATTAAATTTCCAACTGTGGGATATTCTAAGTGTTAAGTTTAATTTCTGGAAACACAGGAAGTGAAATTCAATTGGGATTTTTTAGAAATGGCTTAAAGAGGTAACAACAGAAATATTGTTCAATTTGCCAACCTTAAGCCTTGCAAGGTTCTTAAAAGAAGATCTAAAGAGATCAAGTGTGATTAAAGGAAATCATAAGATTGTATGATAATATCTCTGAATTAATCAGAGACAATTAGTATGTTATCCTTGTGTCAATTATAGCATATATGATTGCTATGTGACTTTACTTAAAAGCAAAGATGAGACAACCCGTTAGGTTGGGTAAATATATTTTTGAATTTTTAAATTCCAAATATATTCTTAAATTGGTGGCTCCTAGTGAGTACAAAATCATTGATTACAGAGATAGAAAACTGTGGTTCCTAGGAGGTGTTAGACCACTGACTACACAGTCATGAGATTGTGGTTCCTAGTAGTGAACAGATTTCTGATCACATGTCAAGACATGATGGTTCCTAGTAGTGGAGAGGCTACTGATCATATGTCAAGATATGATGATTTCGAGTAATGAAAGAGTTTATTGATCCTATGTCAGGACATTGTGATTCCTAGTAGTAAAATGACTACTAATCACAGGTTAAGATATTGTGATTCCTAGTAGTAGAAAGTCTACTGACCACATGCTGAGAAATTAGTGATTCCTAGTGATAAGACTACTAGTCATGTTATGAAGTTCCAAATAGTAGATTATAGAACATTGGATTTGTGTTTCCTAATAGTAAGGCTATTGGCTTCAGAGTGATAGGTTGGACCAAATATGTTTGGGTACCTAATTCGGTTGATAACATTCAGGGAATGTATTTACTATGATATGATTTTGAGAGTTTCATAATCATTGTGACACAAGGAATTGTTTAAAAACCCTGTATGAATTTTTAAAAAAGGCCAAAAGCCTTTATATAAATTCTACAAATGTGGGAGTGTCATGCAAAAGGTGGTAATACCTAAACCTAAGAGAGTTAGGATAAGCCTAAAAATCCGTTGATATTGTATTCAACGGTTATGCACAACATAGCAATGCATATCGATTTCTTGTGTTTAAATCTGCTATTCTAGAGATACACAAGAATACTATCATGGAATCCAGAAATACATCTTTCTTTGAAAATGTATTTCCTTGTAATATCTAATAAGGGCTTCCGAGTTCCATGAAAGAGGTTGAAGGTGACAATAATCACATAGATGATCAAGTAGCTAATCAAGTCGATGATCAAGCTGAGGAAGTAAATGAGCCAAGAAGGAGTAAGAATGGCTAGGACTGCAAAGTCTTTTGGTCTAGACTTCTTGACTTATATGTTAGAGAGAGAACCTCGAACTTTCCATGAAGCTGTGACTTCACCTGAAAATCCTTTGTGGAAAGAAGCAATCAAAAGTGAGATTGACTCCATCTTGCAGAACCATACTTGGGAGTTGGTTAATCTACCCCCAGGCAGTAAGGCCTTGGAGAGTAAGTGGATCTTTAGAAAAAAGATGAAAGCAGATGAATCAATTGATAAGTATAAAACTAAGCTAGTTATCAAAGGATACAGGTAGCAAAAAAGCCTGAATTACTTTGATACGTATTCACCTGTGACAATGATTACATCCATTCGCATGGTTATTGCGATAGCAACTTTACGTGGTCTGGAGATACATCAGATGGATGTAAAGACAGCTTTCTTAAATGGAGATTTGAATGAAGAAATCTACATTGAGCAACCTGAGGGGTTTTCAGCTCCAGGACAAAATAAGAAAGTCTGTAAACTTGTCAAATCAGTGTATGGTTTGAAGCAAACTCCTAAGCAATGGCATGAGAAGTTTGACAATGCTTTGTCAAATGGATTTAGAATCAACGAATGTGACAAGTGTGTTTATGTCAAAGACACTGACAGATGTTATGTCATTTTGTGTCTATTTGTTGATGATATGCTCATTATAGGTAGTAATGATGAAATGATCAAAACTACCAAGAAGTTGTTAAACTCTAAGTTTGACATGAAAAATATGGGCATTGCAGATGTTATTCTGGGAATAAAGATTACCAGAATATCTGGCGGAATTGTACTTTCTTAGTCTCATTATGTTAATAAGATACTTGAGAAGTTTAGTGGATCAGATACGAGTGTCTCACCGACACCTGTAGACTTAAGTCTACATTTTACCAAGAATAATAAAGAGAGTGTCTCTTAGTTAGAATATTCTCGGGTAATTGGAAGTTTGATGTATCTGATAAGTTGTCTAGATTGGATATAGCCTACTCGGTTAGCAGGCTTAGTAAATACACAAGTAATCCCAATGCTACTCATTGGAAGGGCATTGTGTGGGTGTTAAGGTATTTACGCTACACTCAGGATTATGGGTTATATTATACTCAATATCCAGTGGTGCTAGAAGGCTATAATAACACGAATTGGATATCATAAACAAAGGACTCAAAGTCCACTAGTGGATATGTGTTCACTCTTGGTGGGGCAGCCGTGTCTTGAAAATCTTCCAAGCAAACGTGTATATCTAGATCAACGATGGAATCAAAGTTTATTGCTTTAGATAAAGCAACGAAAGAAGTTGAATGGCTTCGTCATTTCATTGAAGATATCCCACATTGGTCTAAACATGTGCCAGCTATTTGTATTCATTGTGATAGTCAATCTACAATTGGTAGGGCATAGAGTAATATATATAATAGAAAGTCTAGACATATTCGTCGCAGACATAATTCCATACGACAACTACTCTTGAATGGAGTTGTCTCTATAGATTATGTAAAGTCTAAGGACAACATTGTGATTCCGCTAATCAAAGGGTTAAATCGAGTGTTAGTTGAGATGTCATCAAAAGGAATGGGGCTGAGGCCTTTGGAAGTTACCGGAATGGAAACCCAACCTAGTTATCTGGAGATTCTAAGATCTAGGTTCAATAGGACAACCTAATTGTGTGTAACAATGGTATGTCACTGTGGGGGTAAAAGCCTCCAGCCATTTCTTTAAACAGTAATACCTGCGGAGGTGAAGGTTAAGCAAAGCTTTTAATGACTCTTATATATTAAGGATTCAAACAGGGTATAGCTGATACTTTGAAGAGTCACCTATGTGAGTGTGAAGTGGGGCCGCTTCTAGAAGAATTGGGAAGACTAAAATTCTTTAAAACCACTCACTAAACCAGGCTAGTGCTTAGGGCCATACAGGGCACACCAGTGAGAACAGAATGGTGGTAGAAGTAATTCCCATGTGAGATCTATTATCTCAGTTTACATAAACAGCAGAGCAGTTCAAGATGTCATATTCACTGATCAGCCAGTAAACTCAATAGGTTTTCACTAGGAGAGGTTCAAAGCCAAAAGCTACCTTCTCTAATGTCGGGGTTAGTCCGTTGTACTCTCTCTCCGAGTCATTATTGTTGAACGATGTCCGTTTTTTGAGTCATTCGGTCAATTTTTATTCATGTGGGGAATTGTTGGAAAAAATGGATTTTTGGTGACTTTAATTAAATATTAAAGTCGGTCCCAACCATCTATTGAGTTGGGTCCAAGTGGGTCTAGATACTTTGCAATGAGATCTTTACACCACAAAAAGAACAACCAAAAACCATTGAGAATTGAATGAGAAATTGCCTCATGAAGTTAGCTTCATGAAAAATGTAGTAGGATTAGTGTGTATAATATGTTTGTAACTCCTGTATTATTGCAGAGGTTAATGGTGCATTAATGCCCATCCATAAAGGTAGGTTAATGGTGTATTAGTGACCAGCCATAAAGGTTGGAGGGTCCTTCTCTCTCCCCTGTAAATGTATAAATTAAGACCCTCCCGTCTAGTCTCAACACATAAATTTTTGCTTCCATTTTACAAGTCAGTTTGCCAGAAAGTTTCTACAGTGAGAGAGAGTGCTGCCACGGTTTTTGTTCACTAAGCTAGACAGAGAGTGCTTTTGTCGTAGCTAGTTTTTGACCGTCATGTCCTGGGAGACAGACGCCGGAATTCCTCAAGCACTCGACCCATGAGGCGGCAAAAATCTGTTTTAAGGAAATTGCTACCGTGCAGGCTTCGGTTTGCTTTCTTTACCATTTTATTGTATTGTGTATTTCTGTTGTAATTTAGTTGTAATTCTCAGCATGTGTTCTTGGTATGTAATTTTGATTTATTCGTGAATCTATTTATTTAATTTCACATTTTGGACGACAATATTTAGATGCAAAGTCTTTTCTTTTGCAACTACAATTTCATTGCAAACTTTTATCAACTCCATTGAAATATCTTGATTCGTATATGACAATATATCTTCTTGATCATAGAAGTAAAATTTTCTTGCTAAAAACTTTTTCATTATAAACCATGAACGAATTTTGTCTTTACCTTCGCAAACTCAATAATAATCTTGTAATCCATTCCACCACTTCAATGCGATTTTATCAAGTTTATAGGATGAAAATATAACTTTCTTTCCATGAGGAATCTTCAAGTATTCAAAGAAATTTTCAAGATCAAGCAACCAATCAAGAAAATCTTCTTTTTGAAACTTACTTGAGCTGTTAAAATATGAAATTTCTGGAAAATAACGTAAGTTAACTGCCCTCAAATGAATTCTCTAACACAATTGCTATTAACTATGGGTTGCCTCTGGTTGACGATTAGTTCCAAATCGACAAGAAGATTACAAATTTCATTGAGCTGCCCAAGCTAGCGCACATCAATTCTTTTACACAGAAGTAGACTAAGAAGCTCTTTTGGAAGCAAAAGTAGCAGGAATTGGGTAACTTCAATGAAATGCCTCTAGATTGCCTACTACTTCGTGCACCTCTAGCCGATGTTCCTTAATCGCATCCTATATGATTTCTACCCTACGATCATAGTCAATAGGGATTGTGTTTCCTAGTCCGATGAATGCCATCGAGCTAGGTGAATCCTTACCCTCTATTCTAGGTAAATAACACTTTAGTTAGCGCCAAAAAAAAAAATCTTAATTTTGTTTCATTGTAAATTTTAAAATTGAAATTTCTCAAACTAAAGTTAGCTTGAATGATAAGATCTCACATAAACAACCAGGAGGTCTTAAATTCGAGTCTCTTTCACTTGATATGTGAAGCTAGCAGTGATCGTACACGTTCGGGATTCACCCTGGTCTCACATCAGGTAGGATTACGAATACCTTATTAACAGGATGTAACTAGACTTTTATTATCGAAGGGGCCAAAAGAATAATAATTTTTTTTTCACCATAGACATAAATACACATGTTTGTACAATATGATATATAAATTGTATATATACATAGAAAAAAAATTACATACCATAGAAGCAATCTCTAATGGGATGAAAAAGTTTTTTTTGGTGGAAAATGGAAAGAGAATGTAAGATATGAGAAGAATGAGGTATATATATTTTTTATACTAGAGGGTTGTTTTACTTATAAAATGGTATATATATTCTTAAAATACTATGACAAACAGTATTTTTCACTACAACAGGGGGGCTATGGCCCCCTTATGGTCTTCTTCTAGTTCCGTCACTGCTTATTAACAACACAATAATACCACACTTATCACATTTTTATATCATATTATGCTTATTATCTTACTCGTCAATATAACATTAGTATAATAGGTTTCACCACTAATATATATCTCTAATGTAATGCTAACAATTAGATTGACATATCAATGGTACGATAATGAGATAAAAATAGATAATCATTATAACATTACTTTTAAAAAAATAAAATAAAAGGTTAAAAAATCTCAAAACCCATTTTCACCAAGCCCAACGAAAATTTTATAGTCTTAATGAAATAACAGAGATATTAGAGGGCATCTATGGCTATAATTAGACACAGATCTAAGATTTGAGCTTGGGGGGAAAAACACGTGTAACTTTTTATCAAAAGTAATTGTTAGGTTTTTATTCTTGGCAATCCCGTTTGACAAAACTCCTTTCAGTTGTACTTGTTTTCGCACTTTTATTTCAGTGAGGCTATGAGTTTGTTAGATGCAAATCCAACCCGAATTGTGCCATGCAGAGAAGTTTGTGATGCTAATACTTTCAAGATTGCCACTTCGCTGATTATGACGGGAATCGAGCTGCCCGGTCAGCTTGCGGGGGTCTAGGGGGCAGCACCCCTTGGCAGGTCCGGGGTAGCGCCCAAGAGGGGTCGAGGGGCAACACTCCCGAAACAAAATGCAAAATTGCATTCGAAGTTGCATGTCCGCCCTTGCTTGCTCGAGCGAAGGAGTTCTCGCTTGAGCGAAGACTACGTCTGGCAAAAAACCTGAGAAGGATGAATGTACACTCGAGCGCAAGTTGCGTGGCTCGAGCAAAGCCACTTATGGAAAACACGCGTTTTTGGTTCCTCGCTCGCGAGAGAGTCTTCGCTCGAGCAAGCTTCGCAGTCCCAGATTTCTATAAGTACGTTTTTTTGTCAGATTTTAGGATTACTTCTCCAGATCTTCTTTTTGGATATTAAGGTTTATATCTAGGGATATTTTGTTAGTTTTCTTTGATGTTTAATTGAGTATTCTACTCATGGGTTTAGAAGAATACATCCAAGGTTCGTTTGTTCATTCTATACGAGAGAGAGAGAGTTGTTTTTCGGTGGATTCTGAAGAATTTGAGCCTGAAGCTTTGGTGGATTCTGGAATGGCTCATCATCAAGACAATTCCTAGGTGAAGACAAGGTTGGAAGAGACACATAGGGGTTGGTTCAATTCGGGTGTGGATTCGCTAGGTAATTGAGAGTATACCTGTGTAATTCCTTTATGTCTTTTTAGTCGATTGTTTTTTGACTTTTGCCCGTGGTTTTTTTTTATCACAATTGGAGGTGCCCAATTGTGGTTTTTCCACGTAAAATCGTTGTGTCGATTTGTTTTGTTTGTTTGATTGGGATTGTTATATATTGCTTAAAATTAATACATAATCACAAATCAACTTCTAGGGGATTTCTAGATTTTTCAATGATTATTATAAAATTTTAAATTTTGATTTATACAAGCACAAAAAATGAATAATATTACCATTACTCGGACATTCTTTGTCAATATAATTGAGAACAAAAATATAAGTTGACATATTTCTTTTGTCTGCATTAATTTAACAAAATATTAACTATTGCTATGTCTCCATCTACTAAAGTTAACTATTTGAAAATATTATAATCGCCACTTTTTATAATATATATAAAAACATTTATAATAAGCTCGACGTCAAAACCTTAATATCTTTCTCAATTAATATGATTGTGTAACTTGTTACAAAATCATCTTCTATCTTATTATGTAGTCTAGTTTTGAAAAAAATTTATAATTGAAAATGTATGTTTTTATGAGTATAATGATAATCTGTTTCAATTAGGGGTGTCCGCGGTTTGGTTTAGGACGGTTTGCGGTTCAGTTTGGACCCGCCCGCATTTATGCGGTTTGGGAAAAAGTCAACCCGCAACCGCCCGCAATGCGGTTTGCGGTTTGTGCGGATAGGGTTCGCGGATGTGCGGGCGGTTGCGGGCGGTTTGCGGATTGAACTTTTTTTCCAAAAATTTATTTTTAAACTTTTTTTTTTCTTTCCCATTTTGTCAATCTTTATTTTGAACAGCTACAGCAAGCAACAAAGTTTGGGTCCTCCTCAAAAGATTGTTTTTGCCATTAAGGATGTTAATTATCAAAGAGAATGAGAGGGGAAAGAAACTATTAGAATCAAAGTAAATTTCAGGGCTTGAATAAATGAAGTAATCCTATGTTTAGCATTGTCATACCTTTGCATCAGTTCTGAATAGTACATGGCCATGCTCATGTCAACTCTGCCTCCATACTTGCCACTTTATTTCACAACTGTGAGAAGAATCTGTGAAGACCCACCAACCAATATTGTATTAGACAGGACTGAAAGGGGACACTTCTAAGTGGAAAAATTATTAGATCCTATCAGAGGATTATGGTAGTTGTTTATGTGGTATCTCAATAAACGTGAATTGCAATTCTATTTAATAAAAGTGACTCAAGAAGTCTATTGGTAAAAAAAAAAATTATTATGTGATTGATTTGGAGCACTATGTGAGTAAGTCCATTCTTTAAACAACGGAAAAAATATATATCTTAAAAAAGTATCAAAAATTTTATCACAAAAATAAAAAAAGAAGTATATAATATAGACTCAATTAAATATAAGATATGGACTCAATATGTGAGTCATTCCAAAATAAGTGTGGTTGACATATTTTATTTTCTCATATTTTATTGTTGTTGTTCAACAAAACAATATGGGAGGCTATGAAGCCAATGTGGGCCTGACCATTCTTGTGTTCTTCTGAACGTAGAAAGTGCAGTGACTACTAAGGCAGTTCAAACTTTCTACACATTCAAAAAAAAAAAAGAAAAAGAAAAAATAATAATAATAATAAACAAATAAATAGTGCATAGAAGAAAAATATGAGAAAGGCCATCACTTGGAATAGGATCTTTGTTTATTTGTCTCTTTTTGTACACTGTCGATGAAATATTTAGATTTCTTGAAATGATTTGGACTATAAATATGGTATTTTCTTTTGCTAATGAGAAATCTCTCTAAAATAGAAAAACTCTGAATACAATGCAGAGAGATTCAATGTCAATGGGACAAAAAAAATTTGATGTGAACAATACAATGCATAATATCATACATACCTCTTTAAAATTGCCATTGGTCTTGTGGGCAATGTCTTCCTCAATCTTAGAATTATGGCGAAAGCTGTAGGCCTGCTTGATTGAATGGAGCTCCGAAGAAGACTGAGTCCTCACTACCTCTATTACAGTGCTGAGATTTACTCTCCATCCCCACCACAATGCCTCTCTCACTATCTCTGCATCCATCTTTGAATCAAATTAAATCAAAAAATAATTCCAACAGATTCAGATTTAATTACTAACAGATTCAGATCAAACAAAATTACTGATTCAAATTTAATTTATACAGATTCAGATTCCAAAATTACTAACAGATTCAGATCAGAAGAGACCTTGAAGCTAACAACATATTCTGGGTAAATATGAGTATTCTTATTCATATTCCATACTATGTACTGTCTTGGAGTATAAATATCATCAACTCCACTATCAAAGTCCTCACCATTGACACATAACACACAATCAGAAATGAACAAATAAACTAAGAGTCACAGATCTGAAAAAAAAAATCACCATTGACACAGAAATGAACAAAAAATCAACATTGACAAACAATCTTAGTCACACAGAGTGACACAGATCTGAATAACACAAAAAAATCAGAGATCGGAGCGGAAAGAGAGACAGAGACAGCGACATAGAGATCCGTATCTGCGAGGTCGATCGGTGCGATGAGAGTATGAGGTCGATCGGTCGATCTTGCGATGAGTGAGAGTTGATCTCTTGCGAGGTTGATCGGCCCAGATGAGTGATGAGATGAGAGTGAGAGAGTGAGTGTGGGAGACTGATCAAATGAGAGTGAGATGAGAGTGAGAGACTGAAAAACGAGAGAGAGTGTGAGATGAGAGCTGCGTAATGTGTTTTTGAGTTTAGGGTTTTTTTCCTTTGTTTGTTTTGTTTGGGCATAGATGAAGTGAAGTGAACGGTCCAGATCTTCTTCTGGAAAAAAAAAAAAAAAAAGGGTTATGCGGGCGGGTTGGTCGGGTGCGTTTTAAACCCGCAACCCGCCCGCAACCCGAAAATTAGAAATATTTCAAACCGCACCCTACCCTATTGTATTTGCGAAACCGCCCATACGCGTGCGGGTAGGGTCGGGTAGGGCGGGTCGGATGACCCTATGCCCAGCCCTAGTTTCAATATGCGGTATTAAATTTTATGAACTTATTTTAAGAATGTCATATTAAAGTAGGCAATATTCCTATTTTTAGAGAATGAACAAATAAAAATGAATGCAAAATAAGATGCATAAATAAATTAAAGTATGATTCATAGAAGAAAAAGAAAAATACAAATGACATGAGTAGAAAACAAGTATAGTAACAAATAAAAGAATATAAGTAACTCTAAACAATATATAAATATAGCAAATGATACAGATAACAAATAGAATAGATCAATATTTGATAAAACTCAATTTAGAAACTATTTTAAAAATTTTATAATATAAATAATTTAGAGGGTGTGAACGACTAAAATTTTGAAGGTGTAACGTAATTCAATTTGAAATTATCTTACTAATTACTAATATAATAGACATAATTTTAAAAAAATTTAAGAGTACAACCACACCTGCCGGCACTCCCCTAGATCCATCCTTGACTATAATGCAAGTCAAGGTCATACTTGGCTATAATGCAACCTAAGTCATGGTCATACTTGGCTATAATGCAACCTTGTTTCTTCATCAATCACATTCAGTGGTGGAGCCAGGAAATTAAAGTAGAAGGGGCACTTATTAATTATAATATTAAATTTTTTTATCAAAATATTTAACATAAATTTTTACTATTAACTTCAAGAAAGTTAAAAAAAAATTAATCAGTGTGTTTGGTTTTAATTTTCTGAATTTAGTTTTTTGAAAATTAAGTTTTTTTTATTTTTTGTATTTTTTTAGTTTTAGTGAATATTTTTTAAATTTTAAACAATTTTTTTACTTTTTTAGATGCACATTACTTAGATATGTATCCAAATAGTAAAATATTTGTGAAAAAATATTTCTTAAAAAAATTAATAAATACACAAAAATACGAAAAATATACTGAATTTTCATATTATTTTTAATTTTTTTGGTATTTAGTGTATTTTTTAAAGATTTTTTTCACAAATATTATACTTTTTAGGTATATTTATGTTAGGTGTGTCTAAAAATTTTAAAAAATTGCTTAAAATATTAAAAAAATTATTGAAAACATTAAAATATGGAAAATAAAAATATAGAATTTTTTGAAAACTGTTTTCTGAAAACTAAAACTAAATAAGCTAAATATTATTTGTAATTAGTGTATCGTGGACAATATTAAAAAAAGTCATGAATATAAAGTTTTAAAATAAATAATATAATGATAAAGTAATTTTTTTTATACAAAATATGCATAAAAATTCAATATAATAGTTATACTACGTCATCATTAACATGTGATATCACCAATCAATAGTAAAAAAATACATAGAGAATGAACGCTACATGTCAAATGTAACTAATAATTCAATAAATTCTATATTTTGATTAAGATTAATTATGTTTGCATGTCAATAGTGATAGACTTTACCATTACATTGAAATTTCTATAGATAATAATATCGTAATCACTTTATTTTCAATCAAAATAATCATTATTATTATTATTATTTTAAAAATGTCATTAACATTTAAAATAATATTTTTATAATTTTTTTTATTTAAAATATTTTCTTTATGTGTGCTTAAAAAAAAAAATTGCAAAACCGGGGGGGACGTGACCCCCAGCCCCCATAATAGCTCCGCCCCTGATCACATTCATGCCAAAGTTTACTTTGAAATGTATTTAATTGGTTAATGGTTAAAAAAATGACTTCTGGAAATTTTGTGAAAATTTTATCAAAACAAGTGGCATGATTAGAGATGGCATTCTCGGTAACGGATGTATTATGGTAGTGTACCCCTTAGACAAGATACAGAGTCGTGATTATGATGTCGATGTGCACAATGCATTGAAGACATATTGATATTCCTCACACTTAAGAAAAGTAAAAATTAAGTTAATATATGGTGATTACACAGGATAATGCTATTATTTTTTTTCAAGTTTGTGTGTTTATTTATTTTATGTTTGAATTATAAATTTAGATAGTGATTTGAAAATAAAAGGGAAAATAGAGAAAATTTAAATTTATATCTTATTTACCAGTTTCTTGTTATTTTTAAATTTCTACTCAAATTTATGATCCAAACAATCTTAAAGACAAAAGGAAATTCCCTATAATTAATTCATACCCTACTAGAAAGTACAACATGTACAAGCAAATGGTGAAACCACAAAATTTGGTAAAGTTCATGGCTTAAGCTGTGTTTTGGATGGGAGAATTTGAGCAGAAATTTATGGAAAGAGAGGGGGAAAAAATAGAACACCGAAATTATTATGTGGAACTCCATCTCAAGTATATACCGATCACACACATACATATTAGAAACCAGGCTTAACGAAGGCATATCAATCCAAATAAATTTTTATAAAAAGATAAAAGGATAAATTACACCTATGGGTTTTGCAATTTGGTCTATATAATTTTAATTACATCAATTTTATTTTTAATTTTTATATTGTGTTCATTAATTTAATTGATAATATCGATTTAACTTACACAAAAATCCAAGAAAAAACAATTCATTCAAAAGGAATAAACCATTTTCAAATAAGATGTCAACTCCTCAATCAATATTTTGCAAATTAATTTCAGTCTAATTTTTGAAAGTGACACCGAAGATAAATTACAAGGATTACAGGGGTAATTTGTCTTTAAAAAAAAATTATTTACACTTAGCACCCATACACTTTCACTATAATCTCACTTTAGTCCCTTCAATTTTAATTGTGGATTATAATATCACCCTTCCAGCCACCACTGTTAACAAGACTAACATAACTCGTCACGTGGGCAAAGTGCAACATTATTTTTCATCTGGTTAGCACCCCTATACTTTCATCAAAATTTCACTTTAATTGTGACACTTCTACTAAACTTTCACTTTGGTCTTTTTACTTCTAATTTCCGCTAATCTCATTAATTGTAGATGGACGAGAGAGTGACATTATAACTTGACTTGAATTGTAGGAATTGATTGTCACAATGAAAAGTAAAGGGATCACAATGAGATTACGGTGAAAGTACTCATCTAAGTGTAATTAACCCCTAAAAAAAAATCATGCATTTTCTTTTCTTGAAAGTAAATCAGTTTCCTCACAATAGACAACTCCAAAAGAAGCCATCTTCCTTATAGCAAACAAGGACATCATATATAACAAAGAGAAAATTCTATTCGCAAATCGTAAGAAAGCTCGGTATACATTATTTATATCATTTGGATATAAACTTGTGAATAAAAATCAAATATATAGATATAAACTTATGAACAAAAATGAATTGTTCAATAGACATTTCATTCAACTGTTTAGATCCGAACAATGGTTTTTTGTTCACAAGTTTATCCGAATATTTAACTTTTATTCAAAAATATATATCCGAACCACATAATGTTGGGTATACCTCCTTATTGGAGTGTGGGACCCAATTGGTTTTGAAAAAGAGTTTTAATTGGGCTTGGTTTAGTACAATATATTTTTATATATTATATTTGTGGAGGCCCAATCCAATTTGGATACAATTAGGGTTTGATTACAAAACCCTAAATTCTATATATTGTTTATGTTTTATGCTTGGTGGTATTATAAGAAAAAAACGACAGCACCTATCTCTTTGGAGCCTCGGTAACAGTGCCGATTCATTTAAGGGCTTGGAATTTTCTTTCAGTGGATGGTTGTTTGGGTGCTTTGGTGAAGATGATCTGGTTCGTTATTTTTTTGGTCTTCTTTAACTTTGGTTTTGAAGATTTTGGTTCATCTATTTGGTGAGGTCTTTCCTCTTGTTTATTTGTGATTATTTGAAATTCACCTGAGGGTGGTTTTGTGAGACCATTAGTGTCTCGTTTGTAATCGTTTGGAACTTATTTGGTTGATAGTGGAATCGAATTTCGATCCCGTGGACGTACCTCACATTGAGGGAACCGCGTAAAAATTCTTGTGTTGCCTTTGATTTAATTTTTCCGCATTAGTTTTTATTCCCATTGATTGATTTACTTGTGGGGATTCATCGATTTTCCCTAACAACTGGTATCAGAGCTTACGATTTATTAGGGTTTATTTATTTGTGTAAATCAATGGAGGGGAATGTGGGTCGTATGTCTAGCTTCAATGGAAGCAATTGGGTAACTTGGAAAACTAAAATGGAGGACCTATTATTTTGTAAAGATTTGTATGGATCCATTAAGGGTGATAATAACAAATCAAAAGATTGTTCTTTTTCAAAGAAAGACGTTGAGTGTTATTATTGCCATGAGAAAGGGCACATGAAGCGAGAATGCCGAAAGCTCAAGAATACAGAGAAAAGGCGTGACAAAAGTGTGGATAAAAAGCAAAAAGACACAGCAGCAGTTACTACTGATGATCTCATGGTCGTTTGTGAAGATGATTGTATCAATTTTGTGGGCCAAGAGAGCAGTTGGGTAATTGATTCTGGTGCTTCTTTTCATGTGACTTCTCGAGTTGATTTCTTCACTACCTACACTGCAGGAGATTATGGTTCTGTTTGAATGTGTAATGAAGGTTTGTCCAAGATTATCGGCATGGGTGATGTTTGCTTGGAAACAAATTTGGGCTGCAAATTGTTGCTTAAAGATGTGAGACATGTTCCCGACATTCGCCTTAATTTAATCTCTACTGGGAAGCTAGATGATGAAGGCTTCAACAACAAATTTGGTGATGGAATATGGAAGCTCACAAAGGGTTCTTTGGTGGTGGCTAAGTGTAAGAAGACTCATACACTTTATTCGATGCAAGGAAAAATTTGTAAAGGTGTTGTCAATGCACTTGAAGATGATACTTCTACCGAATTGTGGCACAAGCGGCTTGGCCACATGAGTGAAAAGGGGCTGCAAGTATTGTTCAAGAAAGAGCTTCTACCCGGTTTGAAAGGTACACATCTTAAAACTTGTGTTCATTGTTTGGCGGGTAAACAACATAGAGTTTCTTTTCATAAAAATGTTGCTTCTAGAAAAGAAAAGGTTTTGGAGTTGATTCATTCGGATGTTTGTGGTCCTTTAAAAGTTAGAACACATGGTGGTGCACTTTATTTTGTTACTTTCATTGATGATTATTCAAGGAAAGTTTGGGTTTATCTACTAAAAACTAAAGATCAAGTTCTAGAAGTATTTAAGTATTTTCAGGCCATGGTTGAAAGAGAAACAGGGCAGAATTGAAGTGCATCCGAACAGACAATGGTGGTGAATACATTGGGCCATTTGATGAGTATTGTCGCAGCCAAGGTATTCGGCATCAAAAGACAGTTAAGAAGACTCCTCAACAAAATGGCGTTCTTAGAGGATGAACCGCACCATTGTAGAAAGAACAAGGTGTTTGCTTTCACAAGCTAAATTGCCAAGATCCTTTTGGGGTGAGGCAATGAGTACTGATTGACTTGATCAATTTATCTCCTTGCTATCCTTTGAATGGTGATGTTCCTGAAAGAGTTTGGACTGGCAAAGATGTGTCTTATGAGCACTTGAGAGTGTTTGGTTGCCAAGCTTTTGTTCACATTCCAAAGGATGAGAGGTCCAAGCTTGATAGTAAGTCAAGACAATGTATTTTTCTTGGCTATAGGCGTGATGAATTCGGGTATAGATTATGGGATCCGGTCGACAAGAAAGTCATTCGAAGCCGTGATGTTGTGTTTCTTGAAGACCAAACAATTGAAGACTTTGGCAAAGGTGATCAACCGGAGCCAAAAACTAGTGATCTCATTGACATAGATCCATCTCCTTCATCTTCAGTTGATGATGAAAATGGGGGAGATGTGCAGCCACCTATTGAAGATGTAGAAGATGATGCTAATCCTAATGAAGTTGAGCCAGAAATTGAGGAAGAGCATCTAACTCAAGAGCTGCCACCACAACTTGAGTTGAGGAAATCTACAAGGGACCGACAACCTTCAAGAAAGTATCCTCCCAATGAATTTGTGTTGATTTCTGATCAAGGGGAGCCGGAGAGCTACCAAGAAGCAATTGAGCATGCAAAGAAAGATGATTGGAAAAAGGCTATGGAAGAGGAGATGAATTCCTTACTTGAAAATCACACTTATGATTTAGTGAAGTTGCCTAAAGGGAGGAAAATTCTGAAAAATAAGTGGGTTTTCAAATTGAAGAATGATAGGAAGAATCTGAGGTACAAAGCACATCTTGTTGTGAAAGGCTTTGGGCAAAAGAAAGGCATTGACTTTGACGAGATTCCCTCGCCGGATGTGAAGATGGCTTCAATTCGGGCTGTTCTTGGCACGACCGCAAGTATGACCCTTGAAGTTGAACAACTTGATGTGAAGACCGCATTTCTTCACGGTGATCTTGAAGAAGAAATTTACATGGAACAACCGAAGGTTTTGTAGAAAGGAAAGAGAAATTTGTTTGCAAATTGAAGAAAAGCTTGTATGGCCTCAAGCAAGCTCCGGCAATGGTACAAAAATTTGACTCTTTCATGATGAATAATGGCTTTTCTAAAACCACTTCGGACCATTGTGTTTGTGAAAAATTTCCCGGATGGCAAATTTATTATTCTTTTGCTTTATGTTGATGACATGTTAATTGTGGGTCAAGATTCTACCATGATTAACAAGTTGAAATTGGAGTTGAGTAAATCTTTTGCTATGAAAGATTTGGGACCGGCAAAGCAAATACTTGGTATGAAAATTGTTCGTGATCGCAAAGAGGGACTGATTTGGTTGTCTCAAGAAAGCTACATTGAGAAAGTTCTTGAGAGGTTCAACATGAATAAAGCAAAGCCGGTTGGTTGTCCACTTGCGGGTCACTTCAAACTTAGTTCGAATCAATGTCCTACAAGTGAGAAAGACAAAGAAGAGATGTTGAAAGTTCCTTATGCTTCAGCAGTTGGTTCTTTGATGTACGCCATGGTTTGTACAAGGCCGGATATTGCTCACGCCGTTGGTGTGGTGAGTCGGTTTCTCTCTAATCCGGGTAAAGAACATTGGGCAGCGGTAAAATGGATTCTAAGATATCTTCGAGGGACTTCGAAGGTGTGTTTGTGTTTTGGGGATGGTAAGCCGATGCTTGATGGGTTCACAGATTCTGACATGGCTGGTGATGTTGATTCTAGGAAATCTACTTCGGGGTATTTGATGACTTTTGCAGGGGGAGCTGTGGCATGGCAATCTAAATTACAAAAATGTGTTGCTCTCTCAACTACAGAAGCTGAATTTATTGCCATTACAGAAGCTTGCAAATAAGAGTTATGGTTGAAGAAATTTTTGCAAGAGTTGGGTTTGAAGCAAGAAAGGTATGTGCTTTATTGTGATAGTCAAAGTGCTATTCACTTGAGTAAAAATTCTACTTTTCATTCGAGATTGAAACACATTGATGTGAGATACCATTGAATTCGTGATGTGTTAGATTCGAAATTGTTGCAACTCGAAAAGGTTCACACAGATGATAATATTTCAGATATGCTGACTAAGACTTTGTCGAGGGACAAACATTTAAAGTGTCGAACTTTGGCGGGTATGGTTGATGTCTCCACCTAAGTCGGTAGGGGGAGAATTGTTGGGTATACCTCCTTATTGGAGTGTGGGACCCAATTGGTTTTGAAAAAGAGTTTTAATTGGGCTTGGTTTAGTATAATATATTTTTATATATTATATTTGTGGAGGCCCAATCCAATTTGGATACAATTAGGGTTTGATTACAAAACCCTAAATTCTATATATTGTTTATGTTTTATGCTTGGTGGTATTATAAGAAAAAAATGGCAGCACCTATCTCTTTGGAGCCTCGATAAAGTGCCGATTCATTTAGGGGCTTGGAATTTTCTTTCAGTGGATGGTTGTTTGGGTGCTTTGGTGAAGATGATCTGGTTCGTTATTTTTTTGGTCTTCTTCAACTTTGGTTTTGAAGATTTTGGTTCATCTATTTGGTGAGGTCTTTCCTCTTGTTTATTTGTGATTATTTGAAATTCACCTGAGGGTGGTTTTGTGAGACCATTAGTGTCTCGTTTGTAATCGTTTGGAACTTATTTGGTTGATAGTGGAATCGAATTTCGATCCCGTGGACGTACCTCACATTGAGGGAACCACGTAAAATTATTGTGTTGCTTTTGATATAATTTTTCCCATTAGTTTTTATTCCCATTGATTGATTTACTTGTGGGGATTCATCGATTTTCCTAACACATAAATGTGACAACTAGCCACAGGATCGATAGATAGTTTACAAAAGAAGATCGCAATCCTGCAAACATAGAATCCATAATAATTACACATCAAATATTTATCAAGTTAATATTACAATCCTTACAAAATACACAGATTGCCTAAGGAACAACAAGTGCCTACAACTCGTCTTCAATCTTCTGCTCAGGAACTCACAGCTAGCGCCTCTTTGTATCAACATCCTTGCAAAAATGAAACTAAACAATGTGATTATCACTTTCGCAATAGTTTTGTACAACCATAAAAATTGATCACAGAATCCGACATTGAATAGACATGATTATACAACAGAAGTTACGATACAGCTGGTCTTCGCACCAAAGAGTCAAAGCTAGCTCCACAACATGACCTGCATAAGTATTTTAATCAGGAAAAAAAATAAAAAGACCTAGGAAAAACCAAGAAATTAACAAAATCAAAAATAAAATAAAATGTCTTATCGATTATCTATAAAGCCTCCTTTGTAGTCTAGCCATATTCAATGCAGAAGTCACACACTTCCTCATTTTTATGTGGTCCAAGAACTTGAAATAGGCATGTCTTGATGGACTGTTTAAAAGCATAGTGCCAAGAACTGTCCAAAATCCAAGGATGAAACCAAGTCCCATGCTAACATAAAACCCGAAGGTAATGAACCCATCCTCTTCTTGAATATTCTTTTGTCTTTGCCGGGCGCAATATTTACATTTGTTTCTTCTCCTGGGCACTTATTTTGAAGCGGAAGCCCACGAAGTTTAGGATTTCCCAAAAACACAGAGGCATTAAAGCTTTGCAATTGAGTGCTTGTTGGGATTTTTCCACCAAGTTGTTATCGACAAGTTTAACAAGCTTAGATAATTTAAGAGCGCTGAGGTGGTAGGAATCTCACCTGACAGCTTATTTGCAGACAAGTCAAGAGATTCCAACATTTTCATCGACCAATCTCTAGGAGGATTTTTCCTGTCAAATAGTTTCTTGAAAGATTCAAGGAAATCACTCCTGCAAGACTTGCAATTTGATCAGAATTCTTCCGTTAATACATTTCTAGAAAGATCAATGATTTTTAGCAGTCCTAGAGTGTTCCTGTACTCGAATAATTGTCCTTTCCATTGCACCAATGCATTGTCAACATAGTCGCCACCATCAAGAAAATAACCATCAGTGCCATATAGTGAAATTAACGTTTGCATCGAACTATTACTTTGAACCAAAGCAGAAAATTGTTGAAGCGGTGAGGTATGTTTCCTGACAGATCATTTTGACAGAGGTCCAAGATTATAATATGGTTAAGATGACATATATGTTGAGGTATGCTTCCATTGAACTCATTGGATCTTAGACTAACAACAATTAAATTTGTTAGATGTGTCCCTATCCAAGATTATAATATGGTTAAGATGGCAGTTTTCCTGTGAATCTATTTACACCCAAATCAATAATCCTCAACTCTGTGCAACTCTTTAAAGACAAAGGCAACTCCCCATAGAGATTATTGTTGCGTAAGTGCAGAGTCTGAATTTGACTCAGGGAGCCAATTGAGTTAGGAATTGCCCCGGACAAATTATCATATGCCAAACTCAAAATGGATAGTGCTTCAAATTTTCCCAAACAGTCCGGTAGCTCCCCTGCTAGTTGGTTGTTTGAGAGGTCAAGATAGTTGAGCTCCACACCAGAAATTGAACATAAGAAAGAAAGTGAGCCCAAGAACTTATTTTTGGAGAGATTCAAATATGTTGCATTAGGAGGAACTAGCGATATTGGACCCGTAAAAGATTAGAACTTAAATCTATACCCGGATTATCTTGAAACTTCAAAGACAGATCAGTGTAGCAAGCCAGAGATATTGTTGTGTGAGAGATTTAGAAATTTTAATCCTGGGGATACATCCCAAAACCAACTGGGAACAATGTCCGAAATTCCAACATTAGAGATGTCAAGTATAGAGAATTTATTTTGAGTTCGAAGCCATTTTGGAAAATGAGACCCCAGCTTGCAAGACGACAACTCTATAACCTGAAGTTGAAAAGGAGGAACCCAATCGGAATTAAAGTAAAAAATTAACTCATTCAAAGAGAAATCCAAATGAAGCAGGCTAGAGAGATTAGAAAAGTGAGCTTCAGAGACTATGCCTTTTAACGAATTGAAAGAGGCATCGACAAACGAAAGCTTGGAAAGTTGTCCAATACCTTCATGTATGGTACCATTCAACCGATTGTTTCCAAGACGTAAAATATTCAATGACGGAAAAACGGAAAGGTCAGGCAGTGACCCAGTTATTTGGTTTCCAGACAAGTCTAGAGAAACAAGACTAGGAAGTTGTTGTCCAAAAGTTTCTGGTAAGGACCCATTCAATTGATTGTATTCAAGGTATAATTCACTTAAAAGAGATTTGTGAAATCAGGTAAAGGTCCACAAAGTCGATTGTCAAATATTTCCAAAAACTGTAATGACTTTTTTGCCCCAGATAACTTTTGCAAAAACTCATGAATCTCTTCTGTTAAATTGTTCAAAGACAACTCTAAGAATTGTAAATGCCTTAAATCCGTAAAGGAATTGGGAAGGCCACCTTCAAGTTGATTTCTAAGAAGATTGAGATCCGTGAGGGAAGTCATGCCTCCAAAAGCATCAGGAATCAAACCTGTCAAATTGTTATTAGAAAGATCCAAGGATTGTAAGCGACTTAAATTCGCGAAGGATTTTGGAAGGCTGCCTACAAGTTGATTGTCAGTAATCTTGAGGTATTTGACGGAAATCATGTTTCCAAAAGCATCGTGAATTGGACCTTTAACTCGTTATATTGAAGGTGAACTTCAACTAGGTCGCTACTAAAGTTGAACAACCAAGTGTAGATTGAAGTAGACAAAACACTCCAAGAGAGATCAATGATAGAAAGGGACAGAGAAGAATTGAAAGAAACCGATGGGTGAGTGATATAGGAAAGACTACAGCTAGCTAAGTTCAACACTTTAAGGAGAGGGAGATTATTGATAGATTGAAACCAAATGATCGCTAGACTGATGTCAATACCAAGAAGATCTAGGTGACTTAGTAAAGAAAGATGAGAAAGCCACTCAAGATTTTCTACATTCAAATTAGTGTAGCTAAGATCAAGATATTGCAAGCTAGAAAGGTTCCTGAAAAAAGTTAAAAAGAGTGAAAGACCGAGGTATCTTAATCCAATGAGGGAACCAATGAACTCGGGATGTGGTCATCTACAAATTGATTTCCACTGAGGTCCAAATACTTCAAATGATGCAATTCAAGCAATGAAGGACTAATCTTACCACTCAATACCTGAAAAGCATCAAGAGAATAATTGTACGATGAATGGAGATCAAGCTTGGTGACATGACCAGTGTGGTTGTTGCATCCCACTCCTCTCCATTTGCAACATTCTTTTTTATCTTCTTCACTCCCCCAAGATGAGAGAAGACCATAATCATCTATAAGAGCATTTTTAAACTTCAATAGAGCTTGTCTCTCCATCTCTATGCAATAGATTCTAGCATCTTCTTCAACTCTTGAAGAGAGTCCAAGAAGAGAAGGTTTCGAGTATGGTAAATGCACAAAAACAAGCACATGGAGAAGTTGAAATTTTTTTCCCATGACCATTTTCATGACCATGATGAAGAAAATTAGGATCATGATGAAGTAGCAAAATAACAAAGCAATAAGGATTTGCTTGCAGTTATTGTCTTTTTTTTTTTTTTTAGTTCTATTAGCCAATGGAATGACCACTATTTATATAGAGTGCTGCTATTAGCACCTGTCAAAATTCTTTGGACCCCCTCATTTTATAATTTTTTTTAATTACAATTAACCCTAAAGTAAAATTACATTAAAAGACATTATTAAATGGAACACCCACCTATCAATAAGAACTAATACTCTATAATATTGGACACCCACCCCCACCCCCACCCCCACCTCCACCTCCACCTCCAACTCCAACTCCAACTCCAACTCCAACTCCAACTATACGTATTCCATGTTTGTAAACCCTAAACCTATTACTTTTCATAACCAATTAACATAAACCCTAAATCTATTATTTTTCATAATCATCTTAAATCCTTAATGTGTCATCTTCATCACCATCATCAATGCTATTGAACTTGAAAGTTTTACTTCAAGTATAACGTATACTTCATCACTTATTTCACTGTGTAGAGCAATGGAGGACGAGGACAACAATTCTAGTAAACCGGCGTTCCATTGATAAGTTTATCTATCTTGTGTTAACATTCTCGGTCGTTTTCGGTCGTTCTTGTTTCGTTCGAGCTGTTCAGTACCGGTTTGCTGACTGTTAGAATTATGTTCGGTAATACAATACTGAACATAATCCTTTCGTTCAATACATAGATTCCGAACATTAATGCAGATAGTCAGTTATGTAATTTTCTTTGTTAAACTAAATTAGAATGGAAAAGAGTGAATTGGAATGGATTTAAGTTATGTATTTTGAATGGATTTAATTCATGTTATTTTAAGTTGTGAATTGGAATGGATTCAAGTTACACAGTGATGAACAAATTTTGTTCTGACATACAGTGCTAACAGAATCATTATTGTTTGACAAAACAGTTTTGAACAAAATACATTTTTTCGGCTACACAGTGGTGAACAAATTGTTTTGGGCTACATTCAGAATTCTAATGGCAATTCAGACAATGATTCTGATGGCGATTCAGACGATGATTCTGTTTTTCCTCATCTTGCAAATGGTTATGGAAATCCCGTAGAAATTGGAGTATCTTCGATCGATCTCAGCGATGACGAAGATACAAAAAGCAACGAAGAAGATGATGATGAGAGGATGAGAGAGGTTGCTGATTCGGCGATACGGAGAGCGTTCAGAGAAGATGAGAGTCGTCGGAATGCTCCATTGACGGCGACGAGAGTGATGGAGGGTTGGGGTCTAAGAATTCTATACTGGACCAAAACTCCAAACTTTGAAGATTGAGTGAGTCAGGGAAGGAGAGGGATGAAAAATAGGTGGGTGTGCATTTCATTGTGAAAATATTATGAATATGGGTAGATTTGGTAATAAGTGGGATGTCCAAAAAAATATTATTAAAATTTAGGGTTTAGGGTTGGGGTCCAAAGAAATGAAGGGTCCAAAGAATTTTGATAGGTGCTAATAGTAGCACTCTTTATATATCTTATTTGCAATATTGACCCATAAATCAATGATTGCCGCAGTTAGCACTAATTTTGTTCAAAATTTTTCTTTAATTTTCGTTGTCTTCCTAAAATGCTAAAATATTGAAACCTTCAAAGAAAACAAAAATAAAAACCAAATTAAAAGTTGAGACAGGTAGGTTCAAAGTAGTTGGTGATATTGGTGGCATTTTAAATTTCCTCTACCCCACCATGTGGGCTGTCCTTGCTATTAATAATAAGCTGGGCCGGAAAGTTTTTATTTTATTTTATTTACTGATATATGATATTATATAACTTTTAAAAAGATTTTGTTAACGTGTATTTTGTGGGCACATGTTAAGAAAGTGTAATAAGAATGTACATTTTTAAAATACATGTAATAAAGAAAGTACAATCTTTTTTTTTTTTTTTTAGTGACTCTCTCTTTCTAAAAAACTCTCTCTTTCTCTTTCTAAAAAACCTCCCTCCCCGGGCCTCTCTTTGGGCCGGCCGGCCGCCGCCTTTGGCTATGGCGGTCGGCTGGGCTAGCTTCTCCCGTATTTGATCGTTGTTTTTCCGTTAATAAACTTGAGTCCCCCATGATTTTCCCACCTAGGTGTGTTTGGTGTGTAGCGGTGTGCGTGTTGTTATTGGTGTTTCTAAGCCGTGCTAGCTGTTTTTTTCACTCGAGCGCTCTCTTTTACGAGTAGGAGCTTGAGGGGTGTTCTCTGGTTCAGTTTTTGGTGAAGCTTCGATGCTTGGTTTGGGCGGAAACTTGGGTGTCGGAGTCAATTCAGATCTGTCTGGTTTTCATTCGCGCATTTCCTCTTGGTGTGAGAGTTTGAGGGGTGTAAGAAATTGATCTGGCGTTGGAAGTAGAACTGCTGGTTGGTGTTTGGATCGGCAGCGAGTGGTGGTCCTGTGGTGGCTGTGGAGGTGTGTTTGGTGTGCAGCGGTTTCACTCGAGTGCTCTTTTACGAGTAGGAGCTTGAGGGGTGATCTCTGGTTCAGTTTTTTGGTGAAGTTTCGATGCTTGGTTTGGGCGGAAACTTGGGTGTCGGAGTCGATTCAGATCTGTCTGGTTTTCATTCGCGCGTTCCTCTTGGTGTGAGAGTTTGAGGGGTGTAAGAAGTAGATCTGGCATTGGAAGTAGAAATGCTGTGGAGGTGATGATCAGCAGTGGCAGTGGGTTCGGAAGGTGAGGATCTGCAGTAGCAGCAGCTGGACCTTGGGCGATGATCTGCAGTGGGTGTTCTCCGGTGGTGGCTGTGGAGGTGAGGATCTGCAGCGGGGGTGTGGTTGACCGAATAGCAGCAGCATGGGCGGTGTGGTGCTGTGGATCTTTGGGGTCTTCTTGGCCGGTGTGGGTAGTGGGTTTGGTCGGTGGATGTGCTCGGAGTTTGAATCAGATTAGAAGTTCCCGCCCATGGAGTGTGGCCTTGGGTGTTGTCGAAGGTGATATCGGTGGCATGGAGTGTGGCCTTGGGTGTTGGGTGTTGTCAGTGGGTGGTCGGTGGCGTGGGTCTTGGCTAGGCTTAGGGAATGTAGCAGCATGTGGGTGTGGTTTGAGAGTGATTAAAATGATTATTATATGTGGAGATTATGTGGGTGTGGCTAGGCTTTGGGAGTGCAGCAGCCAGTGGGTGAAGGAAAGTGATTAATATATCTGGGTTTATTAGATGGGTATCTAGTCTGGGTTGCTTTGAGAGTTGGTTTTGTTAATCTAGTTTGGTTTGGGTGTTTTGGTGGGTTGATTATGTGGAGATTCATGTATTTTATTTTTCTAGTTAAGTTCTTCTTAACTTTTTTTTAAAAAAAAAAAAATCGAGAGGCTTAGGGGTTGGTTGTATGGATGCGAGTAGCAGTAGTAGGGGTATTTTTATACTTCCGAATCTCTCTCGATGCATGTCATCTTCTTGTACCTTTAATTTCATGCTGTTAAATGAAATTTTTCTTTGCTGATAAAAAAAAAAACAAGACCTTTTTTTTTTTTTTAAAAAAAAAAAAAAAAAAGTTTCAAAATATAAAGTCATAGGTAGCAATGTGAAATCAGTGGCTCGACAATATGTTTAACATAGCAAAGTTTCAATATCGTAATTAATACGATTGTAATTTTACTTCCCAACTGTACTGGTTTATGGCAATATATACAAATTTAATAAGTTCTATTCCATAGAGAGGGAGAGAATAATTGTACGATACATGAAGATTGAGCTTGGTGACATGACCAGTGTGGTTGTTGCATCTCACTCCTCTCCATTTGCAACAATCTTTTTTATCTTCTTCACTTCCCCAAGATGAGAGAAGACCATAATCATCTATAAGAGCATTTTTAAACTTCAGTAGAGCTTGTCTCTCCCTCTCTATGCAATTGATTCTAGCATCTTCTTCAACTCTTGAAGAGATTCCCAGAAGAGCAGGTTTCAAGTATGGTAAATGTTAGTCAATCTTCACTGTGTAAAAAATTAAAACTAAATTTTCTTTGTGTACTCAACAACAAAACAAAACATATAAATAAATAAATGAAAAGAAAGATTTTCCGTAACTGCTTAATCACGTAAACAAAACAGAAATTGGAAATAGAGTAGGAGGAAGGAAACAAAATAAGAACAGAAAATACTTACAAAAACTATTTTTCAAGAATGATCAAGTCCAAATGCTTTTACATTGTCTCCTTAAGACATATTCGTCCTCTCTAGGGTGCTCACAGATTATGGACATCTATCTCCCATGATGAAATGATCTACAACGAACAGTAGTAGTACTACAAATTGTTCACACAACGAACACACTCTGTGTATATATTCTCTCTCAATGAAAAGAAATGCAGAAATATGCAGGAACTTTGAGTAAATGAAGAACGAAAATCTCATTGCAAAATCCAAATGAGAGACTGGCTATTTATATATACAAAAGGTGGCTGTTCGGGTAAGAATACACAGGTATGAACTTGTTCGGGTTGAAGCTATAGGTATGGAACCTGTGCAGAAAGGACTGAAGAGGTGCAAAGGCCTAACCGCTAGAATTTGAATTTTCCAAACCAAAATTTGAATTCAAAATGATCAGTATTTATTTTCTAAAAAACAAACAAATAAATAAATAAATTTCAAATGTTTTTGGCTCAAAAAGATTAGTATTGGGTTAGACAAGCCCAACCCAACCTCACACCACGCACCTGTGCCTAAGCCCAGTCCAACCGAACGGTGGCGCGTGTTTGTTTTGGGTCTAATGGGTCTAGCCTACTTTGCCTATAACTTCCCCCTCTTCAAAACTTGAGTGCCCCTTGGGGCTTACCCCAAGGTCCAACCTCAAGGCTTATAAACCCATACAATGTTAGCCTAGCCAACCAATGTGGGACAAGCTTTCCTTCCTTCAATTTAGGAAACCCACCAAAACACTATTTCCATGGATCTTACTTTGGCATCAATTTCTCATTCACCTGATAATGGTTTTGAATAACCAAATATACTACATGAATCACAACGTGGCATAAAATGTGTTACCATCAATACCTGCCATAACCGGTACTTGGGTCCTATTTATATTGTAGCCCAAAGTTGTCTAAAAATTCTGATTTTGTGCAGAATTTTCTTAACCATTTCTAACAGTAAATGCACAAAAACAAGCACATGGAGAAGCTGAAATTTTTTTCCCATGGCCATTTTCATGACCATGATGAAGAAAATTAGGATCATGATGAAGGAGCAAAAACAGCAAAGCAATGAGGATTTGCTTGCAGTTATTGTTTTTTTTTTTTTTAGTTCTATTAGCCAATGAAATGACCACTATTCATATATCTTATTTGCAATAACAAAAAATTCCAGCATGTTCTTAGGAAAATGACTTGGAGGACCCATAAGTTAATGATTGCCGCAATTAGCAATAATTTTGTTCAAATTTTTTCTTTAATTTTCGTTGTCTTCCTAAAAAGCTAAAATATTGAAACCTTCAAAGAAAACAAAAATAAAAACCAAATTAAAAGTTGAGACAGGTAGGTTCAAAGTAGTTGGTGATATTGGTGGCATTTTAAATTTCCTCTACCCCATGTGGGCTGTCCTTGCTATTAATAATAAGCTGGGCTGGAAACTTTTTATTTTATTTTATTTACTAATATATGATATTATATAATTTTTATAAAGATTTTGTTAACATGTATTTTGAAGGCACATGTCAAGAAAGTGTAATAAGAATGTACATTTTAAAAATACATGTAATAAAGAAAGTATAATCTTTTTAAATTTCTTCATATGCCAAATGAAAACATGTTAACAAGACCTTTTTTTTTTTTTTTTTTTAAGTTTCAAAATATAAAGTCATAGGTAGCAATGTGAAATTAGTGGCTCAACAATATGTTTGACATAGCAAAGTTTCAATGTCGTAATTAATACGATTGTAATTTTACTTCCCAACTATACTGGTTTATGGCAATATATACAAATTAATAAGTTATATTTCAAAAAAAAAAAAAAATTTGTTTACATGACTTGTTTCTATTACATTATAGGTTTATTGATGAGGGAGGAAGGTGATATTCATTAATAGTTGAGGACTCTTGATGTAACTTGCCCAATTAATTTTAGTTATGAGGCATTGTGGCCTTTAGTTATCTTTATTATGAATTAATTTGGTTTTGGTTATGAAATATTGGTGTTAGTGAAATATTGGTTTCAACTAATTAATTAATTTATTTTCAGATCAAGGGTAATGAAAAAATTATTGAACAATCAAATAATAAATTTTTTTGATCGTGAAACACAGCATCTCAATTAACTAGAATTAGGAAACAGACACCTAACAAGCCCCATAGGTGGTTGGGTAACCCAATTTGTGGGTAAGGAATTACGAAAAGAAGCAGACGCCACCCGGTCGCACAATTAGCCCTACGAGGACACCAACTAAAACCGAGATGCCTGCTCGAGGCTAAAGCTCTAACATCACAAAGCAGAGCAAGGAGCTCCCATGGGGGAACACCTTCGGACACGCAAAGATGAATCACAGATTGACTATCACTTTCAATTTGCACGTCGGTAAGATCAAATGCAGCGGCCATGAGACAGGCATACCGAATAGCGAGTAACTCTCCTTGAGCAACAGATCGTAAGCGAATCTTACTCACCAAACCATCCACCAGCTGGCCCATATGATCGCGAACAAGCACTGCCACTGAGCCTTTGCCGAGCTTCAAATCCACAGCAGCATCGCAATTAAGTTTCCAGTGGCCATGCATGGGGGGTGTCCACGAAGGTCCTCTCCTAGCCACCTCTGTCGGTTCACTCCGAGAAGAAGTGGGCACTGGACAAGAGGCCAAGAATTCAGCTTCATCCCGCTTGGCTTTCGCGATCACCCCGCGGGGTCAACCAAACAATGGTTAAACAGATGTTCATTTCTACCTTTCCAGATGGTCCAAGCCACCCAAACCATGGCGCATAACACAGATTTCCCCCAGTCAGAAGTTCCCAGTGACTCAAAACATTTTCCAAACCAATCTCGGGCCGAAAAACTATCCCGATCATCACATCTGAGGCCAAGGTCACACCCAAACCAGACTTTCTCGACTACCACAATCAAACAAAGAAAAGCTCAATGGATTCCAAGCGAGATAACACACAGGCGCAAAGTCGAGACCGCGCACCAGCGAGAGAAAAGATTCTGGCAAGTAGCCAAGGCATTATGATAAATTTTCCATAAGAAATGCTTGAGTTTGGGAGGTAAGTGCAAGTTCCACACTAACAACCACTCTTTGTCAGACCAACTATTTGAAGAAGATGGAACAGAGGATGCCAATTGCGCCTGATTCACAGCTTCGTGATACCCCGACTTAACCGTATAACGACCCTTTGAATCATGATGCCAGAGAAGAGTATCATCTTTGTCCGTAACTGAGACTAGAATGGAAAGAATAGCCTCACAGTCAGCTCCAGACACTAAGCTTCGAAGCTTGCTTTCATCCCAGATCAAGCGAGAGGAATCAATTACCTCATGCACCTTTTGCACCGAAACCCCGCTAGGCCTTTCGGAATAGACACGAAATCCCGGATTAGAAGGAATCCACATATCATCCCAGAAGTTGATGGACTTACCATTTAGAACTTGCCACCGCAGCCCCGCATGTGAGAATGGTCCTCCCCTGAAGTAAGCTAAGCCAAGCCCAAGAAGATCGCGCCCCTCGCGAAGCATGACAAAAATTCGAGTTTGGGTAGTAAATGCCTTTGAGAATTCTAGCACATAATGAGTTCGGGAATTGAATTAATCTCCAACCTTGGCGGGCAAGGAGAGCCCTATTGAAGGCTCGAAAGTCACGAAAACCCAATCCGCCATTACGCTTTGACATGCAGATTTTATTCCAGCTAGCCCAGTGGATGCCTCTCCCCTCCGGATCACCTTTCCACCAAAAATTCCGAATGTAGGAACTCAACTTATCACACAATTTGTTAGGGAATAGAAACTATGCCATGGCATAGGTGGGCAGCGCTTGGGCAACCGATTTGATGAGGACTTCCCGCCACTTGGGACAAGAATCGTGCTTTCCACCCTTGCGCTTTGGACAAAACTTTCTCACACAAGAAATTGAAAGCCTCACTTTGAACGCCCCCAACACGACGGTAGGCCCAAGTATCTAGCATTGGCTTGCATCTGCTGGATACCAAGGAACCCACACACTCCAACTCGCTCAAGCTAGAGACATTGCTCGAGAACCCACACCCGACTTATCAAAATTAACTGATCTGTCCGTTGCTTGTCCATAGACTTGTAACGGATGTCCTAACTCCGACACTCCGCTCGGTTGGCCTTGGCAAAATCACCGCATCATCCGCGAAGAACAAATGTGACAAAATAGGACAACCCTTCAATTTGTAAACCAGATAGGCGCCCTTGAACACTACGATCAATCAATTTAGAGAACATCCATCACAAGAATAAACAGATATGGGGAGAGAGGATCCCCTTGGCGGAGTCCCCGCGAAGGCTTAAGACTAGTTCGCTTGGCCCCATTAACTATCATAGAGAAGAAACCGTGGTTACACATTCCATTACCCATTGAATTCGTTGAGAATGAAAACCCATCTTACGCAGCAAGGCCCGAAGAAATCTCCAATCCACACGGTCATAAGCTTTGTGGAAATCAACCTTAATCGCCATCTCCTCCACCTTTCCTTTTCGAGTTTTCAAAGCATGGAAAGCCTCATGGGCTACGATAATATTGTCCTGAATGAGCCTTCCTGCCACAAAGGCCGACTGATTTGGTGAGACCATGAAGACACCCCATTTTTGACCGTCCTCAAGACTTGGACGTCACCGCTTGAACACTCGGTGATCATCCATGTCTGTGTTCGTCCTGAGTTCCCGGAGGTCTTGGCTACGCGCCTCGCCTCAGGATCTTTCGACTCGACTATTTTGTGTCTGGTTTTGCACCAAACACTTGTGCTTTGCCTTGGAGGGGCAGGGAATGGCTTGTGGGCCATCCCCACACTCCACCGGCCATGGCTTGAGGCCACCGGCTGTGTTTTGTTGCCACCGGCCAAATGTTTGGCCGGCCGGCACTATAGATGGCCGGCCGGCTATCTTTTTTTGGTCAATTGCATTTTTGGCCGGCCGACTACTATACATCTGCTTTTTCAGATATTTTTGGGCAGCTGGCATACACTGTCACCCCCTTCATACACGTGTATGGAGGGATTGCCCTCTTGTTAGCTTCCTTTGGAAGCTTTACAAGACAAATTGTCTATAAGAGGGGGTCTTCTCTCCCTCTTGAAGGGGTTGGACAATGAGACAACATTTTTAGAGCTTGAGCTTTAGGGTTAGGGTTTACATATATCCTCTATCTCTGTATCTCCCTCTTTCTTGTGTTTAGTGTGTGTTTAGTCTCATTTTTGTGCACAAACACCCACCATCACACCTTTTCTTGGATGCTGAGGTACTAGAGATCTTTCCTTGAAGTTTTTGGATTGATTTGGAACCAAGAAAGTCATTGAACATTGTTTGTGAAGGAGGTCTTCAAGGGTAACAAACTTGCTCTTTTTACCCCATTTTTGCAAAGCTTTTTAGCCTATCTTGCATCTATTTTTGAGCTTAGCATATAACATATAAAAGTCTTGTTTTTGTCTGCTCTAAATAGTTTCTTAAGGGTGTTTCAAGCTTTGGGGTTGTTTGACCCCTCTTAAGGCTTGTTTGGCCTTTGTTTTGTGCCATTTTGGTTGAGCTCTGGGACCATTGTGTTTGGGCCTCCTCACCACTGAAATCTTGAGGGATTTTAGAGGTGGGGGTGGTGCCTTGAGGTCCTAGGAAGGAGAGGGCCACCCCCTCTCCTTGTTGTCCTTGAAAAGGGCCATTTTTGCCTCTTTAGTGAGCACCATGTTTAGGTTCATGTTGGCCATGCCTTGACTGATTTTTATGCTCATTATGTCATAATATAGCATTGTGTTTAGTTGGTTTAGACACACCTTGCATGTCTTGCATACATGTCTTGTAATGCCATTATTTAGCCTTAACATGTCTCATGCTTTGGGCCCTTGTTCTAGCATGTTTTGGGCTAATCTTTGTGAAGCTTCCATGCTTGTTTTGGTATGCTTGAAGTCTGTTTTGAGTTGCTTTGGTCGACCATGGCATGCTTTGTATAGCTACCTTACATTTTGGCTTGTTAGCCTCGAGTTTTGGACCATGTTGCATGATATGCTTATCTTGTTCAATTGGTTTGGCACCTTTATAGCATGATTTTCAGAGCTTACCTTGCATGCTAATTGTCCATGTTTACCTCCTTTTAAGTATGCTTAGAAGTTGTCCCTTTATGCTTAGTCATGGACCATGTTTGCATACATGCTTGCATGTGCATTTGGCCCCATTTCCATAGCTTATGGCCACTGTTTTAGGTTTGCTTGAGGGCTGCCTAAATTGGTCTAAGTCCATCCTTCATGTGTTATAGCATGCTTGCCTTGTACATTGTTGCATACTTGGCCTATTACATGTTATTGCTTGCTTGAAATCATGATGCATTTGGCATGCATTTCATTGGTTAAGTTGCTTTGCATTGCTCCTATGCTTAGTCCACTTTACATGTTGTTGCATGTTTGCCACTAGCATAGTTGTCACATGCCTTGCATGCTCATTTTGCATACTTAGCCTCCATGTCTAGGTTGCATTCCATTTGCATGCATGCTTGGCCTCTTGAAATGCTTGTGATAGAGGCTAGTTCCATTGGTTTGTTTATGTGCATTGCATTCCATATCAAGATGCACACTTGATTCTTTGGGCCATCATGCATAGAAATGCGTGATTGGTGGTCCGAGAATCTAGGCCCATCCTCCTTTGAGTCATGAACATGATAAGGAGTGTGGTTGGTGCATACATTGCTTGAAATGCATTGCCATGCCAAGTATTGTCCTTCTCATTGTCAACACAGATTTTGCAGGAAGATTTGGCCGACTGGCCATCTTCAGTGCGGACCGGCCATCTTTGTTGGCCGATGGATCAATTTTGTGGCCGGTGACCATTCTCCGTGGCCGGTGGCTATTCCCCTCAGCCGGTGGTGTTCCCCAACACTCAAAGAAGCAACCCTAAGACTTTGGCAGTCATCAGAGGAGCAGAGCAGGGAAAACAGAGGCATCTTGTGCATGGCAGTGACTTTCCGAGCGGAACCAAGCGCGCATGCAGTGGACCCTCTTCCCAAGGCTGCTGTTTATTGTTTTCATTAGGTTAATTAATTTGTTAATTAATTAAGTGGATTGTAATATTTAATTAGCTTGTAGGTTAGTTAAATTGTATTATTCTTCTTCGCTCCCAAGCGAGGGCAAATTTGTAATAAGTGTGGGTGTGTGTGTGCATGTCTTCCAATCCCCACTTCTTTCTCCCTTTTACTTACCTGCTTTGATGGTTAGTATTAGGACATGTTTAATTTAGCATACCTTATGCTATGCATGCGTGCATCATTCATCAGTATTGCATGCACCGGGCTCGGCGCATTATGCTAAATGCATAAGTACTTCAAATCTAACTTAAATACATGCTACTTGCGCATTTTCACATGTCATTCTTAGGTTAGCCGAGCCTATTCTAGTGACATTCTGTATGCGTTAAATTAGGCATTTAAATGTGGACTTGGATCATGCATGACTGCTAACATGTTCACTGTTTTGGCACGGAGTACATTGTGAGTATTTTATGTTTTAGCATCTCGCATGAGTGTGAATGTTAACATGATAGCATAAATACCATGAGGCTAGTTGCTTATGTGATATAATTGCCTGAATGCCTGTGGGTGAAGGTTGGATTGTTTGAGTTGGAACAACTCATTGAAATCCGTGTTTTAGCCTACTTACGAGTAGCAAATTTCAAACGTTTTTTTAAAATAAACGGATGTGCAATGCTTCGTTCCAAATTAGGCGATCTAGTCTATACTTTTGTGTTGTGCGCATCACATAGTAATTCTAGCTAATTAACTAGAATAAGAACACATAACGTTTTCAAAATCAGATATCATGGTTAGTAGAGGCCGATCTTCGGATCGGGCGAGAGGGGGTGCTCATAGCTGACCTTCCCCAATCGTACCCAAGCTCCCGAGCCGAGGCAACTTTGGTGATGACGGACACGTGGCCTTTGGCACCGAGTTAGGGTTTCCTAAATTTCCCCATTAAAAAATATTTAGGTGGCGACTCAGATCCGCAAAGCACCATGTTTGGCACTTCTTTACAAAAATCTATTTTTCTCAAAACGATTTGCCGGATTTGGACTCTTTGGTTCAGATTAAGAACCGTGACACAAATTGAGTCCGAACTGTAGTGGGGCCCAAGGGCGCGTCTACAGACCACTTCACTAAGAACACCCTTCAACCGATTGGCTAGAATCTTGGTGATCACTTTTATGTTGAAATTGCAAAGGCTAATTGGCCTAAACTGTGAGAGTGTTTCTGGTACTGGAACTTTGGGTATGAGAACCAAATTCGTATGATTCATCTCCTTCAACAAGAAGCCCCCCCTAAAGAAGCTCTTCACCGCCGCGCAAAGGGAGGACCCCACAATATCCCAATGCCGATGATAGAAGTACCCAGGGTAGCCATCCGGTCTAGGCGCTTTCAAAGAACCAAATTGAAAGGCCGCTAATTTGATTTCCTCATTCGAAACAGCTTGAATCAATGAGGCATTCATTGTAGGAGAGATGACATTATGAACCACATCGAGAGCACTATCCATATCCCCTCCCTCACTACCAGAAAATAGATGCGTAAAATAAGTGAACAAGTGAGAATTTATGTCCGACTCCGACTTCAGAATAGTGCCATCTTCACATTTCAGTTGCAGAATCTGGTTCCGTTGGCGCCGCTGCTTGAGTGTAGCATGGAAAAAAGCAGAGTTCCTATCACCAAAATTGAGCCAGTGCACTCTAGATCGCTGATGTAAATACATTTCCTCCCGCTACCAATGCCAACTCATGGGCCAACTGTTTATAGCGCACCTCAATATCCGAAGAATAAGGATGACTCTGAACCTGAGCAATTTGCCCCCGAAGGTCGTCAATACGTCTTTTACCATTACCGAATTCCTTTGAACTCCACGCCCAAAATCTCCGTTGACTACGTTTTAATCTTTGGACCAGTTGAAACATATGAGAACCCACTTGCTCCTTTTCCCATTCGGAATGAATAATAGCCGCACAACCCAGGCTTGTGGTCCAGAGCGATTCAAATTTAAATTGTCTAGGAACCTGGGCAGGAGGGACACAATAATTAATAATCAGGGGACAATGATCCGAACCGAAGCAAATTTCATGAAAAACTTGAACTTGTGGACATAAGTCCTGCCAATCAATCGTGGCGAGAGCCCTATCCAATCTTTCCTGAACATTGCCCGCACCCTCCTGATGGTTAGACCAAGTAAAACCATTTCCCTGAAAGCCCAAGTCCGTCAGATTGCAATCAGAAATGAGTTCTTGAAATTCACAAAGCTGAGAAGCCTGACACTCCTGTCCTCCTTGTTTTTCAAAAATGGATCCCACTTGGTTAAAGTCACCCACACAGAGCCATGGGTAATGCATTTCCGCAGCCACTCCCTCGATAATGCCAAAGCCTCCGCTCCGCCACAAGGAGGGCGAATAAACGAGGCAAACCAAAGACCGCCTACAAATGGCGAAATAATACACCTTAAAATATTCGGAGACTTTGAACGAACATCCAAAACAAACCTATCCATCCACCAGAGGGCAAGTCCACCGGAAGAACCAATAGGGTCCACATAACAACTATTCAGAAAGGAAAGGCTACGTCTGATGCATTCCAACATAGCTCTCTTATTCTTTGTTTCCATTAAAAAGATCACCGAAGGCCGATGGGTTGTGCACAACCCTCGTAATACCCGGACTATCAGGGGACGACCCAACCCCTGACAGTTCCAGCTGAGGATTAGCATGATGCTTGTGGCTGTTCAGGGTCAGCCACCACCACCCTTTCCAAATTAGCAGGATCTGCCACCCCTCCTACTTCGCAAGACACGGATGCCTACCAAACTGTGCATGACCCACCATCACCCAAGGAAACAACACTAACCTGCACGGTACACTTCGAGTTGAGAGTAGCTACATAGTCAAAGTCTGAACTTGTATATCCACCAAGGAATTCTGTCTCGGTCGACGACCTCTCCGGGCCAGAACCCGTGCCTTTGGTTTGGGAGCAGAAACACAAAGTGCTAGTGACGCCCCAGCATCATCTTCCAACTCCTTAACAGCCCCTTTAAATTTTTTCTTTACCATTGGATCACAAAACTCCTCCTCACCCAGAGGCCTTTTCAATGAGAGGGTATTAAAAACTGTGGAAATACTTAAATCTATACTGGGTTCACTAGGCCCAGTTCTTTCAGGGCTAGAGCTAGGGCTAAGTTCTTGCACTCTAATAGCAGGATGGGCCATGGTCCCCATGGCCTGGGATATAAGAAGTAGACTTTCAATGGGCTCAGTGACAAAATAAGGGACTGGAAGTGGTAGGTCAGACTTCTCTAATGTTGGGTTCAAAGAAATATGGGCCTCGCCCTCTATAATAGATGGCCCAATATTAGAATTACAAAGAGGGTCCAATCCACTCACCAATCTAGAAGCATGCAAAGATGGGCCCCATTCTGAAGATAATTCCTGAGCTACAGCAGGCGAGCATGAATGTGGTCGTGGAGCCTCCGACTACAAAGGATCAGTTGCCCCCAAATCCACTCTGCAAGATCGCATGCATGTACCCCACGCTCATCGCCACCGGGAGGAGAGGGCGTTCAGCCACTCGCCTCTTAATCGCCTTGACGACGTGCCGCCATACAGCTGATCGGAATAGGCAGAGGTGGTTCCGGCTTATCTCTACCAGGTCGCAACTCCTCCGTAGGTCTCCATACTGAGCTGTGATGCCCACTCAAGCTTTTAGCAGGCCCTGTTCTTAGATTGGGGCCATAACCAGAGTAGAGACCCTCTTCCCTTGAGACAAATTTACAGGCCAGCTTATCATGCCCAAGACGCCCGCAATCATAACAAAAATCAGATAATCTCTCATACTTGTAGTAGACCTTGAGTCTATCACCGACTAGCCCCGAGTTATCTCGCTGATACAAAATGAATCCTCAGAATAGAGGTTTAGACATCGCCTACCTCAACGCCAGTAGTCGAAAAAGCTACGTGAAGGAGCAATCCATCAGAGGGAGCCTCAATCTCCACTAGCCGACCAATCCAATTACCGATGACCTCTCAATGAGCGCCAGTCATTTTGTCAACAGGGAGGCCATGAACCTAGACCCAGAAAGGGCTCCAACGGAACTCCAACTCGTCAATAGCCTGCCCGAGAGGAAGTGGCTGAAGAACCAACAGACTTCCCATCACAGACCAAGGGGCTTCCTGGAGAACCCTCAAACGATCCTCCAAATCTTCAAACTGGAAGAGAAAGACATTCTCCTTCCAAGGTGTAATGACAACCCCAGCCCGTGCCTTCCAAGCAGCAAGAAGAATATTAGACACGGCTGGTTTGTTCAAGATTTTGGGGGCGGTGATCTTCCCCACCAAGCACCGATGCGAGACATCCTCACACTCATCCGTGACCTCCGGCAGCTCAAAAGCCTCCATACACCTACCAAACTCCCTCAAAAGGATATCGGAGCACTGCAAAACACCGCAAGCACAGGGAAAAGCAACAGATGAGGGTCACACCAAAGGAAAACGCTACGCAGCTACCAAAAGGCAGAGAGAGCTCTCATTCTAGAGAGAGAATTTTTTTGTAATTGTTCAAAAAAAATTAATATTGTTATTCATATTCAAATAATAAATAAAAAAACAGTATTTCAACTTGGAAACTCTACGCAGAGCAACTGCAAAGGGGAAATCATAAAAGATTAAGTAATTGAAAGACAATGTAAAACACATTTAAGAGTGATATTTAACCAATTGAAGTTTACTTTACTAAATAATGTACATATATTGACTTTACAGTAGCTCGATGCGAGCAATGCTACTTATACAAAATTTGTACACAAAAATATTTAGAATATTTAATGTATGATCCAAATTCATTTAAGATGATGTGCAGTTCAAATTCAACTCTTGTTTGGTGAAACTCACATCTTAAAGAAATCCTAGGGGTAGGGCAGGCCGACGGGTAACCAAGGAGGAGAGGGAGGAATAGGTGGGGCGTCGGTCAGGAGTGAGGCACTGTGGTAAGGTGGTCGGGTGGGTAATTGAAAGAGAGATGATGAGAGCACAAGATTTTTGTAAGCAAATTTTCATTATTGTCTCCCAACTCGAGAAAACAAAATGGAAAAGATGGGTTTGAAAAAACAAACATGAAGCTTCGCACCTCAAGAAAGTGTTGGCAAAATTATGAAATGAACAAAGCAATGGATAAAGTAACTAACCTGAAAGCCAAATGTCCTGCTTTTGCAGATAACTTCCCTGCAAGGATCACAGGCCAACCACTTGGGATTATGCTGAGACTAAATCAGCTGCATTATGCTGTGTTTGGTTGGAGATTTGAGGAAGAATTTAGAAAGAGAAATGGAAAATGTAGGGAAAATGTGAACAAAATATATTTACATCCTACCTAATTTCACACATCTTTTCCTTTCTGCTTCCAAATTCAAATTTAAATTCCCATCCAAACACAGCGTAAAAGATGGGAAAAAAAAATGTGTATCAGGTTTAAGACCAGGTTTAAGCCTAGAAAAGGGACATATGACACCACTGCCCAAGGAGAGTACTTATCTCTTATCTATGCTTCCAAATATGTCACTCCTCTATCTGCCAAAAAAATCTTCTTCCACCAACCTCAGGAAATTTAAGATCAGATGATTGCAAACCCAGATAGATTGATTTTAAAATACATGTAAGCGTTTCTTAACTTCTCAGGTAGTACAATAATTCAAAGGAATTATTTCGAGAATAGAAAATTCATAAATAACATGTGTAAAAGATGAAAAAATTAATTTTAAATTATCGAGCAATCCACATCCTCGATCCAGTTCGGATTTCATCTGAATCGTTTGGATGTCGCTGTCTTCAATCATCTCCATCTTCAACTCGCTGGGGAAGTGGGTGTTGTTTGGGGAAGGGTTTGAGAAGAAGAGGAGGGCTAATTCTGTAGAGTAGGGTCCATGGTAAAAATTAATTTTAATTTTGGATAAATTTGAAATACTAACAAATAAGAGAAACACCCCTGTTGAAGAAAAAATTCTCCATTACACTCCCTAGATGAAAATACACGGATGGTTGAGTTTTGACCACCATTGTCCCCGTCCTCTCTCTTCTGCTCTTCTCTTTTTCTATATATATATATAGTTCGGTCACGGGTGGTTCTCGACGGCAATGGAGCCTGAGTGTCTGGCAAGTATGGAGGTTGAGTGTCCATCAATGGTGCAGGGTATTCGAGTCAGGCGTGGGGCTCAAGCGTGTATCAGTGTTTGAGTCAGACGTGGGGTGTTTCAAGAGTGTATCAGTGTAGCAGTGTGTAGCTGTGTTTTAGGTGAGGGCTCAAGTGTGTGGTTTATTTTATTGTTTTTTGTTGTATTTTAAAATTTAAAATCGTAAGGCTTAGGGGTTGGTTGTAAGAACGCGAGTAGCAATAGTAGGAGAGTGAGTATTTACTCTTTGAATCTCTCTCATTGCGTTTTATTTCCTTGTACCTGTAAATTTCATGTTTTTAATGGAATTTGTCTTTGCCAATAAAAAAAAAAATGTGTGTGTGGGTTTCATGTTAATTTTCCAGATCTGTATATATGTGTATCTAGAAACCCTAGATGTTGATTTGTGATTATGTACCAATTTTAAGCAAAAAAAAATAACAATCCCAATCAAACAATCAAGAGAAAGAGACACAAAGATTTTACGTGGAAAAACCACAATTGGACACCTTCCAATTGTTATAAAAAAAACCACGGGCCACAGCCACAAGAACAATCCACTAAGAAGATATAAAGGAATTACACAGGTATCACTCTCAATTATCTAGCGAATTCACAACGCCTAATTGAACCAACCTCTATGTGCCTCTTCCAACCCCATCTTCAAGACTTTAATTGTCTTTCGATGAGCCACTCCGATTCCTCCAAAGCTTCAGTTCGAATTCTTCGTAATTCACAACCAAGAACAACTCTCTTTGTGTATAACAAACAAACCTTTGATGTACTCTCTTTAAACCATGAGTTAAATACTCAATATAACATCAAAGAAAATAATAAAATATCCCCAGATATAAACCTTTAAGAACCAAAAAGAAGATCTGGAGGACTTCAATGAATTAATCAATGAATAGCCTAGATTTGGGAGAAACCCAACTATTTATAGAAAACCAAAGCAATCCTAGTTGGGAAAGAAAACCAATTTCTTGTAGAAAACCAACTTCTTGCAGAACTCCAAAGTAATCTTGTTTTTGAAGAAAACCAACTTCTTAAAGAACTCTTGTTACAACCTTGGTTTTGATCCATGGAATTTGACAACAAATGGTCCTAACAATCTCCCCCTTTGTCAAATCCTGGATAAAACCAATCTAAAACAAATAAACAGATTAAGACAAGTCAAGTTTTCTCACCCAAATCTTTTTGGTCTTAACAAAATCAGGTCTAGCGGTCTTGGTAAATGTCGTGGTATTGTGAACACCCTTATGAATCTTGGTATTCTGCCTAGACATGTAAGGTTGTTTCCTAACCCAAAAAGTATTTGAATTTCTACCCTTTTGAGACACTCTCCCATGCAACTTATAACAATAAGGGCGAATATGACCATGCATACCACAATGATGACAAATAAAAACAGGGTGTACCTTCTTTTCTTTTACCTTACCAACTCTAAGGAGTTTGAGAAGTCTTTTCTCTTGTTGAATCTTTTGTCCTCCCTTTCCTTGAGTTCTTGTATCATGAGATGTGGAAGCACTCTGTTTTTGCTCTCTCTTATCTCCAAAGCCAATGCCACTCTTGTCTGAACAGATTTGTTGAGACCCAATGATATCCTCCAAAGTCTTTGATCCTTTGTTCCAAAGACCAATGGTAACCATGGCACACTTGAGCTCTTCCTCTTTCTTGATCATTAGTTCTTCCAAGGTAACTTGTGATATCTCGAGAGATTCAATCTTTTCTTCATACATGGTATGAGTTTCCTCAGAGCTCATTCCTCTCTGCCTCACAAGTCAACAGCTTTAGCACAAAGAACTTGTTGATCATCGCCTATCTTGATGGCATTGATCCTAGCCTCTAAATCTCCTTCTTAAGTTTGACATTCTCACATTCACATGCTTTGAGTTTCTTTGTGAGTTTGTCATTCAATTTGAATAAATTAAGAGACTCCTTATATAGCTTTTCATAGGCTTGCTCAAGCTCTTCATGATCACTCTCGAGGATTCATCATCGAGTATTCTCAACCGACCTTTTCGGAGATTCTTTGTCCTTCGCTGAAGCCACCATGAAAGCAAGGAATTGCTTATGTCCTCTTCGCCTTGATCTTCATCGCCACTTTCATCTCCATTAGATTCCGATTCATCATCCCAAGTGATGGCGAGGCTTTCTTCTTCCTCAAACGAGTGGGGCATTCTAAAGCAAAGTGGCCAAATCCTTGGCATTCATAGCATTGGACGCTTGAGTTCCCTTGTATCTTTCCTTTCTCCTTCTTGGCTATAGAATTAATTTTGACTTTATCTTTGCCTTTGGATTTATGAGTATGAGTAGATTCCAAAAGATTAGGATTTTTATTCAAAAAGATTTTTAAATTGTTTAACAAAAGCAGCCATAATCTTGGAATCTATCTCACAATCCTCATCAGAATCCTCAACCACTTTATGAGCACTACTAAAAGCAAGATCTTTTTGTTTCTTTTTGAAATTTCTATGTGCCTCATAAGTTTGAAGATTTCCAACCAACTGATCTAGCTTGAGGTTGTCAACATCTTGAGCCTCCTCAATAGCCGTAACTTTTGGTTGGAACCGATCGGGCAAGGATCTCAAAATTTTTTCCACAACTTTGGATTATGGTATTTTTTCACCTAAATTGAAGTCGAATTTACAATGTCACTCAACTCAAGATAAAATTCATCAAAGGACTCACTATCTTTCATTGAAAAGTTTTCAAACCGGATGTGAGCCTTTGAAGTTTTGAGCGCTTAATGTATGAGTGCCCTCATGAATAGTTTGTAAGATATCCCAAGCCTCTTTTGCGACTTCACAATTACAAATACGACTAAACTCTTCGTGTGACAAAAGAAAAGAGAGAATTGATAGCTTTACTATTCCAGCTACTATTTTGGTAATCATGTGTCCCACTTATCAATTGGTTTGGGGAAAGTTACTCCATCAACAGAATAGTTGGTTCACCACCCATTCATGACGGATTGCCAAACTTTTTCATCAATAGATTTTAAAAAGATCTCATCCGAGCTTTCCAAAAAGAATAATTGATCCGGCAAGTAGGGGTGGTCGAACCATAGAATTTCCTCACGAATTGAATCCATTATCACAAATCAAACAAGATCTTGTTCTAAAATTTTTTTTTTAAAAAAATAAAGCGTTTCTAAAAGAATTTTTTTTAAAAAAATAGAATGACTCTTCGATACCAATTGAAAAATCTAGAAACCCTAGATGTTGATTTGTGATTATGTACCAATTTTAAACAAAAAAAAATAACAATCCCAATCAAACAATCAAGAGAAAGAGACACAAAAGATTTTATTGAAAACCACAATTGGACACCTTCCAATTGTGATAAAAACCACGCCACAGCCCACAAGAACAATCCACTAAGAAGATATAAAGGAATTACACAGGTATCACTCTCAATTATCTAGCGGATTCACAACGCCTAATTGCACCAACCTCTATGTGCCTCTTCCAACCCCATCTTCAAAGACGGAATTGTCTTTCGATGAGCCACCCGATTCCTCCAAAGCTTGTGCTCAATTCTTCAGAATTCACAACTGAAGAACAACTCTCTCTTTTGTGTATAACAAACAAACCTTTGATGTACTCTCTTTAAACCATGAGTTAAATACTCAATATAACATCAAAGAAAATAACAAAATATCCCCAGATATAAACCTTTAAGAACCAAAAAGAAGATCTAGAGGACTTCAATGAATTAATCAATGAATAGCCTAGATTTGGGAGAAACCCAACTATTTATAGAAAACCAAAGCAATCCTAGTTGGGAAAGAAAACCAATTTCTTGTAGAAAACCAACTTCTTGCAGAACTCCAAAGTAATCTTGTTTTTGAAGGAAACCAACTTCTTAAAGAACTCTTGTTACAACCTTGGTTTTGATCCATGGAATTTGACAACAAATGGTCCTAACATGTGTGTTTCATGGATTTTTCGGTTTGATTTATTTCATGGATTTGGCTTTTGATTTTTTAGATCTATATATGTGTGTGTGTTTCGTGGATTTGTGGGTTTGATTTGCATTGATTTTGGTGGTGTTTGGGAAGTTTGTGTTATGCTTTTATTTTCTTATATTTTGCACTAAAAGACAAATTTTTAGCAAAATCAAAAAAAAAAAAAAACAAATCCAAACAAAATATCACATTCAACCTCATAATCATTTCACTTTTTCTCTCACAAACATCACATCCAACCACAAAAAAATCCAACTATCTTCCCAAACACCAAAATTTTTTTATCCAATAATATCCTACAACTAAAAAAGCCTACATAAAAACCCACTTCCCAAACACCCACTTTGATTTTTGAATTTGAATCTCTCTTTTATTTGTTTCCTCTCCTCTCTCTTCTTTCTTTCTTCTTTCTTCTTTCTTCTTCTACCAGTCATGGAAAGGAAGAAGAAAACAAAACAAAACAAAAACAAAAAACCAAAACGACGTCGTTTTGGGATTTCGGGCCACTCAAGCCTCTAATTTTTTGAGCTACCTAACGGGATTAATTTGATATTTTGTTATAGTTGAGTAGATGTATATGAGAGAAAAATTGATTGAGAATGAGAGAGGAGAGAGAAAAAGTGATTGATTGACGAATAATAGAGAGAGAAGTAATTTTGGAATTTTTTAAAGAAAATTTGTAACCAAACATGTTTTTAGAAATTTTTTTCCAAAAACATGTTTCAAAACACAAACCAAATACACCCGTAAAGTTTAAAATGAAACAATTAAAAATTTATAATTTAATTTGTAATAATAGTTAAATTTTTCTGGAAAAAAAATGTATTTTTTTAATATATTTTATTTTAATTTTACCCTTTATTAAAATATGAATTGGGCTTTCTAAAAAAACATTATCAAAGGATTATCCACCCACACAAAATACAAGGCCAAAAAAAAAAAAAAATTATTGAAACACCTCTCTCTAATTTTGTGTAGTAGAAGAGGCTTAAGATTTTTTTTGGTAAAACACCAACAAATCTCAAAATGTGATCTTGTAAACTGTTTAGTCCTCCATTTTTTCTTATGAAGCCAAAGGTCCCATTAAAGTGGAAATTATATAAAAGGATAGTCACTTACATATTTGGTTTAATTTTTTAAGGATAAAAGTGAGTTTCTCAAAATGTAAAATTACAAATTTGGGCAATTTTCAGTATAGAAGTTCTGGATTTTCTCTCATTCTAGAACAAATCTCACGTTATGAACAAAAACCTAACACTATGTAACACTTCAATAACGTAACATTTGAATATAACAATCTAAAAACTCCTTGGTGTATTTTTCTCAAACGTAACAACGTAACACTGAAAAAAAAAAAAAAACTCTTTGGTGTTTTTTTTCCAAATGTAACGCTTCAATATAACACACAAAAAAAAATTATTGTATTTTTCTCAAACGTAACACTCCAATTAGTGTGATACTAAACGTAACACTTCAATGTAACACACTCCAATGTAACACACAAAAACACTAAAAAAACTCATTAGTGTATTTTTTCCAAACGTAACACTCACCGTTTGAAATTATACATTTGTCTAAAACTTACTAAGGAATATTTATACTCTTTTTGGAATGGTTTGAAGAATCTTACATTTTTTTTTTAGTGTTACATTAGAGTGTTACGTTTAGGAAAAGTACACTAAGAAGTTTTTTTTTTTTTTTTTTGGTTACATTGGAGCGTTATGTTTGGAAAAAATGCACCAAAGAATTTTTTTTTTTTTGTGTTACATTAAAGTGTTATACTAAGAAATTTTTTTTGAGTGTTGTATTGAAGTGTTACGTTTGGAAAAAGTATATTAAGGAGTTTTTTTGTGTGTTACATTAGAATGTTACACTAAAAAGTTTTTGTGTATTACATTAGAGTGTTACACTAAAGAACTTTTTTAGAGTATTATATTAGAGTGTTATATTTGGAAAAAATACACTAAATTTTTTTTTTGTGTGTTACATTTGAGTGTTACACTAAAGAGTTTTTTTAGAGTGTTACGTTTTGGTAAAAATACACTAAGGAATTTTTGTGTGTGTTACATTAGAGTGTTAGAATAAGAAATTTTTGTGTGTTACACTAAGGGGTTTTTTTGGAGTGTTATGTTGAAGTGTTATATATGTTTGAGAAAAATATAGTAACGAGTTTTTTTATGTGTTACATTAGGGTATTACACTAAGTTTTTTTTTTTGTTTTTTTTAGTGTTACATTGGAGTATTACAGTTTGAAATTGTACATTTGGCCAAAAATTATCTAGTAGTTTTTGTACTCCTTTTGAAATGTTTAAAAAATGTCACATTCTTCTGGAATGTTTGAAGAATCTCACATTCTTTTGGAATATTTGAAGAATCCTATATTTTAAGTCATTTTTGTATTCATTTTGAAATATATTCTAAATAAAAAAGATTTTTACATAAAAATTCATCCCAAATTTGATTCAATCTTACCTTTTTAGCACAAAAGAAAAAAAAGAGAAGGAACATAATAGAAATGAGGGTATTACCGTAAATCTAATTTTTAAATAATATATTAAATCTACATTTCCAAAATCCATAGGACTAATTGGTCTATAAAAATATCCTTAGGACTAAATGGATCACCATTCCTCAAGATGGGATTTATAGGTAAATTTTCCTTCTTTTTTTTTTTTTATTAGCTAAGATCCCTCGATAAAATTTTTCTGTGAAAATTGAACTTTCTCTATATCAAGGCCGAATTTTTTCTGAGCCGGGCCAAAATTTTTCTAAGTTAGGTACAAATTTCTCTGAGTCAAATTTTTTTGTGAAAATGTTGAGAGACCCTAACTATTATGAAAATATGGTATGTCTTTTATCTTATAAAATCTTAATAGACGTTAAAAAAATTCCCCACTGTGTTTGGTTCAAGAATTTATAAAAAGATTTAGAAAAGGAAAGAAAAAATATTTGTGAAATATAAATAAAATATACCTATATTTTCCCGAGTTTTACATACATTTCCACTTTCACTTTCCAAATCACTTCCAAATCCATGAACCAAACATAGCCCCAAAGACATTTGAAAACTAGTTAATATAGTCAAAAGACACTAAAAAGTCACCAAAAAAAAAAAAGTCAAAAATTTATTGTCATTATTTCTTTATTTTTGTAAAAAATAAAAAATAATAATATTAAAAATCCATTTAGTTTAGTTTTAGAATAATGATTTGAGTGTGGAGTTATGTTTTGAGTTTTAAATTTTGAATCATGATTTGAAAAGAAAAAATTGTTTGGTTATGATTTTTGAAAATAATTTTGAGATGATTTGTAATTATTTATTTATTTATTTATTTTGATTGATGTATAAAATGTAAGAGAATATGAGAAGAGAGATGAAAGAAAAAGTGATTGATTGATTGATTTATAATAATAATAAAAAAAATAAAGAAGTTTTAAAAGTAATTTTCAGTTGTATTTTAAAAATCAGAAGTGATTGGTAGCTCGAAAGAGAGGCCCCTGAATCCCCCCGAATTCAAAAACGACGTCGTTTCGTCGTTTTGATTTTTTTTTTTTTTTAAGAAGAAGAAAATCAGAAGAAGAAGAAGAAGAAGAAGAACTGGAGGGGCCAACAAAATCGGGCTGAAGGCGGAGGTGGGGGCGGGGGGCAGAGGCAGAGGCAGGGGGCGGAGGGGGAGGCAAAGGCGGGGGCTGCGAGGCAGAGGTGGAGGCAACGGCGGAGCTGCGACGAGGCGATGATCGGGCGGAGGCGACGGCGGGCGGAGGGTTGTCGCAGCTGCCATCTCCTCCTCTTCCCCTCTCTTCTCTTTCTCTTCTAAATTTTGGGCTGTTCGGGGGGACAAATTTGTGGGGAAAAATCATTTTTCTTTAAAAATATGTTTAGTTTACATGTTTCATCCAAATCATCATTTAAAAACAAAATCATTATTTAAAAAGTAAACCAAACGCTACTTTTAATTTTTTTGGGTGATTCTACTTACACCACTATTTAATCTCTTTATACCCTCCATCTCATTATAACACTAAAAAAAATGTAATTCTCATTACACCCCAATATATTACCAAAACTAATAGTAAATTAAATATTTCATCTCTTTACACCACTAATTTTGGGAATACGGTGCTAAACAATTTACATTATTCCGGTGTTATGCTGCCGGAAAAAATAGATCTCTCCAGCATTTTGTTGCTATATATTTACAGAGATACTTTCTTTCAAACAATGATTTTTTAATTTGTGGTGGGCCTATTCAGTAATACAACGCTTATTAATTTGAATTACTCTAGTGCTATGTTACCGGGCAATATTTTTTTTCCTAGCATTATGTTGCCGTCCAATTAGAAGATAATAAGAAATTAATTTGGGCCACGTGTGAAGTGCATATTCAGTGATACATTGTTATATAAATGGGATTACTCTAGTGTCATGTTGCCAAACTACAATAGAATTATCTAGGCCACTACAAGAAAATCAAGCTATAGTAACGTTTTTTTATAGCAGTGCCTTAAAAAATGTGGCTATAAAGTGGTTATTGTGACTGTGGTTAACCGCAGTTACAATAACCACTGCTATACATATTTTTTTTTTTTCTATAGTCGCATTTTTTTTCTAAACCGCTGCTATACATATTTTTTTAGCTATGTTTACAACTCAATCGCTACAATAGGTCAAAAAAATAAGGCGCCAAAAAAAATTCTAATTTGGCGCTCAGAATTTCAGTCCCAAAAAAAGCGGTTCAACTCTAGGTCTATCTATCTATACTTTTTGTGCCCTAGTCTATCTATACTTTCACGAAGCAGCACCAAGAAGTCACAGAGGCTTCTTGATTTCACAAGCTACAGCCCACCGGTGTATGGACCAATGTTCATACTCCTTCGGTGTATCGACCGATGTATCAACGGTTCCTGATTTCAGGTCAGTTTGCTCTTGCTCTCTCTCTCTCTCTCTCTCATCATGTACCAACATACCAACACCCTACAGTTCGGACTCAAATTGTCACGGTTCTTAATCTGAACCAAAGAGTCCAAATCTGGCAAATAGTTTTAAGAAAACAGATTTTTAGAAAAGAAGTGCCAAACATGGACTGCTTTACCAGATATAGAGTCACTACCTAAATATTCTTTAATGGGGGAATTTAGAAAACCCTGACTCGTTTGCCTAAGGCCACGTGTCCGTCATCACCAAAGTTGCCTCGGCTCAGGAACTTGGGTACGATTGGGGAAGGTCAGCTATGAGCACCCCCTCTCGCCCGATCCGAAGATCGGCCTCTACTAACCATGATATCTCATTTTTGAAAACACATGCGTTCTTATTCCAATTAATTAGCCAGAATTACTATGTGATGCGCACAGCAAAACAAGTATAGACTAGATCGCCTAATTTGGAACAAAGCATTGCATATCCGTTTCGTTTAGGAAATGGTTTGAAATTTGCTACTCGCAAGTAGGCTAAACCACGGATTTCAACGAGTCGTTCCAACTCAAACAATCCAACCTTCACCCACAGGCATTCAAGCAGTTTATATCACATAAGTATCTAGCCACATGGTAAGCATGCTGTCATGTTAACATTCACACTCATGCAAGATGCTAAAGCATGAATGCTTACATCGTACTCCGAGCCAAAACAAAGAACATGTTAGCAATCATGCATGATCCAAGTCCATGTTAAGTGGCTAATGCAACGCATACAGAATGTCACTAGAATAGGCTTGGCTAATCCTAGGATGGCATGTGGGATGCAACAAGTAGCGCGTATTCAAGTTAGATTTGGAATACTATGTTGTTAGCATGATGCGCCGAGTCTGCATGCACATCGATGAATGATGCACGCATGCATAGCATAAGGATGCTAAATTAAACATGTCCTAATACTAACCACCAAAAGTAGGTAAGTAAAAGGGAGAAAGAAGTGGGGGTTGGAAGACATGCACACACGCACCCACACTTATTACAAATTTGCCCTCGCTCGGAGGAACCGAAAGAATAATACAGATTCAACTAACCTACAAGCTAATTAAATATTACAGACCAATTAAACTAGTTAAGCAAATTAACTAATCTAATAAAATAGTAAATGTTCTGAAGAGGGCCCAATGCACGCGTGCTCGGCCCGCCGAAGTCCATCGCTATGCACAAGTTGCCTCTGTCCACACCTGCTTTCCTTCTCGATCATTGCAAAATTCCCAAGGTGCACTCTATGAATCTCAGGCGATACCACCGCCAAGGGAAATGGTCACCGCCAAAGGAAATGATCACCAGCCACTGGTTAAGATATCGGCCACCAATTGTTGGTCAGTCGGCACTAAAGATGGCCGGCCAGCCAAATCTTCCTGTAGAATCCTGTTTTGACAGCAGCAAAGGGCAAAACAAGGCATAGCAATGCATTTCAAGCAAATGTGTGCACCAACACATCCCTTATCATGTTTGTGACTCAAAGGGGTATGGTCCTTGACTCGGACACCAATCGCGATTTCCATGCGTGATGACCCAAGAAACCAAGTTATGCACTTTGATTTCAAATGAAATGCACATAAACAAACAAGGAGCTCAACCTCTATCATACTCAATTCAAGAGGCTAAGCATGCATGTCAATGCAATGCAACCTAGACACATGAGCTAGTATGAAACATGAGCAATGCGAACAAGCATACAAGGCATGTGACAATCATGCTAACCAATAAGTATGCCAAATACAATGGGGATGTTCAAGCATGCAAGCAAGCATGTGACTTCATTCAATCATGCCACAACACATGGAGCAAACATGTTAAACAACCTAAACATGTAACAACACACAAGTATGCAACAACACACAAGGTGAGCATGCAACAACATGCGAACTATGGACTTAAACTAATTTGGGCAGCTCTATACTAAGCCCAAAACAGTGGCCAATGCTATGGAAATGAGGGACAATTACACATACAGACATGCATGCAAATGGACCAACATTTAAGCATAAAGAGACAACTCTCAAGCACACTTAAGAGGATGCAAACATGGACAAATGGCATGCAAAATAAGCTCTGAAATCATGTTATAGAAGGTGCCAAACCAAGTAAACAAGACAAGCTAAGCATGCAAGCAAGCCCAAAGCCTAAGGTCAACCCAAGGGATCAAACCATGGCTAAATGAAGCAAGCCCCAAAAACCATTGGGACCAAGAACAGTCCCAATGCAGGTCTAAACAAAACCAAAGACACACCTAGATGGCATCTAAATGGTCTAGACATACAAGCATGCAAAAGAGGCCAAACATGGAGCATAAGATGACAACCTTATAAAGCATTAAAGGGACATCAAATGCAAGCATACGAAAGCACACCATGAGGACTGAAATAACATGACAAGTGGTTCCAAACCACAAATAGTGCAAGTAAAGCATGTTAGAGGGGTCAACACTCAAGGCTCAAAAGGGGGATTACATGGTAGCTATACAAAGCAAATCATGGATGACCTAAATGACCCAAAACAGACCTCAAGCACATCAAAACATGCATATAAGCTTCACAAAGCTAAGCCAAAAACATGCTAGAAACAAGGCTCAAAGCATAAGGCATGTTAAGGAAATTCATGGCATTACAAGACATGTATGCAAAGCAAGCATGGTGTGTCCAAACCAACTCACAACAATGCTATATCATGGAAAGATAAGCATAAAAAATAGTTAAGGCATGGCCAATATACACTTAAACAAGGTGCTCACTAATGAGGCTTAAATGGCCATTATTGAAGACAACAAGGAGAGGGGGTGGCCCTCTCCTTCTTAGAACCTTAAGGCACCATCCTCACCATTGAAATCCCTCAAGATTTCAGTGGTGAGGAGGCCCAAACAAGGTGGTCCCAGAGCTCACCAAAATAGCACAAAAATAGGGCCTAACAAGGCCTATGAGGGGTCAAACAACCCCAAAGCTCAAAGGAACCTAAACAACTATTTTAAGCAAGTAAAAACAAGACTTTTATATGTTATATACTAAGCTCGAAAACAGATGCAAGGCAGGCAAAAAAGCTAAGCAAGAATGGGGAACAAAAGGAGTAAGTTCTTACCCTTGTTGACCCTCTTCAAGAATGATGCTCCAGCAGCTTCTTCAAGCTCAAAACCACCCAAAACACCAAGAATGTTTTTCAGCGTCCCTCAAAGAACCAAGGGAAGGTGTAGGACTAGGTGTTTGTGTGCAATAGTAAGACTAAACACACACACAAGGCAAAAAGAGAGAGAGATATAGAGATGGAATAGATACAAACTCAAACCGTAATCTCAGAGCTCCTCTAAAAATTTTGTAACCCTAATGGAGGGAGAAGAGGCTCCCTCTTATAGAGCTCACTCTTGCAAAGCTTCTCAAGTAAGCTAGTCAAGAAGGAGATCCCTCCATACACGTGTATGGAGGGGAGCAAAGGTGTATGCCCGCTAGCACAGCCGGCATAAAAATATCTGCAAAAGCAGATGCACAGTGGTCGGCCAGCCAAAAATGTAATTTGACCAAAATAGATGGCCGGTCGACTACAAAGAGTGCCGGTCGGCCAAACATTTGGCCGGTGGCAACAAACCAGTGGCCGGTGGCCTCAAGCCATGGCCGGTGATGTGTGGGGATGGTCAACAAGCCATTCCCTGCCCCTCAAAGGCAAAGCACAAGTGTTTGGTGCAAAACCAGACACAAAACAGTCGAGCCGAGAGATCCTGAGGCAAGGCGTGTCGCCAAGACCTCCGGGAACTCAAGACAAACACAAATAAGGATGATCACCGAGTGTTCAAGCGGTGACGTCCAAGTCTTGAGGATGGTCAAAAATGGGGTGTCTACATCTATATATTTCATCCTCCATCGGTGTTTCTCATGTATGCTTCAAAATAAACCCAACCCATAATTCATACAACTCCCAATCTTCCAGGGACCACAAAATCCCTAAATTTTCGCTATGCTTTCATGTTAAAATCTTGGGTTTTCTTTGGTTTTTGTGTTCCCTTTACCATAATCAATGGTTTCTAAACCAGTTCCAAAAATTTTAATCATCTTCATGTTGACCTGTACACTAACAAGCACATATTCTCTTCCTTTTGTTGTCTTTCATGGTAATTTTCTCATCATTCTATATGATCTCCTTGATTATTCATGCCCACAATATGCTCTGTTTACTTTAATTAACAATTCATTATTGAGAATTGGAATGTGAAGATCAATGTGATGATTAAGTGTTATTGTTACTAAGTTGGTGTTGGAATGTTACAATTTGATTGGTTTAAATGTTGGTTTTTGAATTTTGTATTTTAGTTGTTGATGCTACACACATTTATGAATAGCAATGAGGAATCATCATGTGTCTTGTATGTGTTTGATAAAATGCCACAACAAGCTTTTTCTTTATTGTTATATTTCGTTTTGTTTTGTTTTGTTTTGTTTGTTTTTTTTTTTTTTTTTTTTTGGGAGAGAAAATTGGTGTCCATTTTTTTAATGCTTGTACACTTGTATTGTTTTCTTGGCCTAATAATGTAATTAGAAAATTCAACATTGAATTATGCCCCCTTTTTTGTTGAATCCAAATACACTACAAAAAAAGAACTTTGAAACATTCCACCATTTTTACTAGTTTAGCAACCATCATACAAACCCAAAATGACTTTACTTTCATTGGTTAGATGCACAATAAAGTGGTTCTAGGTAGCCAGGTAACATAGTTAAGGTCACACTTGTCTTAGGGAAGACCCAGCAAAAATGACTTTAATTTCATTGGTTAGATGAAAAAAAGTCCAGCTTAACCTTGGATCGTGTTATATGTCACAACAACTTTAATTTTTCTCTTCCAGTGCTTGCAAAGTTTTCATCAAATATTTATATATGTCACAACAACTTAAGAATATGCATTATTGGTGTTGAGATTATGTATCTATATTTTGCATATTAATCTAAATCAACTTTAAGGTTGTTCTTCAGCAATTATTTTTGACATTTACTTCTTGTGAATCTTTCTTTTGCTACCACTCTATGGTTTGCCCCGTTAATTGAACAAGAGGGCTACGTGGTGGAACTAATAGTTACTGACATGGGAAAAGGTACTATCTTCATCTACAAGGTTCTGTTCCACTTATTAATTGTTGATCCTTGTGTTAAGATGCAGTTGGATAGAACTCCAATCTTTACAATTTTGCAATAGGTGTCGATACCTCATTTTCATCCCTCAAAAAAATACCTTAAATATCCTTTAGTAATTTATAGCAAGTGTTCTAATAACACAAGGATCTTTCAGACCATCTTATAGGGTAATATTGCATGAGGATTTCTCAGGCCACATAATGCTAATATGAAAGTTCCTCTTGACTTTTTGCATAAAAAATGACATTAATTTGACAAAAATAGCCTTAATCAGTGGAACCTAACCTCTACTTTTCGAATTATCGAGATTCGGTAATAGCTTTGTATGGATGGTCTGGAAGCTTATCTGACCATAATTGTTCATAATGTCGAAACCAAATCATGATTGAAATTTTATGTCATTTTGAACCCCTCTGACATTCAAATGGATACTAAATTTCCAAAAAGCACAGTATTAGTATGTATCGACAGAAACCTAATTTGGAAGTTTCATGATGAAACTTGTTATTCTAAATTAAGTTTTCTTTGAGACTTTCCAGGGAAAGCGCAGCCCTGTATGATGCAACCCAACCTACACTTTTTTGTGATTTGACATTGCCTTTTACATAACAGGTGATCCAGTTGGATATTTTTCTGCTTCTTTCTTTGAAGGAGATAGCCAGAACTTATGATCATTCAGGTGAATTTACTTGGATAGACTTGTCTCCAGCAGAATCAATGGTGAGCAAGCATCCTTTTTTATATTGCTTTTATGTTTCTTCAAGATTGGACAAATGTTAGATATTTGTTCTCTCTTTTCTGGGGTTCATCTTTAGGAAATACTCACCTCATTGATGTTCATGCAGAAGATGACTGAAGGAGATCAATCTCAGAAGTCATCTGGAAGAATAAAATGTTCTGCATCTGCATCGCCAAGATTTGAAGTTGAAGATATTGAGTTGTCTCATCGCGCGTAAAATCTGGTTTTATTCAAATCAGTCCTGCAAGGGAAGGACCTTGGACTACCGTGAGGCTAAACTACGCTGCACCTGCTGCTTGTTGGCGGTTAGGTTATGATATTGTTGCTAGTGAAGTAAGCATAAAAGACGGCAATAGATATGTGAATATTAGATCACTGGTGTCAGTTTGTAACAATACCGATTTCACACTAGATGTGTGCCTCAAACTCAGAGGTCATGAGGGAAATATAAGGCCACTAGAAGATGCAAGTCAAAATTTGCTCACAGAGAAGAGTCTTGAAAGCCTTGGATCGTGTTCCTTGCTACTCAAGGAGCTCGATCTAATGGATTGCTCTGGTGTAAATGGTGCAGGTAAACTTTTAAGTGGTCTAAATTTTGTGTTGTTTTCCATAATCCTAACTACTATAGGAATTATGTATAATTCAATAGTTTCTTGATCCTAAATTTTAGGATTATATACATCCATCTAGAGAATGTGAAAGTGAAACTATTTTTATAGTTGAGGGGTTAAGATTATATTCAGTGGTAATTGAGGGGGTAAAGTGTAATGAACCATTATTTTTATATGCATATTTGTTACATACTTTTTGGTGTTGTGTGTGCATTGACCACTCCAATCTTCCACTACTTTTGGCACTTTGAGCAAGTTCATAATTTAAATGTGATCTTTTTTTTTTTAATTTGTTTTCTCTTTTGTAGGACTCAATTATTTGTTCAAATGTTTAGAGCTTTTAAGCTTGAAATTAGGACATTGTACGAATATATCAGACAATAGATTATTTTATTTTGCTTCAAACTGCAAGTTTCCTGCTTCTTTGTCTCCTACTCCTACTTTCTTCTTTCTCTTTCTGATGTTTCTCTTCTTTTAAACAAAATAAACAATTTATATTGCAAGATTTGCAAAAAATAGTGTTTGCTAATTCACAATTTTACTTTTACATTTGATTTGGCATATAATTTCAGAGCCTGATATTCTTAAAGAAGTGAAGCAAAAGCTTGATCTTGGATCTGTGAAATTTGAGGTATGATAGTATTTTTTTTTCTTTTAAATCTGTTCTGGATTTCTTTCTAATATGTATAACTTTTACAGTAGTTGTTTTTTGCTCATAAATATTGAGGTTGCTACATGGACCGATATATCTTTTCCATTTCTTTTAGACACGGAAAGCACAAACTCTGCTTTCTTTTTTCTTTTTTTTTTTTTTTTTTTTTTTTTTTTTTTTGAGATTCATCAGAGTTCTACACTTAGGAGTAATAACAGAGGCGAGGTCGGTACATATTTAGATATAATTTCGTGGACATTACTAATTGTTAGTTGCTTGCTTACGTGTTCTAAGCCCTTTAGATGTCTTCACCCATATCTAATCTTAGAAATCAACTTGCAATGCTTAAAGAACAACAAGAACTAACTGCACAAATTGAGAACAATTTGTTTCTTAAATCTTTAGCCGCATTGCACTTCTGCATTACTGTATTTTTTTTCTCCATTTGTTGTTGTTTTCTCTCTTAATGGCTGACCTATATGCAAATATGATCTTCAACTTCATTGTAATCTTTTTTTTTTTTGATATGTAAACCACATACTTACCAAAAAAAAAAAAAAAAAGACTTGTCGAGAATTATTTGTAGTCAAAATTTTCCTTATAGATTTTGAAATTGAAAATGATACTTATGCTCATTCAATCATTTTTATTACAGGAAATAAGACAATATGAAAGCATCAAACAATAGACGTTATTTTTCGATTTGAATATTTTTTATGGAGGTCCTTATAAAATGGCCTCATGAGTATATTTTTGAGTACTATTGTCATGTGACAAATTTATATGTACCTTTTAGATTATGGTGTGGGCTATTAGTTTGCTAGAAATATTGGATCTATTTTGTATTACAGGCTTATGTAATGAACCTTTTAATTATGGTGTTTTGGATATTTTGGGATTATGAAAATGCAAACTCTTTTACCTTTTATAATTATTGAGTATTGAGCCATTAGAATAAAATAGTGTTTTTATAGATATTTAATGTGAGCAGGGATAAGTGAGAGACAACCATTAATGGTTAGTAAATCATTGAAAATTTCAAGCTATATATTATTAGTAATTGAATAGTAAACATAGTCTATAACCGTGGTTAATAACCGTCGCTGCAAATAAAGAATTTTATGGCTATAGCGACAGTGTAAAACTGATGGAACAGAGTCAAAATATAGCAGCGGTTCACAAAATGTTGCAAAAGTGAAGGATATAGCAATAGTCGACCCGTCGCTATAAAGTTAGCAAGTAATGGGTAAATTTAAGATATAGCGACATTTATAACTATCACTACATTGACCGTCGCAATAAAAGTAACTATACCAGCGTTTGAGGAAAACTTCGCTATAAGGATATGTCGACGGGGCTATTGTGGCGGTTTGGCTGTCGCCATTTCAACCGTGGGTAAAGGTCTTCTAGTTTTTAGCGACGCTTTTTCCTTCTTTTAGCGATAGTTTTGGCCACTGCTAAAAGTGAATTTTTTTGTAATGGCTGTACATTGAAAGATTTACTTTTTCCTTGAAGCATCCATAAAAAAATTCATAAATCAAACACCCATCCATAAAATCATACATAAAAAGTATCCATAAAATTATTCATAAAAACATCAAGTGTACGAATATCCATAAAGTATCCATAAAATCTGTCATTGTTTGCATCCATCAACCAAACATGTTATCACAATTCGTCTTGGTAATTTGTAAGTAATTTTTCCCCTCTCAATAAAAATAGACCTGCACACTTTTTAAAATCTGTCAACCTAGATCGTTCCCCCTTGATCTTCCTGTTGTCTCTATAGTAACCACTTCTTTTACAAGCAAATGTAAGTTTTGGTTTTCTGTCATTGCCTCCCGCATTTGATGTCTTTATAACAATGACAAATCCAGTCTTCTTCCCAATGTTAGAAGCCTATTTAATTAATGTTTCACGACTACGAAAAATCTAAAGATAACAAATACATTTATACGTCAAATTATTAATAAAACTCAATACAAATTAAAAATAAGAAAAAATTGTATTAAAAAAAAAAAAAAAACTTGACAAACCTCGTCTGTAATGAATTCATGACTAGAGTCCACTAATATTGCAGTACTTGCGTTGTTGCAATGAGTATAAGTATAATCCTTCTAGGCAAAAAAATAAAAAATATAAAAAAAATGAAACTGAAAATACGTGTTAATGAGAAGCCGAACAAATTTAAAAAATTCGGTTTGGGGTTACTAGAAATGTATCTTTTATTCGGTAGTTGGTTACCAAACTTATATTGTTTTGTTCGACCATGTAATGCCGAACTATTTTATTTTGTTCGATTTTGAACCACTGAACGAAAGTCGAACACCGGTCCAGAAAAACGAAACAAAAACCTACCAAATAAATAAAAAAAACTCACAATTTCACTTTTTTGATGGTTCTTCACCACCATTTCTTCATCCATTGCTTTCTTTAATAATCAAAATACTATAATTCTCACTTTTTGAAAAGAGATGTGTAATAGAAAAGAAAAATTAAGAAAGGAAAATTAGTAGGGATTGAAGACCAAGGGTGTAAGAAGATAACAAAATATATTTAATTTTAGTATTTTGTCCTTAAAGGTAATTTCACACATGGATAAAATTGGGGGGAGTGGGAACTCATATGGAGGGTGTAAAGAGGTAAAGTAGTGGTGTAAGTAGAATCACCCATTTTTTTCACCTTATATTTTAATTAAAAAATTCAATTCCCAAACCAACCTTGGACAGCTCCCACAGAAGCCATTTTAGAAGCCATTTTTTTATATAGAAAACAAGGCACTTGTAAATAATCATGCTCAATAATTTATAAAATTAACTGGATAATTACAAACATTTGATTGCAATCCTTCCAAACACACAGTGGATAGCAAAAACAAACACACAATCCTTCCAAACATACAATCCACAATATATACAGGGGCCTAGTAACAGTTGGTGGGTGCTGATGACTCCGCTTCGAATGCTCCCAAATCCCCGCTCTTGTTTCTCTTAGGTGTAGCCCAGCTTCCTTGGAAAACATCGGAAAAAAAAAAAAACGTGATTATCAGTTAAATTAAAGCCAACTAAATATTGGCCAGCCATCGATATAGTATATACACAGAGATCAATTCAGTATCTTTGCATAAATGTGGCACAACTTTAGTGCTTTTGTTAGGTTTGCAATGGCAGAGCACATCATCATTAAACAGAAAAAGATCAGAAGTTAAAGCTAATATTTGGACCGTTTTATAGTATCAATGACAACTAAACAGATAGTGGATGTCAAGCCATTGCTTGGTTAAAAATTAGGTGGAGTAGAAGTAACCATATAGATAGATCTTGAGACCAATGAGCTGAAGATTGCTTGCAACATAGACCTGCACATGTGTATTATAATTAGAAAATAGACCTAAGAAAAACCACAAGCTCAAGCAAATAGCAAGTGTGTGCTTAAATTAGCTTATGTAGGATTTGAAAAAAAATAAATTATGTCTAGCTTGTTAGCAATGATCAAGACACAAAAAGATAAGAGAAGTAACAAAATTGAAAAAAGATACTTACCATTAACCTCTGAAGTCTCCTTTGCAATCTAGCCATAGTCAGTGCAATTGTCACATAAAACCAATTATTTATGCGGTCCAAGAACTCAAAATAAGTGTGAGAACCCGAATATAAAAATCAAATAAATATTTAAATAATAATAATATTACAATCTCAAATATTTTGGTGGTGAATCCTAGAGTGTAAATTAAATATTTGGAAGGTCTTTTAATTAATTTTAAAACCTAAAATGAATTTATGGTGAAAGTCTTTAATTTAAGGCAAGATTTATTATTTAAAATAAATAAATAAATAAATAAAATTAAGTGCCAAATTAGTAAGCATATTTTGATCTAATAATATTTGTATTTTAATGGAGATAGAAATTAAAATAATATAAAGAGATAATATAATAATTTAAAACCTTTTGTCTAGATATATAAAAAAAAAACAACCCTAGTTTTCCTAACAAAAGCCCTAACCCTTATTGTAATTTTCTTTCCACAACACTTTCAACACATAGTAGCCGTGAGAGAAAGAAAGGGGAGAGGGAAAGAGAAGCTGCATTGGGTTGTCTCTAGGAATCATCTGAATCTAAAGCAAATTCTTCAAGGTAGACTAATGTTTTAATTGTTTTGTCTCTTCTTTTACATTTTTTTCCCCTTCTTTCTTCATTGTGATGTGTCGTTTGGCACTGTTTGGGGTATTCTTGAGTACTGTTTTGGGTATAGTGTATGGCTTGTGTGCAGAGGTTATTTGGAGGCTAGCATGTATGGCTTTGGTAAGGTGAAAGGCTGAAGGTGTGTTTGGGTGGTATGGGGTTAGATTGTGAAAGTGCAACGTAGAGGGTGTAAATTGTAGTCTAAAAATTCTGTACAGAGTCACAAACTTTAAAAATCAAGAAACCATATCAAACGAATGAATTTTCAACTGAAATTTTTACAGTAGATTAACTACATATTGAATTGCATATCTGAAGTTTTTCATAATTTTTGGAAGTCAAAATCCATATAAACTGATGCGTTCAAATCTGTCCAGAAAACTGGTTTTAAACAGTAAGTTCGGGAGTGTCGTTCTCTTTAGGTATAAATCATAAAATTATCAAATTAGTGTCATTAGAACCAATTACGAGTCTAGTTTCATACATTTTTGGCCTTGCATTGATTGCTCATGTATATTAAGAGAACCATTAATTTCTTTAAAGTGTTGCAAAAAACAACCTGTTTAGATATAATTAATTGTAGATAATTATTTTGATAAGCAAATCAAGTGAAACCATTTGGGTTGAAACTTAGGATATATTAGTTGATATATGGAGGGTTTTAGAATTTTTCGAACAATGTGGAGTGGGTTTTTAATTTTCAAAGTTAGCGAATAGATTGGGAAAACTAGTTTAAAATTCTGTTTTATCTTAAAGTTACTTTTAATTAAGTTTCGATTTGAACCCATGTCTTGGGTGATTTTAGACCTTGAAGAACATTAACTTAGGTAATATTTAAGAATAACGGTGAGTTGGGTTGAGCCGTGTTAGTGCGCTTTAGTTTGGGGTTACTTAGTTTATTATTCCTTTTAGTATGTTTGAATTAGTAGTGACGTGTAGTTTTAATACTTTGTTCAGGGCACTAGTTGGACTTTCATACTTTATTCAAGGATTATATTATTTCGTTTTCAGGTGAGTAGTTTCATGCTACATATTTTTATAAATGTTCCTCTACCCTGAACTGATGGAAAATTAAATTGTTGTTTCATGACTAAACTGTTTTGATAAATTATTATATTATCAATGGAATCAAATTATTTCTGAAACATGTGTGAACTTGGCATACTGTAAACTATTTGTTTTGGTCTCCTGTTTATAATGGTGAACTACCATGTTTTACGAAACTGATGTGTATTGAATATTGGGACCATTTGTGTATTTAGTCCAGGGAAATTATTCCACTATGTGTGGTGACTCTGGCCACCAGGGAACAGATCCGGGTTGGGCCGTGATGACTCTAGTGCTCAACGATTATAAGGAAAAGACCTACATTAAACTAGGTGACCTTCAATCGGATCGTCTTTGAGAAAAGGCCCATGTTGCCACTCTGAGGATGACCCTGTAACAACGCCCGCGGGGGACCTCGCTACAGCTCGGACTCGATTTTGTTGCGGTTCTAAATCTCGAACCAAAGAGTCCAAATCCGGCAAATCGTTTTGAAGGAAAACAGATTTTTGAAAGAAGTGCCAAACATGGACTGCTTTGCCAGATAACAGAGTCGCCACCTAAATATTTTAAAATGGGAAATTTAGGAAACCCTGACTCGGTGCCGAAAGGCCACGTGTCCGTCATCACCAAAGTTGGCTCGGGAACTTGGGTACGATTAGGGAAGGTCACATCATGAGCACCCCCTCTCGCCCGGTCAAAGACCGGCCTCTACTAACCATGATATCTGTTTTTGAAAACTTTGTGAGTTCTTATTCTGGTTATTAGCCTAGTTTACTATGTGATGCTCGCAGCAAACAAGTATAGACTGGGCCGTCTGAATTGGAAATAAACATCTCATGTTTGTTTGTGAAAGATGGTTTGCTACCCGCAGGTAGGCTTAAAATGCAGATTTTGCCACAATCTAGTGGGCTTAACAAACAATTGATGAATTGTTCCAATTCAGATAACTCAACCTCCACCCACAGGCATTCAAGGCAGTTATATCACATAAGCATGTAGCCTCATGGTAAGCATGCTATTCATGGCAACACTCACACGCATGTAAGGATGCTAAAGCATAACCACCTACCGAGTACTCCAAGCCAAAACAGAAAACCGATTAGAAATCATACATGATCCTAAGTATACTGAAATGCCTAATGCAACACATGCAAAATGCAACTATAGCAGGCTCGGCTATTCTAAAGATGGCATATAAGATGCAACAGCTATCATATATTCAACTTGGAATTGAAATACAGATGCAGTTTGTATGATGCGCCGAGCCCGGTGCGTGCAAAACAGATGAATGATGCAAACATCTTTGTCATCTCAGATGCTAATTGAAATATGCCCTATATCTAACCATCCAAAGCGGATAAATAAAAGGAGAAAGAAATGGGGTTGGAAGACATACATCACACTCACACACCCTTATTACAATTTTGCCCTCGCAGAGGGTCCGAATAAAATAATAATACAAATTCAATAAAAGAATATACTGATCCAATAAATATACAGATTTCTAATTAATTAACAAATTAATTACAGAAAGGTAAAACTGGCGTGCAAGCCGTGGACCCGCTTTGCTCTCGATGAATGGTATATCTTTGGGTCGCTTACGCAGAAATCCACTGGGATGCCCTGATTAGCCTCTATTTGCAATTTTCTCGAAATGCGTGCCAGCCTCCGAAAAGTTGTTGATTGTTGATTTTGCTGCAACAGAGAGCAGGAAAAGGGCATAGCAATGTATTTCACAAATATATGCATGCCTCGATCCTCGTGCCACCAATCACGCACATCAATGCATGATGGCCGAGGAATCGAATTGCACAACTCAATATGGGATGAATGCAAATGAATGCTACAACAAAACCTAACTCCATCATGGGTAATCCGGAGTGTCGGTGACTTGGGAATTGAGACCCGTTCCGTTACTCGGAGTACGAAACGCGTCTCGTTTCCCGTGCCAAATGCAAAGTATGCATGGAATGCAACTAACATGTAATATAGCATGCACAATGCCATGAAAATGAGTAACCTCGAAATGCGTGCACACGGGCACGCAAACCGAGGTAATGCATGAATGCAATCTAAGATACAACCTAGTATGCACAATGTTGTGAAAATGAGATGAAAATGAAACGCCTCGAAAAGCGTGCGCGCGGACACGCAAACCGAGGCGATGGCATGAAAAGCAAAGCGGATAAAACAGAGTGCCTCGAAATGCGTGCACACGGGCACGCAAACCGAGGCGATAACAAAATGGAAACCGGATACAATCGAAGTGCCTCGAAACGCGCACCCACAGGCACGCAAACCGAGGCGATGATGAAATGAGAAAATCAGATAAGATCGGCAGCCAAACGCAGCGTGCCTACAAAGCGCCGCAAATCGAGGTGATGATGAAAGAATGAAAAATCGGATAAAACCGAAGTGCCTCGAAACGCGTGCCCACAGGCGCGCAAATCGAGGCGATGATGAAAGAATGAAAATCGGATAAAATCGAAGTGCCTCGAAACGCGTGCCCACATGCGCGCAAATCGAGGCGATGATGAAAGAATGAAAATCGGATAAAACCGAAGTGCCTCGAAACGCGTGCCCACAGGCACGCAAATCGAGGCGATGATGAAATGAGACGAGATGGCATACGGAATGCAACGATGGGCTTACACCAATATGGGAGAGCCTCACCACCACATAGGAGGCCGTCGGGTAAAACAAAGTCGCCAAACGCTGCGTGCCCGGACACGCAAACCGAGGCAATGATAAAGAAGCATGAAAATGCAAATTGGGCTTACGCCAACATGAGAGGGCCTCAACCACACTCACATAGGCTGCCGGATAAAAACAAAGCTGCCTCGAAACGCGTGCCCGCGGACACGCAAATCGAGGCAATGATGTAGAAGCATGAAAATGCAAATTGGGCTTACGCCGACATGAGAGGGCCTCAACCACACTCACATAGGCTGCCGTCGGACAAAAAAGAGGTGCCTCGAAGTGCGTGCACACGGGCACGCAAATCGAGGCAATGCATTAAGGCATGAAATGACATGGGAAATGATATGCAAGCATGCAAACCATATTTCAGCACCTAAATGAAGGGGGAAACAGCCCCGAAACAATTCGAAATGACACCCGAAGCATGCATTCATCCCGAAAGTGTGAAATTAAGCCCCGAAATGGCCTATAGCCATGCTATACATGCAAAATATGATCATGGCAGCAAGAACAGTAGCAAGGCAGTCCCAAATATGGCATTTTTCAGTAACAAACATGGCCAAAATGCAAGCATAGATAGATCAACAATAGCATGCAAAATTAGTGGCCAAAAGAGAAGTATTGAGACAAGTGATATATGAAAACCCCAAATGGACAAACTTTCTTCTAAAACATTGAAGATGAGATAAAAATAAGCACAATTTCAGAAGATGACATCCTCAAAATCAGAATAAAATCATGCTAACAATTCCATGCAAAAATGGAGCTCAAAAGAGGCTATAACAAGAGTCATGCAAAGCAAGCACCTAATGACAAAATTTTCTTCATGAAATGTGTAAAGGGGGTCAAAATAAGACCAAAACCAGTAGGGGTTGAAGTCCCAAAAACAAACACAAATAGGTCAAAAATTGCATGCAAAAATGGCACACTTGATGAAATTTGAAGGAAGTGGTATGTACAATGACCAAATGAGGTTGAGCCCTTCTACAATGTTGTAGAGGGGCTCAAAATGAGCACAAAACCAGTAGGGGTCGGACCCATGAAAACAAAAGGAAATAGGCCTAAGCTAGCATGCAAGATAATGGCATAAAAGCTAGGTATTGAAACAAGTATATCATAGGAGCATCAGATGAAGTTGATCCCTTCTACAAAGTTGTAGAGGGGCTCAAAAAAAGCACAAAATCAGTAGGGGTCAGAGCCCCAATTCTCAACCAATTGGAGTATAGAAATGCATCAAGAAAAAGCCCTAAAAGTTGGTTTTGAAGACTTACCCTTGAAGACTTGTCTTTCTTTGATTCTTGGCTTTGATTTGTAGCTTCTCAACCTCTGAAATTCACTTCCTAGCTGCTGGAATGGTAGTAGGGATGGTGAAGCTAGGTGTTGATGAAGAGAGGACCTAGAGACTTAGAAGCTTTTTGAGGTTTTGAGCTATGAAAATGGAGGAATTTGGAGAAGTGTTCTTGAGACCAAATTTTCCAACCTTGAAGAAGGAGAGGGAGGGCCCTTCAAATAGGCAAGAAATGGGGTGTAAAAGGGAGGAAAGCACCCAATCTTTCCCTCCCGAATATCCCCGGATGCCCCGGATATGTTGGAAGATATCCTGACAATTGGACAGCCGAAAGCAAGAAGCCTGGCCGAGTAAATCTGTGGGAGGTGGCCCGGCCACCCCACTGGTCGGCCACCACTCCACCATGGCCGGCCACCACCACCAAAAATGAAGTGAGGATTTTCGGCCGACCATAATGCCAAAGTGTCCTCCCAAGTGTGTAGAACAAGGTTCCAAGGTCTGACCGCAACGCCAAGGTAAGTCACAACATAGAGCTTGAAGGAGAGGCCCAAAAATGAAACCAACAATTGCTGGCCGACCACCAACTTTTTGTGTCCTCCAAGATGTGTAGAACAAGGTTCCAAGGTCTGAAATTGGCAACACTGAAGCAGGAGCCACAACATAGAGCTTGAAGGAGAGGCCCAAAAATGAAACCCTAAATTTCTGGCCGACCACCAACCCTTAGGGTCCTCCTAGATGCCCTCATCACAGATATGTAGCTTTGGTTGGAAGAAAATACCCCTAGGGTGTTCAACATTGGCCCGGAAGTGAGCAAAACGGGCTCCGGAGGAGCGAAACTGGTCATCTGGGATAATTGCTGGCCTCCCACCCCCAAAGGATCTTCCCGATGTTGAAACAGAGGTACCGCCAAGTTTGAACAAAAACTAATGAGAAATGAACGTCGGGCCAAACCGAGCAAATCGGGATCCCGAAAATGGGTCAAGCCGGAAGTGGTGTTCAAGATCGGCGGGTATTCATGACCCCATGTCCTCTCGAATGATAAAACAGAGGTACCGCCAAAACCGGAGAAAATCGATACAAAATGAATGTTCGGCCCAAACCGCCAATTCGGTCCCGAAACCGATAGCACCGAAAGTGGCATACGGCCACGGCGGGCATCGGGGCCCCAGGTGGTTCTCGAAATGATAAAACAGAGGTTCCTCGCCAAAACCGGAGAAAGCGGATGTGAAATGAATGCTCGGGGCCCAAATCACGCAGCCGGTCCCGAATGGGTCGCCGCACCTAAGTGGTGTTCGTCATGCAGTGGGCATCAGGGGCCCCAACGTTCCTCGGAACATTAAACAGAGGTCTCCGCCAAAACCGGAGAAGTCGGAGATGGTTGGGCGGTCCCGAGGCACACAACTTAACGGCTCAAAAATCGAACCGAGCTCCGAATGGGCAAAATGGCCTACGGCCACGAAAAAGTAGCTCACGGCCACCGGAGATAATTCCACGGATCACTCCTTCCTCGTGAAAGAAAACAGAGAAAACCGAACCTGGTTCGCAAACCGAGACAAGGTAGAGAAGATGGTTAAGTCCGGAGGCAGGCACGCGCCGTGACTCGACTTCAACAAGCACAAGATGCATCATCACCGAGTGCTCAACCGGTGACGTCTGAGCCTTAAGGACGGTCAAAAATGGGGTGCCTACAGTTGCCCCTCTTTGACAGAACACGAAAGTCAAGAAGTGACGGGAGTGAATGTCAAAGCCCGAGACGACCCATTTTTGACAAGGTCAAGACTTAGACAATCATACAAGATAAACAGAATATGTGCCCACAGCAAAATGGGGCAAACGGGAATGATAGGCACGAGCCGTGATCATGCAAATGCAAAGAAGTCAGAATGAAGCAAGTATTGACAAATAGGTGCAACAGCTTATAAGCAAGAATGCAAAGCAAACAACTACATTTCATGCGCTTAGGAATGCGGAGAATCATTCAATTCTCGCCGCGTCTCACACGGAGAAGATACGATACTGCGATTCGTTCGTCGCACCTCGAATGAACCGTACATACAATATCGCGGCTCGCAAAATAGAGAAATGCAACAAGAACAATATGCCAACAACATATATTCAATGTGATTCCTATGATTCCAAAAGTCCGACACACAAAGGCCGGCGATGAATGAATGCAACATAACGCGAGAAAAGATAATGCGCGACAACGCATGTTTAAGCATAGGAGTATGGCACATCAAGAAAGCATGCATGACAATGCAAAACATTCATGAGAATGCAAATTATGAGCCAAATAACGTAAAACGAGCACAAATCAGGATGCCCATTTGACATGAAATGACGAGCCGGAAAACGCGCATTTTGGCGACGGCAGCTCGATCGCGGCCTCTGATTCACCTCCCGGAGAGGTCACAACATGTTTAAAAAGGATACACTCTGATTTTGATGAATAATGACGAGACACATGTCAGAAATTGCAGTTAAAGTTCCGGCGGAGCAATTCGGCGCCAGAAAGTGCACTTTTCTTCAACTTTTTCAGGTCCCGGGAACTCCGATCTTCCTCAAAATTTGCAGAGAGGTAGGGGAGGGGGTAGGGAAGATGGTCGGCCAGCTCTCCTCCCTAGGAGAGGCCATCGGCCAGGGGGGAAAAAGGAGATGGCCGGCCAGCCAGGTTAGGTGGTCGGCCGGCCACTGCCCAAAAGCAGGGGCAAAATGGTCATTTTTCATGTTTCTATATATACACACCTCCATTCCACCCGAAATCACACCCAAAGTTGCAAAACTTCTTCCTCTTGCTCTCTAGACCATTTTCTCTCTCAGATCTGCATTTTATACGCGCCCCTCGGCCTCCCACGCAAGTTGTTTTTGCGAAATCTTTCAGATTTAAGCACTTTGAAGCGACTAAATTTCGACTTTGGGGCTTCTCTTCTCATTTTCACCACTTGAGGTAATTTTGTTTCAATATTTGGAAAATTTTCCCGGGGGTTGACTTTTGTTGACTTTTCATTTCCCGAGAGTTGACTTTTGTTGACTTTTTCCAATTTTGGCCCATTTTGCTCATTTTTGCTCCTCTTTGCAGATTTCTCGCAATGGCAGGTCATTTTCCTCACGACGGAGGTTTTCCCGGTGCCGGAGATGATTTTGACTTTATGGTATTCCCGCCGGGGGTTCGCCCTTTCTTTCCCGATCGATATGCTCCGGCGGTTCATAGGCTTCCGCGGGCCACTTTCCGTCACTTCACCGATTTTAACGATCGGGCACCGAGGGATCTTCTTCTACGAGAGCCAGAGCAGCACCTCTCTTATGACGCAGAGGTATTTTACTTTATTGTCCGCATCTTTCATGCATTTCATTCTCCTGCCATGCTTAGACATACAGTTTAGCTTATGACATAATACTTGCATCCTGAGCACGCGACTTAAACACTTGAATTTCATGAACACAGGGCACATTGAATAATTGTGAACGCACAGTGCACCTTAGTTAGAGATTGAACACACGGCTCATACATTGATTCACCGAACACATAGCCTGAAGTTGAAAATGAGCACATAGCACATACTGACCAAGAGCAGAACACACAGTCCCAAAACTCAGATCTTCTGAACACACAGCCCAGTTGAAGCGAACACGCAGCCCACCGATTGAGAGTAGAACACTCAAATTTAAACTTGAAGCGAACACACGTTTCCAGCGATGTTGAGTAGAACACGATCCCAATTTGAAGCGAACACACACCCAATCGATGTTGAGTAGAACACACATCCCAATTTGAAGCGAACATACGACCATCGATGTTGAGTAGAACACACAGTCCCAATTTGAAGCGAACACACAGCCCACTGATGTTGAGTAGAACACACAGTCCCAATTTGAAGCGAACGCACAGCCCACTGATGTTGAGTAGAACACACAGTCCCAATTTGAAGCGAACACACAGCCCACTGATGTTGAGTAGTACACATCCCAATTTGAAGCGAACACATGCCATCGATGTTGAGTAGAACCCACAATCCCAATTTGAAGCGAACACACAAACCATCGATGTTGAGTAGAACACACAATCCCAATTTGAAGCGAACACACGTACCCGATGTTGAGTAGAACACACATCCCAATTTGAAGCGAACACATGTTCTTCGATGTTGAGTAGAACACACATTCCAATTTGAAGCGAACACATTTAATCGATGTTGAGTAGAACACACAGTCCCAATTTGAAGCGAACACACAGCCCACTGATGTTGAGTAGAACACACAGTCCCAATTTGAAGCGAACACACAGCCCACTGATGTTGAGTAGAACACACAGTCCCAATTTGAAGCGAACACACAGCCCACTGATGTTGAGTAGAACACACAGTCCCAATTTGAAGCGAACACACAGCCCACTGATGTTGAGTAGAACACACAGTCCAAATTTGAAGCGAACACACAGCCCACTGATGTTGAGTAGAACACACAGTCCCAATTTGAAGCGAACACACAGCCCACTGATTCTCTGAAATTTTGAACACGCAGCCCGAAACACTTTATTTGCACACAGCTCATTTTTACTTCATTTGCACACAGCTCATTTTCACTTCATTTGCACACAGCTCATTTTCACTTCATTTGCACACAGCTCATTTTCTCTTCATTTGCTGATCTACGCATTCATTCCAAATGCAGGTTCATTCTCGCACAGTGCGAGGATATGGCTCCACCGCCGCGAGGGAGTGGTATTTCGAGCTTCCGGAAGCTGTCCGGGGATTGATTGACCTTGCGGGATTTGGGCCATTCTGCAGAGGGTTATCTCATTGCCAGATCAGTAGGACTTTACTTGTCTTTTAGCAGAGAGATGGTGGGATACCACCAATTCTTTCCATTTCTCTCGATCGATATGACCATGACCCCGCTGGACTTTGCTATGATCACCGGCCTAGACATAGGCGGTGCATCCATTCCTTATGACGAGGATATGGGCCAGTGGGAGGCTGCCTGGATGCACTTATTGGGGACACACCCGCCTGTAGACAGAGGTTCGGGGAGAGTCCGATACTCTTGGTTTGCTTCCCATTTCCGGCGGCCACAGATGGAGCCTGAGACTCCTGAGGAGGCGGAGCAGTATGCCCGTGGTTTCCTCATGTACCTCCTCGGCACCACTTTGTTCGCTGATAGAGGGAACATGGTAGGATTATATCTACTGAGCGCTCTGGTAGACCTATCGCAGGTGAGCCAGTATGATTGGGGCGGCGCTGGCCTAGCTACCCTTTACTGCTACATGAGCGCAGTCTCTCGCACACGAGGGGACTTACTCGGTGGCTACTGGAGAGCCTGGGAGGTACATTCCGTCCTCTTGATTTACATTTTGCTCCTCATTACTTGTTCACTGCACACACACGGCGCACTTTGCATTCTGTATTCTGTCTTTAGCACTTTGTACTCACACTCTGCATTGCCTTTCTCAGCTGTGGGTGTATGTGTACTTCCCCACATTGGCTCCGGAGATGGAGGTGGTGGGACCTCCTATGACTCCATTTTCATTGATGTTTGAGGGCGAGCATCTGGCGAGGCCTCGAGAGACTCTCTCCTCTCTGCGACGATACTTTGATACTGTTCGAGCGACAGAGGTATTGCTTGAACTCTCAGTTCCTTTTATTTTTATCTTTGATCTGCTCTGTATATCTGATTTCTGACTGATTTGTACACTGGTTATCCACAGATCACCTGGCAGCCTTGGGCAGTCTTCGGCGACGAGCTCGAGACTCAGTACCCTGGAGCGTCGAGTTGTTGTCAGTATAGATTCCTGCTCGAGGGACCGGGTGGTTTGGTTCTCGGGAACGCTTTCAGATATGGGGGGGCGATTCTCAGGAGCCTCCTGCCGTGCCTCCAGACACCATGCGGACTGCTGATAGATTATCCTCTGAGGAGGTCGAGCAGTATATGCAGGGCAGTGATGCTTTATTGCATCTTCTTGATGGGAGCTACGCCACCTACCGCCGTATATATCTGATGCCCCCCTTGACGGGAGTACGGGCTCCGGCACGGAGGCCCACTGGCGCACCATCTTCGAGTCGGCCCATGCTACGAGATATCCCTTCTTCTAGCGGTACGGCACATCCAGAGGTGGGGCGCTCGATCCCTCCGATCCTTCGACTCTTGATCATCCAGGCCGCACATGCCGACCGAAGGACGAATCGCGATTTGGGACGCCTTACGATTTCGCTAGAGCCTCCTCTCGATCACAGATATGTTAGAGACCCGACTCGCCCAGATGTTTTTTCACTTTTGATTTATCATGATATTTGAACCTTGATTCCGCATCGATAGTTTTGCATTTGTATTTGCGACCTCTGTTGAATATACTGGACGAGCCGGGATGCTAGCCACATTCGAGGGCATGATCCTTCGGAGGAGACGCAGATGAGCATCGGGTGTAGAGGTACTCTTCATTTTCCTGCACTAGCATGTTTCCGATGCTACTTTAGCTTTAGACCTTCACAGATTGATAGACTGTAGAGCACATCTAACACACACCCTTTTCACATTCTCGTGATTTACACCTGCTTCTTATGCTTGAACTGATGTATTGCACTTTGCATCTTCAGATGCCTCCCATATATGCTTCATCACGGGCCAGGCCACCGGGGCCCTCTCAGAGAGGTCGAGGTGCTAGACCTACCCGAGGTACAGGGACTGGAGGAGCTGGGCCATCCAGGTCTCATCGAGGAGCTGGCGGAGGAGGGTCGTCTCGCAGACGCAGGGCACCCATTGTTGAGGATGACGAGGAGGAGGTGGTCGCAGGCCACATATCAGAGACATCTCCTGGAGAGGGAGGCTCCGGTCTCGGCTCCGGGAGTGGGGACGAGCCTGAGGGGGATCCGGAGGATGACAGCTCCGATCCAGATGGTGATGATGATGTAGAGATTATCCCGCAGAAGAGGATGAGGGGGCCTCCCCCTTCTCGCTCCCGAGGGCACTGATGTTATTTCCTGCTTTATTCTACTTTTTACCTAGTAGTTTGTAGCACTTTGCACATTGTTAGGCGCTTTATTTTCTCAGAAACTTGTACCTTTATTGTTGTAAGACATGATGAAATGAAACAATTTTGAAAAGATGTTGTATTTGAAATTCTCAGCATCGCATCGCATTATTTTGCACAAAATGGAATTGAATGGAAATGCGCCTCATGTATTTACCGGGTTAGGTAGGGAACCGACGCAACAAAGCAAAACAAAACGACTCGCTAAGAAATAAAACAGAATCTTAGCGAGTTTACAACTCGATAAACAAAGTACAATAATGTTAACGACTCAATAGACAAGACTTAACAAAATTGCGTAATCAAAAAGTAACAACTCAAAACGCAAAACGCGACAGCTCGACAAAACTTACAACTCAATAAGCAAAAACAACAACTCGATAAGCAAAAATATAACACGATGTACTTCGGATGGACTATCTGGATAATGGAGTGTATCCAAAATTGATAGGCCTGGATGCCTTCTATCACGGAGACAACCAGACGGCAGGAGTCCACTACTGCTATAGGTAATGTTTCCCACCCAAGCTCACTTGTATTTGCTTACATCACTCGACCCTCGGGCTCGACTTTTCTCGCAAAACCCTTATCTTACTTTTCTCTCGTCGCACATCTCTCTATTCTTTATTCTCTCATTTTTCATCCCTCCCCGCATATGGTTGACGGAGAAGTTGCAAGTTGTGGACTCTTGCTCTTATTCAAATGCCCGGCTACTTTCTTTCGGCAACGCCTAGTTAATGCTCCCGATGAGAGCCGGTGGTTCAATGGATGCGAACTTGTCGCCAGATCGCATTGCATGGCGCCGCCCTCGCTTAATCTTTCAAATATGAGCTACAAAGATGTTCCAGATACCGATCCGTCGACGGCTTGACTCATCAGTATATTTTATTTCCCATTCCGCATCCGCCATTCGGTCATACAAGTTGGGCCTAAGTTGGCATCTGAAGCTTTGACTAGCTCGAGGGGCGCAGGACACTGACTAGACTATGCCCCGATTTATTGCTTTATTAGTACTTTCAAGTTTTCTTTATGAATGTAATAAAAAGCAACTTCAATTGTATGCAAGAGCGTAAGAACTCGTTTCAAATCAATGAAATTGAAGGTTGTAATCGAAAATTCTCCGCTTTTGGTCCAAAATGGTCTTAGTTGTGAAAAGATTAATTTGAACAAAGTCAACTTTTATGAAAACTTTTCAAAACTATTTTCGATATGGATCAATCGACACGCTCAAATCACACGAGATACACAACCTCAATCCTAGCAATCGGAAAGTTGCCCCTAGTTTGAAAAAGGTGCTGGCAAAGTGTGGCAACGGAAAGTTGCCCTAGTCCGATGATGCCGCAACACTCCATTGCAACGGAAAGTCGCCCCTAGTTTGCATAGCACTGCATCGAGATCACAATAGATGCCGATGAATAAAGATGACCGAGATGATCAAAATGGACAAAGTTGATCGGGAAAAGATTATGATCGAACTTCAAGATGAAGTCGCCACGATCCCAAAGATGGGAATCAAGTCTACGTAGTTCAGCTCTCAGTTCGCCGAGTGTTTTTGCTCTCCTTTGCGCTCTAACTTTTGCCAAGGCCGCCTTTGCGGGTTTTCAAATTTTGCGAGCTCGCTTTTTATAATTTTCAAATTTTCTATGCTCGAAGTTTTGCCTAGGTCGCCTTTTTCGGTTTTCGCCTAGCGAGCCTCTCAGGATAATATTTCTTCAACTTGTCCATATTGATCGGTTGGGAAAACTCCAAGCCATCTAGATCCATCGTAACCACGTACCAATTCCACCAGATTGACTTGATGATGTAAGGACCAAATTCAATTGGGTCCGAACTTGCCCTTGGGTCGTGGATAGAGCTCGGTTGTCCTTGAGTACTAAATCTCCTTCTTTAAATTCTCGACTTAACCTTCTTGTTAAAAGCCCGGCGATTCTGCGTTGATAACCCCGAACGTGGTACAGCTTTCAATCTCCTTTCATCAAAGAGCATGAGTTCTTCAAATCTATTCTCACGCTAATCTGCTTATCCGCACTCGCCAATACTCTCAATGACGGAACCTCAATCTCGATAGGTAGAACGGCCTCCATCCCGAGACTAATGAGTATGGAGTCGCCCAAGAGAAGTTCTCGATCGAAGTTCTCAGAGCCCCACAGAGCAAATGATGCTTATCCGCCACCCGAGGTTTCCACCATCTTCGTAGTATGCGCTTGATGTTCTTGTTGGCGGCCTCAACCGCCCGCTGGTTTGCGGCCGGTAAGTAGACTACTTATGAAAAGCCACGTTGTATTTCTCCAACAAGTCAATCACCTCCTTCTTGAAGTGGGAACCATTGTCAGAAACTATTTCATTTGGGACTCCGTAGCGACAGATAATGTTGTTTCTGATGAATTTTGCAACGCAGAAGCTTTCAACACTGCGTAAGATTGGGCTTCAACCCACTTCGTGAAATAATCTATCGCTACGAGGGTGGACTCATGCCCGTTCGACCCCTTCGCGTAATACCGATCACATCAATTCCCTGCATGTAAAAAGGCCATGGCGGTCATGTTGTACAAATTTTGACGGCGGAATGTTCATGCGATTTGCATGAATCTGACATTTGTGGCATCGCCGAACAAAACCGATACAATCCTCCTCCATGGTGGACCAATAATAACCTTGTCTAAGGATCTTCCGCGCCAACATCACCCCATTCATATGTGCACCACATTCACCCCCGTGGATGGCTTCCATCAGACGCTTGGACTCTTCAGCATCAACACACAGTTTATGCATTCCCAGATGACCTCTTCTATACAGTTTACCCCCGCAGATGATGAACTGGACTGACATTCTTCTGATTGCCCTCTTGTCTTTGGCATTTACCCCTGGCGGGTACGTTTCTGTTTCCAAAAAGTTCCAGATGTCGTAATACAGGGTGTTCGTCCGAACTTCATCTATGGTCGCAATCGACTCATAGGCAAAGTGCGAATTTCGTCGATAATGACCGGACGATTCGACTCCACGGGATGTCTATCATGGATGATAGAGTTGCTAAAGCGTCTCGCGAACTTGTTGTTCTCTTAGTAGATGAGTAAAACTTAACTTTTCAAACCGAGGAATCAAGAATCCAAGGTTTGGTGATACCTCATCATATTTTCTTCTTTTACTTTCCAGTCTCCTTTAGCTTGAGACACAACAAGATTCGAATCTCCGATGACGCCCAAATTGCCTTGCTCCTAATTCCGTGGTCGCTTCCATACCAAAGAATGCACGCTTCAGATTCGTTATATTTGAGACTTTGAAACGGAGTTTGAAGGCTAGAGGATACGGAATTGTCGGTGCTATCAAGAACACTCCTATCCCATACCCATGTTGATTTGACGCCCACAAAGTACATTGTCCAACTTTCTCGCCGATATGCGTAATTGCTTCATCTCGGGAATAGGTACTCAATCGCTTCATCCCCAACCGGATGGTCGGCAAGGAACTCGCTATCGCTTCGCCTTTTACCGACTGCGCGTCACATATGTAAGATCAAATTGAGAGCAATAAAGAACCAACGAGCTAGCCTACCCAGAAGTTACCGGTTTCTCAAAAGATATTTGATGGGATCAAGTCGTGAAACCAACATTACAGAGTGAGCTAACAAGTAGTGCCAAGAACTTCCTCGGTAGCCCATACCGTAGCTAGACAAGCCTTTTTCCAAATGCGATACCGGTCTCATACTCTAGCATTTTCTTGCTCAAATAATAGATGGCTTTCTCCACCCTATCTTCTCGATTCTTGTGCAAGCATGCAAACCCATCGTGGTTTCAACATCGATAGGTACAAAATCAACGGTTTCGGTTCTCGTGGTGATAAACGGGTGGGTTCTAGATATTCTTTAACTGCTCAAACGCACTTGGCATCGGCCGTCCCATTGAACTTCTTTCCTTTCTTCAGAGACCAAAAGTGGTTCACAAGTCAAGGTTAGTTTTGAGATAAACCGTCTTATGAATTGCACTTTACCCGTAAAGCCTCGCACCTCTTTTTCACCCTTGGTGGTGGCATTTCTAAGATGGCCTTGATTTTGGAAGGGTCGACTCGATGCCCTTTGTGTAATCGTAAACCCCAAAGATTTTTCCGCCAGTAACACCAAACGACATTTCGAGGGTTTAGCCGCAACCGAATTCCCGATCCTTTGGAAGAACTTGTGCAAGGCGGTGTAGTGGCCCTCTTTCTTTGGACTTGACAATCATGTCGCCCACGCACACCTCAACCTCTTTGTGGATCATATCATGTAATATTGTGGTCGCGTCTGCTGATAAGTAGCCCCAGGTTCTTCAACCCAAACGGCATGACCCGATAGCAGATGTCCCCACGGGTGGTGAATGCGCTTTTTCTCGTCCTTCCGTGCCATCACAACTGGTTGTACCGAGAAGCCATCCATGAACGAAAGCAAAGCATGCCCCGTCAGAAAGTCCACTAACTCGCCGATGTGTGGTAGGGGAAAGTCGCCCTTCTGACTAGCTCTGCTCGTATCTCAAGTCTACACACACTGGATCTTGCCATCTTTCTTCTAAGACCGAACTATATTGGCCAACCAAGTGGGATATTCTGATACTAGCAGGAAGCCTGCGTCAATTTGCTTGGTGACCTCTTCTTTGATCTTGAGAGCCCAATCCGCGGATCCTTCTGAGCTTCTGCTTGATAGGTCGGGCCTCGGGGTCAAGGGGGATCCGATGTCGCATAATCTCAGATCGATTCTGCATGTCTTCGTGGACCACGCCAAAACATCTTTGAAATCTTTTAATAAAGCGACTAAGCGCCGCGTTCTTCCGAAGACAACGTGGACCCGATCTCGACCACCAGGGTCCTCCTCAAGACTAATATTCACGTAAATGATTTCATCCGCTAAAGGCTTAACAAATCTCTCGCTTCTTGCTCAATTAAACGTTGTAAAACCGAGGCACTTCGCCTCGCTGCTTTGATCAAAATTTTGAAAGTCCGAATTAATGCAATAAATTAGGGCACGTAAAAGTACTTAAACCACAGATGATTCATTCTCATTAAGTACATCCAGATCATCCAATTCATCGGTTACAGACTCAAAAGAAAAGGAAAAAGACGACCGACAAGACTCAGGCATCCGTTAACATCCTCAGAGTACCAGACTCAGACTACCGAGCCGAACCCGATTCCGACTCGAAGACTTCTGGAATCAGATTCCGGCCACTACCCGACTTTAACTGCTGGATAAGAATCCCTCCTCGTACTGCCAAATGAGAGAGGGTGCGATCGATGCATCCAAGATAGTTGCTGGTTGGCCCGCAGCCGTTTCATCTCCAATCACGGAAACCGCGACGTTATTCCCCAAGCAATCCTGGTCGACGGAGGATCGAGAGGAGACATGCCAAGCTACCCCATTTCCAATTCAAGGTGCCCTCAGATCCTCTCGCCAGATTCGCTTCAATCTCGCTTATTGGGTCCGCTCGCTCCGCAGAACGCTATCCCGAACAGCTTGCGTCGAAGAAGATTTCGAAACCTGGTACGCGCTTCCCCTCCGCGTTCAACCATGGTTCTGGGAAGCCGCAAAACGGAAAATCTTCCCCCTCCCGGACGAAGCGTCCGTTCAGGGTACCCCAGATGGGCCTATGCATTAGATCAAAAGGCTTCCCAGCCTGCTTCGCTCTGGCCCTGCCGGCCATTTCCTTTCCTTTTCTTGCCCAGTCTTCTTTGGTGGGCAGATAACCCAATCCAAAGGTATGTGGATTATGTGGCACTTCGGCCAACGCAGCGACTCCTTTCCTGCCGCTTCTTCCCAATCCCATCCCCGGGATATGTTGTAGCTTATTCATGAGGTATACGGCTTGAGCGCTGACATACAAACCCTCATTCACAAACCATAATGTTTCAGACCACCCTGCCTCACCAAAGTAAATCCCGATATAAACATGTCCTCCATGCCGTGTTCAATCTCCAGATCGCGTGAGATACCTCCGGAGGGGATGGATTGATGAGTTCCCAAAACAATGGCTACTCCCTTTCCATAGGGGTATTTCACCATTTGATGCAGAGTAGATGAAACGGCCTTCACCGATGCAACTGTGGTCGCCTAAAAGCATGTTGAAAGATGCAGGACCTCCAAGACATGAAAATCTATTTCGTGTTGTCCAGCCCAATCTTGGTTTGATTTTCACCGCCCCGTGACATCCCCGCTTGTATTATCATATGCTCGACATTTGAGTAGTCGGTGTGAAGTCCGCAGTTTTAACCCAATTGCATACGCCGCTCGCCGGACAGACATTGATAGCGGACCCGGTGTCAACGAAAGTACCACCGAATCCATTTGTCCTTGCATTCTACGGAGATAGAGAGGTCTGTTATGATCCACGCCTCAGCGGCAATTCTTTGTCCCAGTAAGGTCAATGCCGGGAACCTCCTCCCGGAAGACCAAACTAACTAGTTGTTCCACAGAGTTTCGATGGAAAGTTTCGCTCATTCCATGGCAGATAAGACACCGCCGGTGCACCTCGGCCATAAGCAATTCCCCGATGGAGATGTTCGTCAGATTTTCTTTTAGCCGCTTCAAGATGTTCTCTTCTTCCACTTGCTTCTTCGCTTTCTCGCCTCCTTATCTTTCCTCGATGCCTCGGGTTGATCAAGGTGTGGGGGCTTGAAATACCGCCCACTTCTAGTCATATGGTCCACCTCCTCGAGGTACCAGGTGCTGTCTGGTTGGCCACCTGCCCAATCTTCGCCTCAGGTGGGCAAGATACAAGTCGCCATCTTCCCACCACATTCCATTAGCATCTAGCAGCATCCGTCTGTTCTCGTAAGTTTACGCTCTTGCTTTTCATTCCGCATGCCCACAAAGATGTTCATTTCGTGCCGCAAAGACTCTCAACTTCCTCATGGTTCTTTGCTTTTCGCCTCTCTCGAGTCCCATCTCTTTCTTGTTCCTCCAACAATAACTGCGGCGGTTCTCAAAATGTTTTGTTCTGGCGAAATTCTTCAGACCGGCGCCTCCGCAATGTAATTCGATCCTCGCCCTTCCGCCACAAATGGTACAATATCAGGCTCATCATCCAACCACCCGACGACTTCTACTGACTCCTCATCTTCGAACCAGTTAATCGATGCATCCCCTGATTCCTCGTCGTAGAATTGAAGGTTGGCGAAGTCCTCTTCCACCGCAGCCAAATCATCCCCCGCTGATTCAAGCTTGTCCCCCCGGATCATACACAACTCAGCCTCTTCCGGCGACCCCATACTCAGCTTAGACTGGCTCATTGACAAGATATATCCACTCGGATCATAAGCTCTGCCACTAAATTCTCAGATAGCTCCACCCAGATTCAATGCTTTTTCTCCTCGGCCCGCCTGCTCCATCTTCGGTGGTCACCACCTTTGGCTCAGGTTGGGGTGTAGAGGTGTCCATCATGCACAAGTCCGTGCTATCAGGGAGGATCACCTCTGGCTTGGGTAGGTGGGAGGGAGTGATATAGATACTGGGATCATATGAAGCGACCCCAGTATGGATGAGGTTGACTCTTTTTGGTGGATCTTGGTTGTGTTTGGGGAGTGGGTTGTTTGTGACGTTGGGTCCTTGGGGAGGTAGAATGATGTTTTTGTCAATGAGATCTTGAATCTCATGACGCAGCCTGTAGCATTGGTCGGTGTCATGACCATGCTGTTGGTGGTATTGGCAATATTTGGTCAAGGGTTATGGGGGAGTGGATTCGAGAGGCCTCTTGCCCAAGGGTTTCAGGTGCCCCTTTCTGACTAGAACCCCGAGGACTTTAGACAAAGGCATATAGAGTGGGGAGAAGGTTCGTTGACCCCTGGGTTGGTATCTTGGGGCTTGATTACTGCTCCCAGAGGCATCAGAAAAAGGTGTGGCCGCTGCGGACCTTGGTTGGGGAGGGGGATTGGTGGTGACCATTCCGACCTCTGAAGTTCTTGTATTGGCAGAACCACTCGGGCCCGCATTGTTGTTTCGGTTAAATGTTCTTCGGGGCTGATCCCGATCTTGGTCAAACAGACCTTGCTTCATTGCGTCCTCTATTTGCATCCCCATATCATGTAAATCTGCGAAAGTGGGGAAGGGGACTACAATCATCTTCTTCATTAACGCCGGCTGGAGATTGCGCACAATCATCCGGATCTGATCTCTATCTGTTGGCCTTAAGGTCATCATCGATGCCTTCGCCCTCCACCGGGTTACAAAGTCAGAAAAAGATTCTTTGGGCTCCTGCCTCGTTGTCTCGAGATCCCGAGTGGTGATCTCGATCTGCGTGTTATATGAGTATTGCACGATGAAGGCCTCGGCCATCTCATCCCAGTTTGTTTTCACATCATCATCGAGTTTTGAGTACCAAGTGGATGCCACACCCGACAGGGTTCGACCGAACAAAGAAAGCTTTTGCGGTCGGGTTAGGCCCATTGGTCTTAAGATGTCCGAGAATAGCCGGAGGTGGACCATAGGATCCTCAGACCCATCAAAGCGATCGATCTGGGGCATTTTAAATCTGTCCGGCAGAGTCACGGCCACATCAGTATAGCCGTCTTCAATATCTGGGATGGCCTTCACCCCTTGAGACTTCTTAAAGAGCTTCTCCAACTTGCTCAATTTCAGAGCTGTCTGGTCTACCTCGAACTCAAATGGAGAGTCCGGGTGGTTAGGGGTAATGTTTTTGGACAGCTGTGGTAGAAGCGGGGGCGGAGCCAGCCCCGTTGGAAGACCCGTGTCCTCTTGAATGTTTGGGGGGTTGGGCAGAGCATTTTGTGGATTTGGGAGGGTAGCTTGGGTATTCGGCAGATTTGGAGGGGCATTCTGGGGATTTGGGGGAGGATTCTGCCCAGTAGATGTTTGTTCGGGCAATGGAGCCCCTGGTGGAGGGACCTGGTGCGAAGCAGATGCGGCGTTCTGCTGTTGTAATCTGGCGATCAACTCAGATTGTTGGGCCATGACAAGGGCTCGTTGTTTGAAAATTACCGGCGGATAGCATCGTCTTGCATTTGCTTCATGCTTTTCACCATCCGGCGATCATCGCCTCTATTGTTGGGTTCTTGTTCCATCAAAATCGCAAGTGTGTCTCTATAGCAGAAATAGGAATCTCAACCCGACTATCTGACACTATAGTAGACTGCTGTTCTGGTGATCTGTGCTCTGATATACTGTGCCTTCTCGGCCTCCTTCTGATAACAGGGGGTAGTGAGTGAAACACTGGATGTCCGTCAACTAGATCCTCGGATCGGTTGAGTCGGCGACCTCGTGTCCAGATTGCTTGGGGGGTATCGACGGGTTCGGAAGCAATTGTGCTACAAACTGTCCTAGCAAAAAGATAAATAAAGCGAAAAGAAATAAATAACCGTAAATAAACGGGCAAAGATAATCCTTAAATTGAATACACCACACACAATGGGTATACAACAACACACGCTTGGTAAGTCATATACATCGCCCTCAACATCGTCAATATTCTCAGATTACGTTTCGATAAATCAACTGATATCCGCGACAACCGATTCCCAACATCTTTGATAATGCCCGCAGTTCGATTCCCAAATTCAAAATCGATGCCCGCAGTTCGATGCCCAAACTCATATCGATACATGCATTCCTCAGAGAGGCACACTCTAACAAGCACATAGCGTATAAGTGAGAGCCAAAACACCCCTATGTTGGGGTAGGGTTTCCGTCCTATTTTGTCAAGAGCTAGGGTTTCACTACGCACACAATGCTTCAAACAACCTATATCGTAAGCAACCCGTCCTAGTTTGGAATGGTCACTATGGATCCGAATATGCACTAGGTCGAATGGTCAAAAGGGTGCCCCAGAAACCGGTTTGTGTTCCCATATCGGCAGAGCTCAGAACCGATCAAATTTTATGGACATGCCTTGACAAGACAAGCCTCCCGAAACCGCCAGAATAGCAGATGGCAAACACGGTCCTAGGCGCACCAATGCAAATGCAATGCAAAGAAACACACAAATGTAGTCAAAGCCGATATCACGAAGTTCGAGTCAAGTTCTCTAAATCCCCAGCAGAGTCGCCAGAATCAGAATAACGCCATGGGACCTCGCCATACTCGGACTCGATTTTGTTGCGGTTCTAAATCTCGAACCAAAGAGTCCAACCGCAAATCGTTTTGAAGGAAAACAGATTTTTTGAAAGAAGTGCCAAACATGGACTGCTTTGCCAGATAACAGAGTCGCCACCTAAATAATTTAAAATGGGAAAATTAGGAAACCCTGACTCGGTGGCGAAAGGCCACGCGGTCCGCTATCACCAAAGTTGGCTCGAACTTGGGTACGATTAGGGAAGGTCACATCGTGAGCACCCCTCTCGCCGTCAAAGACCGCCCTCTACTAACCATGATATCTGTTTTTGAAAACTTTGTGAGTTCTTATTCTGGTTATTAGCCTAGTTTACTATGTGATGCTCGCAGCAAACAAGTATAGACTGGGCCGTCTGAATTGGAAATAAACATCTCATGTTTGTTTGTGAAAGATGGTTTGCTACCCGCAGGCTTAAAATGCAGATTTTGCCACAATCTAGTGGGCTTAACAAACAATTGATGAATTGTTCCAATTCAGATAACTCAACCTCCACCCACAGGCATTCAAGGCAGTTATATCACATAAGCATGTAGCCTCATGGTAAGCATGCTATTCATGGCAACACTCACACGCATGTAAGGATGCTAAAGCATAACCACTTACCGAGTACTCCAAGCCAAAACAGAAAACCGATTAGAAATCATACATGATCCTAAGTATACTGAAATGCCTAATGCAACACATGCAAAATGCAACTATAGCAGGCTCGGCTATTCTAAAGATGGCATATGAGATGCAACAGCTATCATATATTCAACTTGGAATTGAAATACAGATGCAGTTTGTATGATGCGCCGAGCCCGGTGCGTGCAAAACAGATGAATGATGCAAACATGTCATTACATCAGATGCTAATTGAAATATGCCCTATATCTAACCATCCAAAGCGGATAAATAAAAGGGAGAAAGAAATGGGGGTTGGAAGACATACATCACACTCACACACCCTTATTACAATTTTGCCCTCGCGCAGAGGGACCGAATAAAATAATAATACAAATCAATAAAAGAATATACAAATCAATAAATATACTGATTTCTAATTAATTAACAAATTAATTACGTAAAGGTAAATCGGGCGCAAGCCGTGGACCCGCTGTTCTCGATGAATGGTATATGCCGGGTCATGGCCAGAAATCCACCGATGCCCCGATTAGCCTCTATTTGCAATTTTCTAAATGCGTGCCACCTCCGAAAAGTTGTTGATTGTTGATTTTGCCGCAACAGAGAGCGTGAAAAGGGCATAGCAATGTATTTCACAAATATATGCATGCCTCGATCCTCGTGCCACCAATCACGCACATCAATGCATGATGGCCGAGGAATCGAATTGCACAACTCAATATGGGATGAATGCAAATGAATGCTACAACAAAACCTAACTCCATCATGGGTAATCCGGAGTGTCGGTGACTTGGGGATTGAGACCTGCTCACATCTGAGTAATGCAAACGCTGCCTCGCTTTCCGTGCCAAATGCATGGTATGCATGGAATGCAACTAACATGTAATATAGCATGCACAATGCCATGAAAATGAGTAACCTCGAAATGCGTGCACACGGGCACGCAAACTGAGGTAATGTATGAATGCAATCTAAGATACAACCTAGTATGCACAATGTTGTGAAAATGAGATGAAAATGAAACGCCTCGAAAAGCGTGCGCGCGGACACGCAAACCGAGGCGATGGCATGAAAAGCAAAGCGGATAAAACAGAGTGCCTCGAAATGCGTGCACACGGGCACGCAAACCGAGTCGATAACAAAATGGAAACCGGATACAATCGAAGTGCCTCGAAACGCGCACCCACAGGCACGCAAACCGAGGCGATGATGAAATGAGAAAATCGGATAAGACCGAAGTGCCTCGAAACGCGTGACCATAGGCGCGCAAATCGAGGCGATGATGAAAGAATGAAAAATCGGATAAAACCGAAGTGCCTCGAAATGCGTGCCCACAGGCGCGCAAATCGAGGCGATGATGAAAGAATGAAAATCGGATAAAATCGGCAGCCAAACGCTGCGTGCCCACAGCGCCGCAAATCGAGGCGATGATGAAAGAATGAAAATCGATAAAACCGCGTTTCGAACCGCGTGCCCACAGGCGCGCAAATCGAGGCGATGATGAAATGAGACGAGATGGCATACGGAATGCAACGATGGGCTTACACCAATATGGGAGAGCCTCAGCTCACTCACATAGGAGGCCGTCGGGTAAAAACAAAGCTGCCTCGAAACGCGTGCCCGCGGACACGCAAATCGAGGCAATGATGTAGAAGCATGAAAATGCAAATTGGGCTTACGCCGACATGAGAGGGCCTCAACCACACTCACATAGGCTGCCGTCGGGTAAAAACAAAGCTGCCTCGAAACGCGTGCCCGCGGACACGCAAATCGAGGCAATGATGTAGAAGCATGAAAATGCAAATTGGGCTTACGCCGACATGAGAGGGCCTCAACCACACTCACATAGGCTGCCGTCGGACAAAAAAGAGGTGCCTCGAAGTGCGTGCACACGGGCACGCAAATCGAGGCAATGCATTAAGGCATGAAATGACATGGGAAATGATATGCAAGCATGCAAACCATATTTCAGCACCTAAATGAAGGGGGAAACAGCCCCGAAACAATTCGAAATGACACCCGAAGCATGCATTCATCCCGAAAGTGTGAAATTAAGCCCCGAAATGGCCTATAGCCATGCTATACATGCAAAATATGATCATGGAAGCAAGAACAGTAGCAAGGCAGTCCCAAATATGGCATTTTTCAGTAACAAACATGGCCAAAATGCAAGCATAGATAGATCAACAATAGCATGCAAAATTAGTGGCCAAAAGAGAAGTATTGAGACAAGTGATATATGAAAACCCCAAATGGACAAACTTTCTTCTACAACATTGAAGATGAGATAAAAATAAGCACAATTTCAGAAGATGACATCCTCAAAATCAGAATAAAATCATGCTAACAATTCCATGCAAAAATGGAGCTCAAAAGAGGCTATAACAAGAGTCATGCAAAGCAAGCACCTAATGACAAAATTTTCTTCATGAAATGTGTAAAGGGGGTCAAAATAAGACCAAAACCAGTAGGGGTCGAAGTCCCAAAAACAAACACAAATAGGTCAAAAATTGCATGCAAAAATGGCACACTTGATGAAATTTGAAGGAAGTGGTATGTACAATGACCAAATGAGGTTGAGCCCTTCTACAATGTTGTAGAGGGGCTCAAAATGAGCACAAAACCAGTAGGGGTCGGACCCATGAAAACAAAAGTAAATAGGCCTAAGCTAGCATGCAAGATAATGGCATAAAAGCTAGGTATTGAAACAAGTATATCATAGGAGCATCAAATGAAGTTGAGCCCTTCTACAAAGTTGTAGAGGGGCTCAAAAAAAGCACAAAAGCAGTAGGGGTCGGAGCCCCAATTCTCAACCAATTGGAGTATAGAAATGCATCAAGAAAAAGCCCTAAAAGTTGGTTTTGAAGACTTACCCTTGAAGACTTGTCTTTCTTTGATTCTTGGCTTTGATTTGTAGCTTCTCAACCTCTGAAATTCACTTCCTAGCTGCTGGAATGGTAGTAGGGATGGTGAAGCTAGGTGTTGATGAAGAGAGGACCTAGAGACTTAGAAGCTTTTGAGGTTTTGAGCTATGAAAATGGAGGAATTTGGAGAAGTGTTCTTGAGACCAAATTTTCCAACCTTGAAGAAGGAGAGGAGGGCCCTTCAAATAGGCAAGAAATGGGGTGTAAAGGAGGAAAGCACCCAATCTTTCCTCCCGAAATATCCTGATGCCCCGGATATGTTGGAAGATATCCTGACAAATGGGACAGCCGAAAGCAAGAAGTCCCGGCCAGTAAATTCAGGAGGAGGTGGCCGGCCACCCCCACTGTCGGCCACCACCCACCATGGCCGGCCACCACCAAAAATGAAGTGAGGATTTTCCGCGACCATAATGCCAAAGTGTCCTCCCAAGTGTGTAGAACAAGGTTCCAAGGTCTAAATCTGGCAACGCTGAAGCAGAAGTCACAACATAGAGCTTGAAGGAGAGGCCCAAAACTGAAACCAACAATTGCTGGCCGACCACCAACTTTTTGTGTCCTCCAAGATGTGTAGAACAAGGTTCCAAGGTCTGAAATTGGCAACACTGAAGCAGGAGCCACAACATAGAGCTTGAAGGAGAGGCCCAAAAATGAAACCCTGAATTTCTGGCCGACCACCAACCCTTAGGGTCCTCCTAGATGCCCTCATCACAGATATGTAGCTTTGGTTGGAAGAAAATACCCCTAGGGTGTTCAACATAGGCCCGGAAGTGAGCAAAACGGGCTCCGGAGGAGCGAAACTGGTCATCTGGGATAATTGCTGGCCTCCCACCCCCCAGTGATCTTCCTGATGTTGAAACAGAGGTACCTGCCAAGTTTGAACAAAAACTAATGAGAAATGAACGTTCGGGGCCAAAACCGAGCAAATCGGGATCCCGAAAATGGGCCGCAGTGCGAAGTGGTGTTCAAGATCGGTGGGTATCTGCGACCCCAGTGTCCTCTGGAATGATAAAACAGAGGTACCTGCCAAAAACCGGAGAAAACTGATACAAAATGAATGTTCGGGGCCCAAACCGCCAATTCGGTCCCGAAACCCATTCTGAGCACCGAAGTGGCATACGCCACGGCGGGCATCGGGGCCCTGTGGTTCCTCGAAATGATAAAAGAGGTTCTGCCAGAAACCGGAGAAAGCGGATGAAATGAATGCTCGGGCCCAAATCACGCAGCCGGTCCCGAATGGGTCGCCGCACCTAAGTGGTGTTCGCCGCGAAGTGGCATCAGGCCCCAGCCGTTCTAACATTAAACAGAGGTCTCCGCCAAAACCGGAGAAGTCGGAGATGGTTACGGTCCCGAGCCGAGGCACAACCTAACGGTTCAAAACCGGAACCGGCTCGAATGGGCAAAATGGCCTACGCCACGAAAAGTAGCTCACGGCCACCGGAGATAATCTACGGATCACTCCTTCCTCAGAAAGAAAACAGAGAAAACCGAACCTGGTTCGCAAACCGAGACAAGGTAGAGAAGATGGTTCGGAAGTCCGGAGGCAGGGCACGCGGCCGTGACTCTGGGACTTCTGAACAAGCACAGTATGCAACATCACCGAGTGCTCAACCGGTGACGTCTGAGCCTTAAGGTCGGTCAAAAATGGGGTGTCTACAGACCCTTAGTTCGATATTGGATCTAACGGGGCTTATAGCCTTGAGAACTGTGTAGCATATTACTTGTTATTTTCTTGGTATCTAGAAAATTATTGGTGTTCATATTATAATCTATTTTAAGTGAAACATGTCATTTATCATGTTCTTGAGAGACATGAGTATTTTAACTGTTGAACTGTGGAACCTTCTTTTTCAAATAGATTGTCTTTACCAAACTGTATGTCAATCTAGTTTCTATGATATATATCTTATTTTGGAATTGAACCCTGTTTTCAAAACTATATTTACTATCCATGTTGCTACTCACTGAGCTATCAGCTGACTTAGTTGTTTATCATTTTCAGGTGTTAGAAAGACTTAGAGTGGACTTGTGGCGTAGTGGGCACTCAATTGCATGGACCTCTAGGACATTCATTTATTTTAGAGTGTTATGTCAAGTTTGTGCATATTTATTTATTTTATTTTTTATTGGGGTTCATTTAGGATTATTTTGATATATGGGCTGTTTATATTGGATAAGTTTGGATGGTTTTGATTACGGTTGATTTTGCCGTTTATAATTGTGGCATGTCACTGGATTGAGTTTTGGTTATTTATTATTGGACTATTGTTTAGTTGTTCAATGTGATTATGGATTCGTGTTTAGGCTTACGTGTGCCTTGGGCTAAGGCCCTGTGGGCCACGGCCGATCATACTCGGGTTTGGGGTGTGACAATAAGCATGTCCAGATGGTTTGATAAATTAAAGGCACATAGTCGAAGTAAACCTTTACAAATGGAGCTCATTTCTCAACATATAATGCACAATCATAGCCTCCAAGGACTGCAAAGAGAATGACCTTGAAAATTAGAGAAGCTAGAAGCAATTTATCTAAGAAAACAGTTAATAAAGGTGAATTTGTTTTCCCACATTAATAGCAGCATATTATATTGAAGTTAAAGGGAAGCTCTATGAAACAGCACAAAAGCAACCATAATTTATGAAACATGATGGTGAAGAAACATATGCAATGCCAATTTTTTAACGAACACAAAGTATTGACTAGGTAAAAAAAGATTTTAAAGATTTGATGATGACCGGCGGGGCAGACTGTGATGGGTTTTGAAGACTAGCTTGTTATGAAGCATGTGTTAGGGAAAATGTATGATTTTTCACAAGTAAATCAATCAATGGGAATAAAAACTAATGCGGAAAAATTAAATCAACAACGACACAAGAATTTTACGTGGTTCCCTCAATGTGATGTACGCCAACGGGATCAAAATCCGATTCCACTATCAACCAAAGTTTCCAAACGACATAAATGAGACACGAATGGTTTCACAAAAACAAACTTAAGAAAATTACAAATAATCAAAAGGAAAAACCTCACCAAATAGATGAACAAAAGTCTTCGAAATAGATTTGTAGAAAACCCAAAATAACGAACCAAATCAACTTCAAACATGCACACGGACAAAACTTCCAAACAAAGCGGCACTATATCAATGTTGCTACCACACAAAACCAATACCCAAATAATTGACTTTTGATCTAACACTGCTGCTTCCTCCACAGGCAAAGCCACTGAATTGTTCATCAAAATATTTGTATCGCAGCCTCGCTCTCATTCGGAAAAGCAAAGACAATATTTATATATATTGTTGAATCTTGGGTTTTTTTTTTTTTTTTATCAAAATCCTAATTGTTACCAAAATGAATATTAAATATCCATTGGGCCTCCAAAAGTTAGATATAATATATTGAAAATATATTATAACGAACACCAAACCAAATTAAATAATTTAATAAACCAATTGGGTCTTATACTCCAATAAGGAGGTATACCAAAAAATTCTCCCCCTACCGACTTAGGTGGAGACATCAACCATACCCGCCAAAGTTCGACACTTCAAATGTTCGTTCCCCGACAAAATCTTAGTCAATATAACCGAAATATTATCATCTGTGTGAGTCTTTTCGAGTTGTAACAATTTTGAATCTAACACATCATGAATCCAATGGTATTTCACATCAATGTGTTTCGTTCTTGAATGAAAAGTAGAATTTTTACTCAAATGAATAGCACTTTGACTATCACAATAAAGCACATACCTTTCTTGCTTCAAACCCAATTCTTGCAAAAATTTCTTCAACCATAACTCTTCTTTGCAAGCTTCTGCAATGGCATTAAATTCAGCTTTGGTAGTTGAGAGAACAACATATTTTTGTAATTTAGATTGCCATGCCATAACTCCTCCTGCAAAGGTTATCAAATACCCCGAAGTAGATTTCCTAGAATCAACATCACCGGCCATGTCAGAATCCGTGAACCCATCAAGCATCGGCTTACCATCCCCAAAACACAAACACACCTTCGAAGTCCCTCAAAGATATCTTGGAATCCATTTTACCATTGCCCAATGTTCTTTCGAATTAAAGAGAAACTGACTCACCACACCAACGGAGTGAGCAATATCCGGCTGTAACAACCCCGATCTTTGATTAACGTTAATTCATGCTTAAATATGCCTAATAAGTAATTAAGGTGAAATTCTGAAGAAAATTACATATGTGTCACATTATTCGTGTTTATATCTATCTAATGTAAAAATATCTATTGCAATTTCCGCCTAGAATATTAAATTGATGGCCCGAATGACGTCAGAAATGGGAATTGACCGCATGGATGGACTAATTAGAATTTTTAGAACATTATGGTAAGTTTAATTAAAAAATTGATTCGGAACAATTAATTAAGTTGTGTTTGGCAAGCCTAATGTTCCAATTAATGTATTATGGCATTACAAGTATATAAGTGACCCTTAAGCTCATTCTTGAGCTCAATTCTCTCATTTCTTAGTGCCAAAAACTGAGTTCATACATCCTAGGGAGAGAGAGACTCCATTTTAGAGAGAGAAAGTGTAGATTCAAGGTAGAAGTTGAAGATTTTGCTAGAGTTCATCAATATTGTGCAAGAATCTAATTAATTCAAGACTATAGGTATGAATTCAACCCCCAATTTACGAATCTAAGTTATCAACATGAAGATTATGTGTTTAAATGTATAATTTGAGCTTAGAATGAAGAATTGGGTTACAATTCACATTTGCATGCTCATGTAGGTATTAAATCATCATGTTAGCTTTGAGCTTCATCCTTTGTGTTGAATTGGGATGATGAAATGTACATGCATGCATATTTCACCAAGTTTTGTAAGTCAATTCCATGTTTTTGAAGTCCTGAAAAAAAAATTGGAAGAGAATTCTACATGCATGCCTAAACATGTTGGGTTTTGCTATATCAAGTTTGATTTTGATCATTCATGTAGAAATTATGGATAATTGACACATACACGTTTGAATTATTATGTTTGAACATTGGTTTCATGTTTTGGAAAATAATTCCTTACATGCATGGAGTTTATGAGCTCAAATTTTGTTGACTTCATGAGTTTTGGAGAAAAGAGCTTGAAAAGTTTACATGCATGAAAGTTGAACTCAATTTTGGCTAAAATCATGAGTTTTGAGCTAAAGGGTTTATAAAGGATCATGTGTTCATGTTTTAGAAAAGTTTTCAAGCTTTAAAGATAAGCCTTGCACGAGTTTACCCTTGAAATTGCATTTGGAAACCCAAAATTTCGAAGCCCACTCAAGTGAGGAAACCTGCGCTCGAGCGGAGATGCGAGCTCTCAGCATTTTTGCAGACATAAGCGCTCCACTCGAGCGACCAAAGTCGCGCTCGAGCGAACCCTTTGTATTTTGTTGAACCGCTCGAGCGTGGGAGTTGTGGCTCGAGCATAGATTGAGATCGACCAGTACTTTTTCAGACAGGCCGGTCCGCTCGAGCGACCAAGCCATTTTTAGTGCATTTTGACAAGTTGTTCTCCATTTCATTTACATCCATTTCTGAGCATATGTAGACATGAATTATGAGTTATTGAAGAGTCATGAGCTAAGAAACGATATATGTAAAGTGAATTAGAAAAATACGAGATAAATCCGAGAATTGATTCACGTGTACAAGTCTTAAGTACTGAACTGAATAAGAAAGCTAAGCCATAACGGCCATGTGAACACGTGTGATGATAAGATATGTTTGTGTTATGTACTTTGTGGTTGTAGGTCAAGACTCGAAGATCGATTGACCATTTACGGGAACCCACTGTGAGTAACATTATTGTAAAGATATTTCATATGAATTATGTTCCTGTGTGAGTGATTTTCTGATCACACTGCCCTCCTTAGTGATTCAGCTGTAGAACACAGGCAGAATAGATGGCACCCTGCAGTCCTGCACAGAAAGAAAAGGCTCCAGCGGTGCTTCTTCCACCCGGGGGCACTCCGACGATCAAGTCAGTATATCTCTCAAAGATAATCAAGTATTCAACTCACAAGCTTGAGTATCAAAACATACCTTAGACCCATGGGGGTGCCTCTTATTTATAGCCAACTCAATCCTAGTCCCAATGGAAGCCTAACTCCAATGGACTCGGATTCTCGCTAACTGGTACTTCCAAAGGATTAGGATAAACTCTCTAAGAGTTTTATCTTTATCCAAACCGAAGTCTTCCCTCAATCTAGGACTCTTGTCCTTTATCTGCTTATCTCGGATTCCGATATCTTCGGAGATAACCTCGGCAACTCTGAGATTACCTCGGCGTAACTGCCACAACACGTGGGACCTCAGCTTACACGTCGGCGTCACCTTGCCACGTGTTGGTACTCAGAAAATATATCCCCCACAACTGCCCCCTAGGTTCTATTACCTCGGCATTTTGAGGTGATGGAAGCTATATTGTTTATTCTTTCTCATTCGTCGGCTTAAGAACTTCCCAGTCGAGGTCTTTCATTTCAGGCCGATATGTCTTCTTTTAAGAACAAGAAATCAAAGGAACTCTCTTATATGTACGAGCTGTCACGCATCTATCCTCAACCGTTTCAATTATGTGTTATATCTCTATTGGCCCGTGTCTGCGATGCACTTGTAAGCCATCTTCCAGCTGTCTGCGCCGCCTGACGTATGCGTTTTTCCAGGCGTACTAAATGTCTTATTTTGCCGCCGTTTCACTTTTTAACAAAACTTTTCAATTTTTCCACTTTCCTTTCACTTTTGCATAACAATTTTCTCTTGCTTTCTCTCTCTTCAAACTCATTTCTTTGAATCCGCCATTGTTCAAGCTCGAAGCTCTGCAGCTGTCTTCATCATTCCATTCCTGCGAAGATTTTGCTACTGTTTCAATCGTCATCTGTCCTCGGCGAATTTCGTTCCGGCCTCACTTTGTCTGGTAAGCAATTGGCCCTTCTTTTCCCACTCCTTGATCGTTTCTGGAATTTCCTATTTCTGCTGTTCTGTTTAAGCATTTATTCTTGCGAATCATTCACCTGAATGCGTCTTATTTCATGATTTTACATATGTCACGAACACTTGCACTGTTTCACCACTGTTTTTGGCCTTCAACTCTTTGTATTCGTTAGGCCCTTGATAGCTCACCCTCATTCTTGATTCTGAAAACTTGTTCTTGTTTTTTGTTTTCTGTGTTTTTCCCAGATTCGAGCCTCCAATCTTTTGCTTTCATAGATTTAGGGTTGGGATTTGCTTATAGAACCTTTAATTCTTAGAAAAAACTGAAACAATCCTTACCAGTATATACCTAGGTTTAAGCCGAGGTACAGTAACCTTTTAAGAACACTCTATTTCTATAGTAAAGTACCTTTATACCAAAATCATGGGTATGTGGAGACATCGGGTAAACACCCCAACCAAACTCGAATTCTTTAGGCAAGAGTTCTCTATTCCTGATGATGTCCATCTTAGGCTAGTTGGGGATGATGATTCCATCATGCCGACAGATAATACGATGCCCTTCCCTATTGTAGCTTTTGTTGAATGTGGACTTCGGCTTCCATTAAATCCCCTTTTTTGTGAAGTCCTTCACTACTACACCTTGAACCCCATGCAACTCACCATCAACTCTTATAGAGTACTTAATGGTATTATAGCCTTAGCTCGGCAGGAGAATGTTAGGATCACCCTCGCCGACATCCAATACTGTTATACTATGTGCGCCCTTAACCTGAAAGAAAAGGGTTACGTGTATTACCTTAAGCCGAGGTCAACTGAATTCAAAATTGTAGCCGACCTCCCAGACTCTAACAAAGGGGTTGGGGATGACTATCTTATTGCTTCTGGAAATTGGAAGTTTGGCCTAGACGAAGATGTCCATCTCTACCCTCTTCCTCGAACGGTTAAAGAGGGCAAGGGTAAGAGCCCAGTGTTAATCACTTAGTTGTTCTTTTCATATTCTTAAGATTTTGTCTGTCTCTAATGTCGTGTTTTTCTTTGTAGACATTCGCAAGCCACCAAAGGACTTCCGTCAGTCCTATTTTCTTGGAAAAGACTTGAAGAAGCTCCTAGACCTTCCGATTCATAAGCGCAAGGCTCCATTGGTACTGAATTTCATCCCAACGTACAAATCAACTTTGCCCGACGTTCCAAGGAGGGTGAAAAAGAGCCTTTCTCCACCTACTGCCACAACTCAAGTCGCTTCCTCTTCCCGAACAGATCAAGAGTCCACATCTGACCCAATCAATCTACCCTCCACCTCGGCACCATACTTGGTACCAATTCCTGAAAGAAAACGCCGGCGCAGACTTGTCAAGACTGCCGAAATGGTTCGCCCAAAGCCTGTCGCCCAAGATCTCCTGGCCGACCTACCAGCCGATGTTGATGCCGTTCCAACCCAAACAATTCCCCCACCAAAACCAAAAAGAATAAAGAAGGCTCAGCCAAAGACCAAAGTTACTGAGGCTGAGGCTGAGGATGCTGTGCCTATCTCACAATTGGTTGAGAGTATGAAGACTGCTTCTACTTCGGCAAAAAGGTCTGCTGAAACTTAACCAGCAGAGTTCCAAAAATCAAAGAAGCCGAGGTCTTCTTCTGGGACATCTTCAAAGTCCAAGGTGCCAAATGTCCCCTGGACGCCTGCAATTACTCTGGAGGACAGGCCTGTCCTGGCCAGCGAAAGTGCTGACGACATCAACATCGGGGTTGCTCTTAGTACAGCCCTTCTTCTCCCAGGCGATCTGGAGAAGAACGCTGAATTTAGTGAATACGAAAACTATGCTCTGATGCTCCAACGCTGTGTTCAAGTAAGTTTCTTCACTTTGTAACTTGTTTCTTCACTTTGTAACCTGTCTATCTTTCCATACTTGCAAAATTTTGTACTAACTTCTGTTTTTATGTTCCTTCAGGCCGTTCAGCACGCCCATTCCTTTTCTATGCAATCTTTTGAAAATAAGGAGAAGTTATCTGACATGAAGAAGGAATATTCTGCCCTTCAAAAGATAAACAAAAGTCTTCAAGCAAAGATGAAGAAGTTGGAGGACCAAGCTGAGGCTGCTACTAAAGCCCAAAAATTAGCCGAAGAAAAGGCTGAATCGGCCGAGGCTATAAAGTCGGTGGCTGAAGCCCAAAAGAAAGAGGCTGAGCAAAAAGCAGCCCAAGTCGAGAAGGAACTCCAGGAGGCTTTGGCCACCAAGGATGCCGAGATCAAGGCAACTGATGAAAAGGCATACGCTCAAGGCATGGCCGACGTTACTGAGGAATACAAACTTCAAGTCAGGCAGGCATGCAACAGGGGCTTCTCCCTTGGTTGGATGTCTCTTGTCAAGAAGCTTAACATCCCAGATGACTCGCCATTGCGTAAGGCCGATGCTATTCCTCTGCCATTCCCTCCTCCTCCACCTCCAAGTCAAACTGAAGATGAATTCGAGTCTGAAGCCGAGGATGAGGATAAGGATGATGATGATGCTCTAGTAAGGAAGCCCAAGGATACCCATGAGACCAAGTCTCCTTCTCAAGGTGATCAAGTCCTTGACTTGACTAATGAGGAAGATGAGGAGATCATTAAAGAGGCTACTCCTGAACAGGCATTATCTGATGTCCCCTTGGTTGAAAAAAGTCTTGATCAAACAGTCGCAGAAATTGACGCCGAGATTGCGGCAGAAAAAGATGCCAAGGTTGTGGCCGAAAAAGATACCGAGGTGGTTCTCCCAGAGTCCTCCGAGGTCCTAGTCCAACCATCTGTTAATGCTGAAGAAGATTGAATGTCTTTTGTACTTTTTTCTTTTTTGTACTTTTGTTTTCTGAACAATGTAAGCTTCCTCTTGATGGCCGATGTGCCTTTCTTTGTCACTTGTGAACATTTAACTTTTGCTAGGCCATAGTGCCTTTATTATATACAACTGCGGCTATTTTTCTCTGAATGCTTTAATCTTTAATTTCTCTTCATTGCTTCTGTAGGGCTTTATACTTAGAATATTTTCCATGATTTACATAATTCTTCCTTTGTACAATCTTCTCCGGGTTACATACCTCGGGCATAATAACTGGAAATTTTAATTCGACAAGACAATGACCTACAATCTTTTCGTAAATTTCAACAAGTATAAAACATATACTATTCAATGTTAACTTTGCAAACTTTTCTCAAGTTTCAACGAGTGTTTAAACAGTAATCTCAATCTGTCCTATTTGTAAATTGCTACAAATTTCAACAAGGATTAACATATACAGTAAACCTTTCTCAAGTTAGAATAAGTATTAAACAAAGATCTACTTGTAAATTGCTGCAAATTTTAACATGAGTTTAAACAATATACTTAGCTTTTACTTCGACCTGTAAATTGCTGTAAATTTCAATAGATAATCATATGTCGGCTTAACTTTAACTTGTAAATTGCTACAAATTTTAACAAGTGTTAAGCATCTTTTTTGGTTTAGCCAACCAGTAGATTGCCATAAGTCTGTAAGTAATAATATCGGCTTCACTTCGACTTGTAAATTGCTACAAATTTCAACAAGCGAAGAGAAACAGTAATCTCGGCTTAACTCCCACTTGTAAATTTCAACAAGTGGTAAACTTTGTATCGGTTTGACCAACTTGTAAATTGCTACAAATTTCAACAAGTGGTAAACTTTGTATCGGCTTGACCAACTTGTAAATTGCTACAAATTTCAACAAGTGGTAAACTTTGTATCGGTTTGACCAACTTGTAAATTGCTACAAATTTCAACAAGTGGTAAACTTTGTATCGGTTTGACCAACTTGCAAATTGCTACAAATTTCAACAAGTGGTAAACTTTGTATCAGTTTGACCAACTTGTAAATTGCTGCAAATTTCAACAAGTGGTAAACTTTGTATCGGTTTGACCGACTTGTAAATTGCTACAAATTTCAACAAGTGGTAAACTTTGTATCTTTGATTTCTCTTCGCCTTAATGTGAACCTAAGTTCCACTTGGGTTCTCATTATTCATGTCTCCCAGAAAAAACATTTTGTGTCTTTATCAATCATATGTGTTTGAAAAATTCTGAAAAGATTTTATTAATGACATCGGCCAGGGATAATGAACATCTAATGATAGAAGAATTTCAAATTACAAGTGTTCCAAGGTCTTGGCAATGCTTTTCCCTCATTGTCTTCAAGCCGATAAGCTCCATTGCCTAACACCGAAGTAATTCTGTAAGGTCCTTCCCAGTTTGGGCCAAGCTTGCCCTCTCTGGGATCCTTCTTGTTGCCGACGACTTTTCTCAAGACTAAGTCGCCGATTTGAAAATCTCTTGGGTTGACCTTCTTGTTGTAAGCTCTGGTAAGCTGTTGCTGGTATACTGCAAGCTGAATTGAAGCTTTCTCTCTTCGTTCTTCTAAAAGATCCAGATCTCAGACTAAGAGTATGTCATTAGTCCCATTCTCAACTCCCTGGGTTCGGATCCCTGGGATACCGACTTCTAGTGGAATTACTGCTTCTGTGCCATAGGCCATGGCAAAGGGGGATTCCCCTATTGATCTTCTCGGCGTAGTCCAATATGCCCAAAGTACGTTGGACAATTCGTCTACCCACTTTCCTTTCACTGCATGTAGCCTCTTCTTTATTCCATCCAAAATTACTTTGTTGGATGCTTCTGCTTGCCCATTACTCTGGGGAAAACTTGGTGTTGAAAAGTAATTCTTGATCTTGAATTTCGCACAAAAGTTCTTGATAAGTTTGCTGTCAAACTGTGTTCCGTTGTCGGCAACGATGGCCCTTGGGATGCCAAATCTGGTGATAATGTTTTTCCATATGAAATTCTTGACGTCCACATCTCGGATTTTGGCAAGAGGTTCTGCCTCTATCCACTTTGTGAAGTAATCTGTTGCTACCAGTAAGTATTTTCTCTGCCCAGTTGCTTGGGGAAGTTGTCCAACGATCCATGCCCCATTGGGCAAACGCCAAGGGTTGAATCTTGATTTAGGTCAAGTAATGGTGATGAATCAAAGGTGCAAACCTTTGGCATTGTTCGCACTTCTTTACGTATGCTTCTACATCTTTTTGCATGTAGGGCCACCAATATTCCTGGGTGATGGCCCTATGGGCTAATGATCTGCCCCAGTGGCTTCCACAAATTCCTTCATGAATTTCATATAAAAAATCTTCAACTTGTAAAGGGTGTACGCACCTTAAAAGGGGTCCAGTGAAGGACCTTCTGTAGAGATGTCCGTCCGCAGTCAGGCTGAATCTTGCCGACTTCAACCTGACTTTGTGTGCCTCCTTTCGGTCTTCTGGTAGCTTTCCTTCTTTCAGGAATGCAACAATTAAATCCATCGGCTCGCCCCATGTCCATACACATTGCTTCTTGCTTTGCGTTCTGTGGTTCTATGCTCGGGCCCGACATATAGTCAATCATAATCGTTCTTGTTTTTCTAGTCTGTATTGAACTTGCCAGGTTAGCCAACGCGTCGGCGTGGCTGTTATCATCTCGGCTTACTTGGAGAAGTCGGCAGTTCTGAAACAGGGCTGCCAATCTGATGACCTCTTTTGCATATGCCGACATCCTCTCGTCTCTGGCTGCAAATTCTCCTGTTGACTGGTTAACAATTAACTGTGAATCACAAAAAACTATTACCTCATCGCCTTCTGCCATCGCTTGATCCATAATCAATGCTTCGTATTCTGATTCGTTGTTTGAGGCCTTGAACCCCAAACGGATGGATTGTTCCATTATTTCCCCATCTGGGGATATCAGCAGCACTCCTGCCCCCCGCTCCTTGTCAGTTTGAACTTCCATCGACAAACAGTCTAAATGAGTCGCCGATGTAGATGCTGCAGGGTCTGGGCTTTTCCTTCTTTTGTTCCTTGGCCTTTGGCTGGAATTCTCCTTGCTTGCTGGGACCTCTTTCATCTTGGCTCAACGGAGCCCGACGTTCGATGGATTCAAGCGTGAATTCTGCCACGAAGTCGGCCAAAACCTGGCCCTTAATTGTTGCTCGGGCACGAACTCCAGTCATATCGCCCAAGGCTCTTGCCCACCTTGCAATTCTTCTGTTAAGTCTCCTTGTTGCAATAAGGACTTGGGTGCTCTGTTAGCACTACAATCTTGTGTGCACAGAAGTAGTGGTTCAACTTCCTTGAGGCCATGACTAAGGCCAGATTAACTTCTCTAGTGGTAAGTACCTTGTTTCAAATTGGCTAAAGTTTTACTTACATAATAGACGTATTCATTCTCCTGCTCTTCTCGGATTAATCTTGCACTTCTGCGTGTTTTGATACTAAGTACAAAAACAACTCCTCCTCGTGTTCAGTGTTGAGAGGACTGGAGCCGTGGTCAGATACTTTTTTAGGTCGGCCAACACGGCCTCACATTCTTCAGTCCATAGGAAGTCTGTGATCTTTTCACCGAGTTGAAGAAGGGTTTACACTTGTCTCGAACCCGGCTTATGAACTGTTTAGAGGTCGGCCCTTCCAGTGAGCATTTGAACCTGTTTTGCCGATGTTGGACTCTGTAGATCTAGGATGGCCTTGATCTGATCTGGGCTGGCTTCTATTCCCCTTCTTGTCACCAGGTAACCTAGAAACTTACCGGATCCAACTCCAAACGCGCATTTAGATGCGTTGAGTCGAAGCTGATATGTTTTGAGTATTTTAAATACCTTTTTCAGGTCGGCAAGATGACTCTTAGGCTCCTTAGTCTTTACGACCATGTCATCGATGTAGACTTCTACTGTTTGGCATATCAGGTTATAGCGACCCCGGTCTTTTCTTTGTGATTATTCCTGATTTTCCCTTCATTGTTTAATTGTATTCCGAACTCGGTTCCGTAGATGTGTTGTTGTCTTAGCTTTTGGATCACTTTTTTGGGCCATTCTCTCTCTAACTTTTCAAAGATTTTGCATGATTATACTAGATTCATCTCATTAGTAAGATACATGTACATCAATTAGTTGTGACTAATCATTGATACCTATACATACAATGTATAGAAGACTTATGCTAATACATTGAATGTGATGGATTTATTATGAATGAATCTTAGAGATGCATTATATATCTATTATGAATATGTAAGATACATTAATCTATCTAGTGAATTCATTAATATAGAGGATGCATTATGTATCATGAATGTATGAGATACATTAATCAATTTAATGAAGTTCATTGAATGAATAACTTGAGAGTTTCTCTCTCTAGACTACATCTTCTCTCTATAAATACATCTAGTTCTAGTGATCTTCTACCCTAGTTCCTTTGTATTGAGTGTGGAGCTTCCCTTGATCTTCATTTTGATCCGAAAAATTGTGGGTTGGAACACATCCGAGTATTTTCATCATCTTCTTTGAGTCTTCATTTGAGGTAGGGATTTCCTACTCCACCTTATGAGTTTTGTTCTAAGTTTTGGTACTCTAATATGGTGGGGGTATTTTGGTAATTTTGGGAAAAACCTAGTTGTTTTAATAAATTGATTTGTACAATTAATTTGAGGAAAATTGGGAATATTAGTTGAATTCATGGAATTGGGGAGTTATAAGTTTAAATGGTGTAGTTGGATTATTTAATCACTCTCCTATTTAAATGTTGAGATTATTATTGTCATTTTATTTTATTTCTTGTTTAGAAATAACTGTTTTGGGCTATCGGTGGAGGATAGTCATGATTGTTGTAGACATTGCATGTGGATTAGGGCAAACTGGAACTAATCACATTGGCTAAGTCATTAATTTTGACTATTGAATTAATACAGAAAAATACATGTATTGGTTGAGCATTGCATATGCATATTGTGTGGGAGGAGATAGGGGATGTACTCCACGGTTTAGGGGAAGATAGGGGATGGACCTCTAAACCGGATTTTGTTTGGGAGGAGATAGGGGATGGACTTCATTAGCATCACTTTTATGTTTGCTTATTTATATTGAAGTGTTTTATTTGATACAGCACTAAAATGTGTATCAATCTGGAAGTATGAAGTGTTTTGATATGAGCCTGAGTCTCATTTGTGTTGTTGATATTGGAAGTAATGTGAATATGCTATATAGTTCAGGTTGTAAGTTTGGCAGTTACGAGCCATATTGATAATAATGGATATTGATAAGTGTCATAGACATTAGTGTCTTAAGACTGTATATTGATATAATTGATTATCATGGTTAACCATCTATTGAATGCTATTGCTTTATTCAATGCTTATAATTGGTTTAGTATATTTCTACTGGGTTGTGGCTCACCCTATAAGGGAACATCATTTTCAGGTCCAGGTGATTCGCTACCTCCAAGGACTTAGCTTGGAAGGAACCGGATTTTAAAGCCTTGTTTTAAGTTATTTGTTTTTATTTTACTTACATGTAAACATTCAAGCCTAGGGCTTTATTTGTATTTGAGTTAGAACTCATATTTTTGTGTCCAAGTGTTGGCTTGGCAAGATGTAAGCCCGTAGGGCATTTATTTTGATGTTACATGTACTGTCCTTACTTAGTAATATTCTGATGAATGAGATAATGTATTATTTTCTTTTTATAATGCATGTCAATATTATTTATGTGATGGGTTGATTTTGAGGGCGTTACACAGGTGTTTGAACATTTTGGTTACCAGCCTTTGGTAGGTTGCTCCTGCGTTCTTCAGCCCAAAAGGCATTACCCTGTAACAATACAGGCCTTTTGGGGTGATGAACGCTGTCTTCTCCTCGTCTGGGGGGTACATGGCTATCTGGTGATACCCCCTATAGGCGTCCAGGAAGCTCATCCTTCCATGTCCAGATGTGGCGTCCACTAATTGATCGATTTTGGGCAGAGGAAAGCTGTCTTTGGGACAGGCTTTATTTAGGCTTGTAAAATCTACGCAGACCCTCCATTTACCGTTTTTCTTCTTTACCACCACAGTGTTTGATAACCATGTTGGATAATTTACTTCTCTGATGGCCCTGGCTTCCAAAAGTCTGTCTACTTCTTCCTCCACTACTTCGACGTGCATCAACGTCGGTCTCCTAGCTCGCTGTATTACAGGTTTAGCCGACCTGTCGACGTTCAGTCTGTGACATGTGACCTCAGGGTCAATGCCAGGCATTTCATAAGGTGTCCAGGCGAACTCCTCTATGTTCGCTCTTAAAAAAGCTTCCAGCTCTTTTTCTTCTTCTTCGGTTAAGCCTGAGCCAAGAAGAAAGAAGCGCTCTTCATCGCCCTCTTGAACGAGGATTTTCTTCAGTGTTTCCTCGCTCTTCTCGGCCGGCTCCTTGCCGACATCATCTAGGACTTCTACGTCCTCACCTTCAATTTCTGCCTTCCCTGGTTCTTGTATGCTGCAGGTTGTTTTCATTGCTGCCATGGAGCAATTTTTTGCCTGCAGTTGATCTCCTCTGACTTCTTCAATCCCATGTTCTGTTGGGAAGCGCAGTAGTTAGTGCAATGTTGAGGGGACTGCCCCCATTGCATGCAACCACGGCCTGCCCAGGATGATGTTGTACGGTGATGGTGTATCAATCACGAGGAACTCGGTCCTGATCTTCTTAGTGCTTGCTTGCACTTCCAAGTTTGTAGCTCCCAGTGGCCACGTCGGTGTTCCATTGAAGCCGACCATCGGGCCATTCGATTGCTCCATGTCGTCCGGGTGAAGGCCTAGCTCCTTGTAACATCTAACGTACATGATGTCACAAGAGCTGCCTTGATCTATTAGGATGCGTTTCACTTGGCACTCCCCAACCTGGAGGGATACTACCAAGGCATCATTATGTGGATGCTAGACCATCTCTAGGTCGGTTTCGGTGAAGGTTATTATCGGTCCTTGGCACTCTTCAGGCCGATGTCTCTTTTCCCCGACTTGGTAGACATGCTGTAGATGTCTTACCCTTTGGGTCTCTCCTCTGACTTCATTCTCGTTAACCTTTAAGTGGATCACATTAACTATCCGAGGTCCTTCTGCCCGAGGTTGCGGAGGTGGTGGGGTCATTGAGCCTGAGGCGATCTTGCTGTTCTTCTCTTGTTACGGTTTCATCGACAAGGTCTCTCGGGTGGCCTTGTCTTACCAGATCTTCAAGTGTGCCTTTAGGGCTCTGCGGCCTGTGTTGTATGTCCGTTTTCATTGTGATAAGCATGTTGTACGTCCATGTTTCTCCCCATAAATTCTCCGGTTCCCTTTTGGTGTTACGAAATAGAAATGGCTCAATTTTTCCTAGGACTTTTTGAATTGGAATTCGGAATACGGTCGTCACTACCTGTTTAGCCCTTAACTCTATTTCTGCTTTGCTGAATCCGTTGTTACTTCGGCCTTGCTTTGGCGAGCCGTTCCCTTTTTCCTGTTTGACTTCCTTGTGGGCCGATGTATCCTCCTCGACTCGGGCGTACTTCTCAATTCTTGCCATGAGTTCCTCCATGCTTTTCGGCAATGTCTTTGCCAAAGATTTCCGTAGTGAACAGTTATCTTTCAGGCCGTTCTTGAAAGACACGACTGCTACCTCCTGGTTGCATTCAGGTATTCGATTGAACACCTTGTAGTACCTTTTTGCATAGGCCCTGAGGCCTTCATCCTTGCTGATTTTTAAAGCCATTAGTGCATCCACCCTTAATGGCTGTAATTTGTTTGTTACGAACCTGGCCACAAACATCTCGACCAGGCCTTCCCACGTCTTCACGCTTCCCTTTGGTAATTTATGGAACCAGTCTGATGCAATCTCCCCAAAGGACGAGGGGAACACTTTGCAGAGTAGTGGCTCGTTTCCACTGTATAATGCCATTGAGTTCAAAAATAGTCCAACGTGGAAGTTAGGGTCCGACTTACCATCGTATATTTGAAACCTCGACATGCTGAATCTTTTTGGTGCTTCAAATTTGTCCAGTTCTCCCGAGAACGGTGTCCTCGGCTTGACGGGTGAGGTTACCTCGGCTTCAGCGTTCTGTTCCTTCCTCTTGAGGTAGTTTCTCAAGTCTTCTTTGCTCCTCCCCGGAGCTCGGCTGTCTTTGGACTTCAGTCTCTTCGGCACACTACTCTCGGCCTCGTGATGGGCCCGTTTTTGATCTTTCTCTGTGGGTTGTGTCAAAGCAGAGTGCCTGCCCTTGAACATGCCGATGTTCTCTGCGTTCCTGATCCTTCGTTTGATACGTCCTCTGGGACTTCTCTTGTCTTGGCTCCTCTCGCCCGACCTTCCCGGAGGGCGGGTGAGAGTGCCTTTTGCTCCTGGAGTGTTGCGGTGCTTTAGGAATTATTTTCCTTCCTCCCTTCTGAGTATTAACTGCTGGAATTGGCGTGTCCTGCAACGGGTACGGTGGTTGCATGACATTGTTTTGCATCATGAAGTTGACGGCATTGCCGCAGTCACCAACTTGTCCGCCAATTCTTTTACTTCCTCATCCTCTCCGTGGCACCTATCCCTCCATACCGGAGGTTGTCTTCGTGTAGTATCTGCCTGATGCATTTTCTTCGAAGTGTCGCCCTCCAGGACGACGTCTTTTCCCCCGTGCCACTGGCTGTGGGCTTCTTCGTTGTGGTTGTCTCCTTCGACGTCAAGGTCAATAGGCCTATCACTCCCAGTGGGAGCGTCGTCCCCAACCTTTTCGTTTTGTGCGTTACTGGCCATCTATTTGTCTTTCTTTCCCACAGACGGCGCCAAATTGTGTGAGTGATTTTCTGATCACACTGCCCTCCTTAGTGATTCAGCTGTAGAACACAGGCAGAATAGATGGCACCCTGCAGTCCTGCACAGAAAGAAAAGGCTCCGGCGGTGGTTCTTCCACCCAGGGGCACTCCGACGATCAAGTCAGTATATCTCTCAAAGATAATCAAGTATTCAACTCATAAGCTTGAGTATCAAAACATACCATAGACCCATGGGGGTGCCTCTTATTTATAGCCAACTCAATCCTAGTCCCAATAGAAGCCTAACTCCAATGGACTTGGGATTACTGCTAATCTGGTACTTCCAGTGGGATTAGGATAAACTCTTTAAGAGTTTTATCTTTATCCAAACCGAAGTCCTCCCTCAATCTAGGACTGTTGTCCTTTATCTGCTTATCTCGGATTCCGATATCTTCGGAGATAACCTCGGCAACTCCGAGATTACCTCGGTGTAACTACCACAACACGTGGCACCTCGGCTTACACGTCGGCGTCACCTTGCCACGTGTTGGTACTCAGAAAATATATCCCCCACAGTTCCAAATGTGATCTGATAAGTTATTATTTCTGAAATGATATTGTTTACGTGAACGAATGTCCTATGTTTGGAATCTATTATGGCATCCATGGATAGTGCCCAAGTCATGGGGGACGGCATGTTAATGCGGGTTCATGACATGTATGCGATTACGAGATCTCGTTAGCCACTTCATTGTGGTGATATGTGTTTAATCGGTATCTGGAACTGATTACTCTAGTCGGAAGACGATGTATGATGTGTTCTATGGGATGTACCATTAGTATGTTCAGATATGAGAATGATTATGTTATGATTTGTCTTATGATTATGAAATGTTTGGAATTCGTTCACTAACCGCTTTACCTTAATGTTATTCACTGGGCTTTAGCTCACTATGTGTGTATATATATATATAGGTAGGCATTCTGGAGATCGAGCTTGAAGGCTTTTGTTTTGATCCGTGTTCTGTTGTCAGCCAACCATTGTGCCTCTCGTGGAGGTTCCTAAAGTGTCACGTATTATGGGTTCTGGTTGTTTATGTATATCAGACGTTGTTTGTTTTTGTTGGCTATATTTAAGATGCTATAATGTGTGTGAGTATAATGTAGGAATGACTTTTGGATACGTATATAAAGTTTTAATTATTCTATCTCATATAAGTCAGCACAGCTCATTAGACAATTATATTTATGTATTTGCTTCCGCTAGCCCCCTTGTTTTGTTAATTTGTTTTAGAAGCCTTCGGTAATCTTAGGATTACTGTTGGGTATACCTCCTTATTGGAGTGTGGGACCCAATTGGTTTTGGAAAAAGAGTTTAATTTGGTTTAGTATTAATTATAATATATTTTTATATATTATATCTAATTTTGTGGAGACCCAATTCAGTTTTGGAAACAACTAAGGTTTTGATAAAAAAAAAACCCTAGATTCACAATATTATTGGGGGATTGGTTTTCAAGAAGAAGCAGCAGCGTTTTTTGATCAATTGATTGGTGAGAGTGCTTGGTAATTTGTTGGGCTTCAATTGGTATTGATTGTTGCCCTGTTTGACTTGGTCAATCAAAGAATTGGTGCCATCAAATTCAAGAATTTGTGCTTTGCTTTGCAACTCTGTTTCGGTTCTTCTTTGAAGGTCTACATTGAAGGTTTTGATTTGGGTTAATTATTTTGGGTCTTCTACAACTCTGGTTCTGAAGATTTTGGTTCATCTATTTGGTGAGGTCTTTCCTCTTGTTTATTTGTGATTATTTGAAATTCACCTAAGGGTGGTTTTGTGAGACCATTAGTGTCTCGTTTGTAATCGTTTGGAACTTATTTGGTTGATAGTGGAATCGGATTTCGATCCCGTGGACGTACCTCACATTGAGGGAACCACATAAAATTCTTGTGTTGCCTTTGATTTAATTTTTCCGCATTAGTTTTTATTCCCATTGATTGATTTACTTGTGGGGAATCATCGATTTTCCCTAACAACTAGTATCAGAGCTTACGGTTTATTTGGGTCTATTTATTTGTGTAAATCAATGGAGGGGAATGTAGGTCGCATGTCCAGCTTCAATGGAAGTAATTGGGTAACTTGAAAAACTAAAATGGAGGACCTATTATTTTCTAAAGACTTGTATGGACCCATTGAGGGTGATAGTGGCAAACCTGCTGATATGAAAGATGATGAGTGGAAGAGGCTTAATCGAAAAGCCGTTGGTGTTATCCGTCAATGGATTGATGACAGTGTGTTTCATCATGTTGATACTGAAACTTCAGCACATGATTTATGGAAAAAATTAGAGAGTCTTTATGATAGAAAATCAGCCACAAATAAAGCCTTTCCGTTTCGTAAGTTGGTTAACTTAAAATATAAAGAGGGCAGCCCTATTCCGGAACATCTGAATGAAATAAAGAGTATTGTTAACTAACTTGCTTCTATGAAAATTATTTTTGATGACGAGTTGCAGGCTTTGATGTTACTTAGTTCTTTGCCCGAAAGTTGGGAGACTTTGGTTGTGACAGTTAGTAATTCGGCACCCGATGGAGTTGTCACAATGGCCCAAGTCACTAGTAGCTTGTTGAATGAAGAAACTAGAAGAAAATCAGCCGGTTCCTCTCATTCGGAAGCATTTGTTGTGAGAGGCCGAAGCAAAACAAGGGGGAGGAGTAAGACTCCTCATGGTCGTGATCAAAGCCGTGACAAGTCAAGAGATGGTTCTTTTTCAAAGAAAGACGTTGAGTGTTATTATTGCCATGAGAAAGGGCACATGAAGCGGGAATGCTGAAAGCTCAAGAATAAGGAGAAAAGACGTGACAAAAGTGTGGATAAGAAGCAAGAAGACACAACGGCAGTTACTACCGATGATCTCATGGTCATTTGTGAAGATAATTGTATCAATTTTGTGGGCCAAGAGAGCAATTGGGTGATTGATTCTGGTGCTTCTTTTCATGTTACTTCTCGAGTTGATTTTTTCACTACCTATACCGAAGGAGATTATGGTTCTGTTCGAATGGGTAATGAAGATTTGTCCAAGATTATTGGTATGGGTGATGTTTGCTTGGAAACAAATTTGGGCTACAAGTTGTTGCTTAAAGATGTGAGGCATGTTCCCGACATTTGCCTTAATTTGATCTCTACTGGGAAGCTAGATGATGAAGGCTTCAACAACAAATTTGGTGATGGAATATGGAAGCTCACAAAGGGTTCTTTGGTGGTGGCTAAGTGCAAGAAGACTCATACACTTTATTCGATGCAAGGAAAATTTTTTAAAGGTGTTGTCAATGCACTTGAAGATGATACTTCTACCGAATTGTGGCACAAGCGGCTTGGCCACATGAGTGAAAAGGGGCTGCAAGTATTGTACAAGAAAGAGCTTCTACTCGGTTTGAAAGGTACACATCTTAAAACTTGTGTTCATTGTTTGGCGGGTAAACAACATAGAGTTTCTTTTCATAAAAATGTTACTTCTAGAAAAGAAAATGTTTTGGAGTTGATTCATTCGGATGTTTGTGGTCCTTTAAAAGTTAGAACACATGGTGGTGCACTTTATTTTGTTACTTTCATTGATGATTATTCAAGGAAAGTTTGGGCTTTTCTACTAAAAACTAAAGATCAAGTTCTAGAAGTATTTAAGCATTTTTAGGCCATGGTTGAAAGAGAAAGCAGATGAAAATTGAAGTGCATCCGATCAGACAATGGTGGTGAATACATTAGGCCATTTGATGAGTATTGTCGCAGCCAAGGTATTCGGCACCAAAAGACAGTTAAGAAGACTCCTCAACAAAATGGCATTGCCGAGAGGAGGAACCGCACCATTGTAGAAAGAACAAGGTGTTTGCTTTCACAAGCTAAATTGCCAAGATCCTTTTGGGGTGAGGCAATGAGTACAGCGGTTGACGTGATCAATTTGTCTCCTTGCTATCCTTTGAATGGTGATGTTCCTGAAAGAGTTTGGACTGGCAAAGATGTGTCTTATGAGCACTTGAGAGTGTTTGGTTGCCGAGCTTTTGTTCACATTCCAAAGGATGAGAGGTCCAAGCTTGATAGTAAGTCAGGACAATGTATTTTTCTTGGCTATAGACGTGATGAATTCGGGTATAGATTATGGGATCCGGTCGACAAGAAAGTCATTTGAAGCCGTGATGTTGTGTTTCTTGAAGACCAAACAATTGAAGACTTTGGCAAAAGTGATCAACCGGAGCCAAAAACTAGTGATCTCACTGACATGGATCCATCTCCTTCATCTTCAGTTGATGATGAAAATGGGGGAGATGTGCAGCCACCTATTGAAGATGTAGAGGATGATGCTAATCCTAATGAAGTTGAGCCAGAAATTGAGGAAGAGCATCCAACTCAAGAACCGCCACCACAACTTGAGTTGAGGAAATCTACAAGGGACCGACAACCTTCAAGAAAGTATCCTCCCAATGAATTTGTGTTGATTTACGATCAAGGGCCGGAGAGCTACCAAGAAGCAATTGAGCATGCAAAGAAAGGTGATTGGAAAAAGGCCATGGAAGAGGAGATGAACTCCTTACTTGAAAATCACACCTATGACTTAGTGAAGTTGCCTAAAGGGAGGAAAATTCTGAAAAATAAGTGGGTTTTCAAATTGAAGAATGATGGCAAGAATCTGAGGTACAAGGCACGTCTTGTTGTGAAAGGCTTTGGGCAAAAGAAAGGCATTGACTTTGACGAGATTTTCTCGCCGGTTGTGAAGATGTCTTCTATTCGGATTGTACTTGGCATGGCTGCAAGTATGAACCTTGAAGTTGAACAACTTGATGTGAAGACCGCATTTCTTCACGGTGATCTTGAAGAAGAAATTTACATGGAGCAACCAGAAGGTTTTGTGGAGAAAGGGAAAGAGAAATTTGTTTGCAAATTGAACAAAAGTTTGTATGGTCTCAAGCAAGCTCCGCAGCAATGGTACAAAAAATTTGACTCTTTCATGATAAATAATGGTTTTTCTAAAACCACTTCGGACCATTGTGTGTTTGTGAAAAATTTTCCGAATGGTAAATTTATTTTTCTTTTGCTTTATGTTGATGACATGTTAATTGTGGGTCAAGATTCTACCATGATTAACAAGTTGAAGGTAGAGTTGAGTAAATCTTTTGCTATGAAAGATTTGGGACCGGCAAAGCAAATACTTGGTATGAAAATTGTTCGTGATCGCAAAGAGGGACTGATTTGGTTGTCTCAAGAAAGCTACATTGAGAAAGTTCTTGAGAGGTTCAACATGAATAAAGCAAAGCCGGTTGGTTGTCCACTTGCGGGTCACTTCAAGCTTAGTTCGAATCAATGTCCTACAAGTGAGAAAGACAAAGAAGAGATGTTGAAAGTTCCTTATGCTTCAGCAGTTGGTTCTTTGATGTACGCCATGGTTTGTACAAGGCCGGATATTGCTCACGCCGTTGGTGTGGTGAGTCGGTTTCTCTCTAATCCGGGTAAAGAACATTGGGCAACAGTAAAATGGATTCTAAGATATCTTCGAGGGACTTCGAAGGTGTGTTTGTGTTTTGGGGATGGTAAGCCAATGCTTGATGGGTTCACAGATTCTGACATGGCTGGTGATGTTGATTCTAGGAAATCTACTTCGGGGTATTTGATGACTTTTGCAGGGGGAGCTGTGGCATGGCAATCTAAATTACAAAAATGTGTTGCTCTCTCAACTACCGAAGCTGAATTTATTACTATTACAGAAGCTTGCAAAGAAGAGTTATGGTTGAAGAAATTTTTGCAAGAGTTGGGTTTAAAGCAAGAAAAGTATGTGCTTTATTGTGATAGTCAAAGTGCTATTCACTTGAATAAAAATTCTACTTTTCATTCGAGATTGAAACACATTGATGTGAGATACCATTGGATTCGTGATGTGTTAGATTCGAAATTGTTACAACTCGAAAAGGTTCACACAGATGATAATATTTCAGATATGTTGACAAAGACTTTGTCGAGGGACAAACATTTAAAGTGTTGAACTTTGGCGGGTATGGTTGATGTCTCCACCTAAGTCGGTAGGGGGAGAATTGTTGGGTATACCTCTTTATTGGAGTGTGGGACCTAATTGGTTTTGGAAAAAAGAGTTTAATTTGGTTTAGTATTAATTATAATATATTTTTATATATTATATCTAATTTTGTGGAGACCCAATTCAGTTTTGGAAACAACTAAGGTTTTGATAAAAAAAACCCTAGATTCACAATATTATTGGGGGATTGGTTTTCAAGAAGAAGCAGCAACGTTTTTTGATCAATTGATTGGTGAGAGTGCTTGGTAATTTGTTGGGCTTCAATTGGTATTGATTGTTGCCCTGTTTGACTTGGTCAATCAAAGAATTGGTGCCATCAAATTCAAGAATTTGTGCTTTGCTTTGCAACTCTGTTTCGGTTCTACTTTGAAGGTCTACATTGAAGGTTTTGATTTGGGTTAATTATTTTGGGTCTTCTACAACTCTGGTTCTGAAGATTTTGGTTCATCTATTTGGTGAGGTCTTTCCTCTTGTTTATTTGTGATTATTTGGAATTCACCTAAGGGTGGTTTTGTGAGACCATTAGTGTCTCGTTTGTAATCGTTTGGAACTTATTTGGTTGATAGTGGAATCGGATTTCGATCCCATGGACGTACCTCACATTGAGGGAACTACGTAAAATTCTTGTGTTGCCTTTGATTTAATTTTTCCACATTAGTTTTTATTCCCATTGATTGATTTACTTGTGGGGAATCATCGATTTTCCCTAACAATTACTACCCGGTTACGATGCTAAACCTACAGGGGCAGGTTTGGGTCATGACACCGGCCTTGTACAAACTATGGCATACATCAAAGAACCAACCGCTGAAGCATAAGGAATTTTCTGCATCTCTTCCCTGTCTTTCTCACTTGTAGGACATTGATTCGAACTAAATTTAAAGTGACCCACAAGTGGACAACCAATCGACTTTGCTTTATCCATGTTGAACCTCTCAAGAACTTTTTCAATGTAGCTTTCTTGAGACAACCAAATCAACTCCTTTTTGCGATCACGAACAATTTTGATACCAAGTATTTGCTTTGCCGAACCCAAATCTTTCATAGAAAAATACTTGCTCAACTCCAATTTCAACCTGTTAATCATAGTGTAATCTTAACTCACAATTAACATGTCATCAACATAAAGCAAAAGAATAATAAACTTGCCATCCGGAAATTTTTTCACAAACATACAATGATCCGAAGTTGTTTTAGAAAAACCATTATTCATTATGAAAGAGTCAAATTTTTTCTACCATTGCCACGAGGCTTACTTGAGGCCACACAAATGTTTCTTCAATTTGCAAACAAATTTCGTTTTTCCTTTCTCCACAAAACCTTCCAGTTGCTCCATGTAAATTTCTTCTTCAAGGTCACCATGAAGAAATGTGGTCTTCACATCAAGTTGCTCAACTTCAAGGTTCATACTTGCGGCCATGCCAAGTACAACCTGAATAGAAGACATCTTCACAACCGACGATAAAATCTCATCAAAGTCAATACCTTTCTTTTGCCCAAAGCCTTTCACAACAAGACGTGTTTTGTACCTCAAATTCCTGCCATCATTCTTCGATTTGAAAACCCACTTATTTTTCAGAATTTTCCTCCCCTTAGGCAACTTCACTAAATCATAAGTATGATTTTCAAGTAAGGAATTCATCTCCTCTTCCATGGCCTTTTTCTAATCATCTTTCTTTGCATGCTCAATTGCTTCGTGGTAGCTCTCGGGCTCCCCTTGATCGGAAAACAACACAAATTCATTAGGAGGATACTTTCTTGAAAGTTACCCATCCCTTGTAGATTTCCTCAACTAAGTTATGATGGCGATTCTTGAGTTGGATGCTCTTTCTCAATTTCTGGCGCAAGTTCATTAGGATTAGTATCATTCTCTACATCTTCAATAGGTATCCTCTACATCTTCAATAGGTGGCTGCACATATCCCCTATTTTCATCATCCACCAAAGATGAAGGAGATGGATCCATGTCGATGAGATCACTAGTTTTTTGCTCCGGTTGATCACCTTTGCCAAAGTCTTCAATTGTTTGGTCTTCAAGAAACACAACATCACGGCTTCGAATAACTTTCTTGTCGACCGGATCCCATAATCTATAACCAAATTCATCACGCCCATAGCCAAGAAAAATACATTGTCTTGACTTGCTATCAAATTTAGACCTCTCATCTTTTGGAATGTGAACAAAACCTCGACAACCAAACACTCTCAAGTACTCATAAGACACATCTTTGCCAATCCAAACTCTTTCAGAAAGATTACCATTCAAAGGACAAGAAGGAGACAAATTGATCACGTCAACCGCCGTCCTCATTGCCTCACCCAAAAGGATCTTGGCAATTTAGCATGTGAAAGCAGACACCTTGTTCTTTTCACAATGGTACGGTTCATCCTCTCAGCAACACCATTTTGTTGAGGAGTCTTCTTAACTGTCTTTTGGTGCCGAATACCTTGGCTGCGACAATACTCATCAAATGGCCCAATGTATTCACCACCATTATCTAATCGGATGCACTTCAATTTCTACCCTGTTTCTCTTTTAACCATGGCCTGAAAATGCTTAAATACATCTAGAACTTGATCTTTAGCTTTTTGTATAAAAGCCCAAACTTTCCTTGAATAATCATCAATGAAAGTAACAAAATAAAGTGCACCATTATGTGTTCTAACTTTTAAAGAACCACAAACATCCAAAATGAATCAACTCCAAAACATTTTCTTTTCTAGAAGCAACATTTTTATAAAAAGAAAATCTATATTGTTTACCCGCCAAACAATGAACACAAGTTTTAAGATGTGTACCTTTCAAGATGGGTAGAAGCTCTTTCTTGAACAAAACTTGTAGCCTCTTTTCACTCATGTGCCCAAGCCGCTTGTGCCACAATTCGGTAGAAGTATCATCTTCAAGTGCATTGACAATATCTTTACAAATTTTTCCTTGCATCGAATAAAGTGTATGAGCCTTCTTGCACTTAGCCACCACCAAAGAACCCTTTGTGAACTTCCATATTCCATCAACAAATTTGTTGTTGTAGCCTTCATCATCTAGCTTCCCGGTGGAGATTAAATTGAGGCGAATGTCGGGAACATGCCTCACATCTTTAAACAACAACTTGCAACCCAAATTTGTTTTTAAACAAACATCACCCATGCCAATAATCTTGGACAAACCTTTATTACCCATTCGAACACAACCATAATATTCTTTGGTGTAGGTAGTAAAGAAATCAACTCGAGAAGTCACATGAAAAGAAGCACCGAAATCAATCACCCAATTGCTCTCTTGGCCCACAAAATTGATGCAATCATCTTCACAAACAATCATGATATCACCATCGGTAGTAACTGTCGTTGTGTCTTCTTGTTTCTTATCCACACTTTTGTCATGCCTTTTCTTCTTATTCTTGAGCTTTCGGCATTCCCGCTTCATGTGCCTTTTCTCATGGCAATAATAGCACTCAATGTCGTTCTTTGAAAAAGAATCATCTCTTGATTTGCCACAGCTTTGATCACGACCATGAGGAGTCTTACTCCTCCCCCTTGTTTTGCTTCAACCTCTCACAACAAATGCCTCTGAATGAGGAGAACCTGCTGATTTTCTTCTAGTTTTTTCATTTAACAAGCTACTAGGGATATGGCCCGTTGTGACAATTCCATTAGGCGCCAAATTACTAACCGTCACAACCAAAGTCTCCCAACTTTTGGGCAAAGAACTAAGTAGCATCAAAACCTGCAACTCATCATCAAAAACAATTTTCATAGAAGCAAGTTGGTTAACAATACTCTTTATTTCATTCAAATGGTCCGAAACAAAAAAGCTTTATTTGTGGCTGATTTTCTGTCATAAAGGCCTTCTAATTTTTTCCATAAATCATGTGCTAAAATTTCAGTAGCAACATGATGAAACACACTGTCATCAATCCATCGAAGGATAACACCAACGGCTTTTCGATTAAGCCTCTTCCATTCATCATCTTGCATACCCTCAGGTTTGCCACTATCACCTTCAATGGGTCCATACAAATCTTTACAAAATAATAGGTCCTTCATTTTAGTTTTCTAAGTTACCCAGTTACTTCCATTGAAGCTAGACATACGACCCACATTCTCCTCCATTGATTTACACAAATAAATAACCTAAATAAACCATAAACTCTGATACTAGTTGTTAGGGAAAATATATAATTTCCCACAAGTAAATCAATCAATGGGAATAAAAACTAATGCGGAACAATTAAATCAACAACGACACAAGAATTTTACATGGTTTCCTCAATGTGAGGTACGACTACGAGATCGAAATCCGATTCCATTATCAACCAAAGTTTCCAAACGATTACAAACGAGACACGAAATGGTCTCACAAAATCATCCTTAGGTGAATTTCAAATAATCACAAATAATCAAAAAGAAAGACCTCACCAAATAGATGAACAAAAGTCTTCGAAATAGATTTGTAAAAGACCCAAAATGACGAACCAAATCAACTTCAAACATGCACATAGACAAAAACTTCCAAACAGCAACCGCACTTTATCAATGTTGCTGCCACACAAAACCAATACCCACCGAATTGACTTTTTGATCTGACACTGCTGCTCCTCCACACAGGCAAAGCCACCGAATTGTTCATCAAAATATTTGTATAGCAGCCTCGCTCTCGGAAGAGCAAAGACAATATTTATATATATGGTTGAATTTTGAACTTTTTATCAAAACCCTAGTTGTTACCAAACTGAATATTAAATATTCATTGGGCCTCCAAAAGTTAGATATAATATATTGAAAATATATTATAACCAACACCAAACCAAATTAAATAATTTAATAAACCAATTGGGTCTCATACTCCAATAAGGAGGTATACCGAACAGCATAAAGCACATGTTGATGGTGATAACTTAATATTTTCTATATGAACATAGTTGCATTGACTAAATCCCTTAAAATGTTTATGTATGAGCTAAAGAAGACTTCCCCAATACTAAAAAAATATTAATGCATAAAGATTTAGATGGTGTACTCATAAAAAGAAAAATAGAAGCAAAAAATTCAGATGGTGACAAATTTGATTAATGAAAGCAATTGCATGGTATACGGCTCATTGGAAAAAATATACTAATTATTATGATTCATTGGTTCAAGTAATTTATAGTAATGAACATCTTACCATTTATTGCAAAAGAGATTGTTGGAAAATTTATAAAAACGGTGGTGAATTGAAAAAGACTCCATTTGAATGAAAGGGTGCAATCTTTCGTGGTGTCTCTTTATTTTATAGTCATGTCTCTTCTTCATTCCTTTTCTGTTCAAACTGAATAGGTGCCAACAAAATTTATATAGAGGCAGCCCATTCCAATTTTTTCATTTTTCAAAATTCCTCAAATTCAAGCATTCTTTTTATATTCTTCATACTAGTTCATAGAGATTTCAGAGAGTTGTAGAACATAGGTTTGATTCGCTTGACAGATTATTTGTAGTGCTGCTATAATCTTCGTTTTCTGATCATTGTATCCTGAGAGACAAATGCCGATAACTCAGAAGCACACTGCGGCGGCAAATAATCTTTTAAAGATGAGTGTCACACACTCAACTTGATCAAAAGTTTATGTTCTAACTTTCCAAAGACAAGAATGTTACAGTAAGATCTCCCTTCACTCTTAGCAACAACATTTCCAAGCCCATCATAAGCAAGCCTCCTGCTCTTTATCATTAGAGGATAGCCAAATAGTTCGCCAGCTCTCTTCGCACTTTCAAAATCATATATCTGTCTATGCCATATTTTTAATATTACTAGATAAAAAATAAAAATAAATAAAAAATGGATATCCTAAAACTAACATTTTTAAGGACAAAGAAAAGTGTGAATTGATAACTCGATCCTTGTGCCAAATTCTTAAAAGTTGTAGCTAACCTGCATAAAATCAGGAAGTGGAATGCCATGACGCGAAAAATGAACTTTCTGGAGAAATTTATCCTGAAAAAGGTAAAATATAGTCCAAAAATACAAATTTCATCACAAAAACAGAGTTGATAATTGTTTGAATAAAAAAAATTCAAACTACCTATCTGTCTGTTTCATTACAAGAAAATATAAAAATGAAATATCTTAATAAAGATAATTGTATTTAACTTGGATTAATTTATCACTACCAAACTTCTCACAACAAAATATCTATGGATTACCAAATTAAGTAGATCAAAAAGTAAAAACTTACAAACAAATAAGAGTAACTACAAGAATAGATTCAAAAGATTAACCAAAAACTACTATAAAAAAATGGCAATTGTCCACAAAAGCAAAATTAAATTCTGCACAAAGGTATCCAAATTGGACACAGATTGTATAATTCGGATAGTAGAGGCTTTGGGTTGGCAATCCACCCCTTGTTGTTCTAACTTCTCTAATGTTGCCACATCAACCTACCACCAAAAAAATTAGGGGGTGTCGATTGATTTTTGCCATGATTTGAGGGTGTTGTTGATTTTTGGTGATAGGTTTTTTGGGATTATAAGTCATGGGCTGTGAGGAGTGCGTTGGTGCTGATGTTGGTGTTGGTGTTGGTGTTAGCAGGTGCGACGGTTGTGTAACGGTGTTGGGGCTTGGGCGGTTATGGTGCTGATGGGGCTTGGGATTGGTTGGTTCTGTGGTTTGGGGCTAGTAGCAATGGTGTTTTTGAGGGTGCCACGGTGCTGCTTTTGTATCCAGGTGAAAGCAGGGTTAAAGTGAAGAAGATAAGTGTAATAGGGTAGGATCAAATGTTACAAATGTTTACAACATTATCTTGTCAATTTTTGGCTTTCTACACTAAAATTAAATAAATAGATGACGGTAAAAATGTAAAAGTACATTTACTATTAACAAAGTTTGTCAAATGTGACTAACAAGGAAGGTTATTGTTATTTTAGAAACCTGGAGGGAGGTCTTTGTAAATGTCATAAGGGATTTTTGGTGAAAAGCCCCTTCCATGGGGCCTATTTTGTGTGAAGCCCACGGATGGAAACAATGGCCCCAAAAGCCCCTCAATTAAAAAAAATAGCATGAATTGACTGAAATGCCCATCCATATAGAGCGAAAATATGAAACAATTGCACCGTTTCTCTCCCCTCCCTCTGTTTCATTGATTGAAAACCCTCCTCTCTGAGTATCATCATTCGAAAACCCTAGCAACGATTGAAACCCTTCTCTGAGCCTCATTACTCTCGCTCTCTAGAGGTACTTTGTTACAGTTTCGTCGATTGAAGCCCTAGCAACGTTACAGGTTCGTCGCTTGCGCTCGAATCGAACTCGGCATTAGGCTTTACTATCTCTCTTAAACCCTTCTCTGAGTCTCATTACTCTCGCTTTCTGGAGCTACTTCGTTACAGTTTCGTCGATTGAAACCCTAGCAACGTTACAGGTTCATCGCTTGCGCTCGAATCAAACTCGGCATTACGCTTTACTCTCTCTCTTGGACACACATTTTACAGGTGATTTTTTCCTCTTTCTGCTAGTTTTTCGATATTATAAAGTTTGTCTAGGTTTGTTTTCATTTTGGGAGTGGTGTATGAGATTACGTTGGGTGAGTAGAATTTGGGATTTTTGGTTACACTAAGGATCATCTGTTCTAAAATTTTTATCAGTATCTTAAAATACTTTAAATTACTAAATCATGTGAGAATGTTAAGGTTTAAAAATTTTGAAAACTAATTTAGGTATTTCGAAATTACAGAGTAAAATTTTACTTTAACTCTAGCCATTGCTCATTACACTTTGATTTCTGTGGTGTTTTAGTCCTGCAATTTCAATGCTTTGAAATTCATTTGCTTCATGAATTTTTGGTGAAACAAAATTTTACTTCCAACCAAAGTAAAATTTTACTTCTAATGAGAGTAAAATTTTACTTTGCTCATTATGCTTTGATTTCTATAGTGTTTTTGTCCTGCCATTTCAATACTTTCAAATTCACTTGCTTATAATGAGAGTAAAATTGTACTTATTACAGAATAAAATTTTACTTTAACTCTAGCCATTGCTCATTACGCTTTGATTTCTGTGGTGTTTTGGTCCTGCAATTTCAATGCTTTGAAATTCATTTGCTTGATGAATTTTCAGAGTAAAATTTTAATTCCAACCAGAGTAAAATTTTACTTATAATGAGAGTAAAATTTTACTTATTACAGAGTAAAATTTTACTTTAACTCTAGCCTTTGCTCATTACGCTTTGATTTCTATAGTGTTTTTGTCCTGCCATTTCAATACTTTCAAATTCACTTGCTTATAATGAGAGTAAAATTGTACTTATTACAGAGTAAAATTTTACTTTAACTCTAGCCTTTGCTCATTACACTTTGATTTCTGTAGTGTTTTAGTCCTGCAATTTCAATGCTTTGAAATTCACTTGCTTCATGAATTTTTCAGAGTAAAATTTTACTTCCAACCAAAGTAAAATTTTACTTTAACTGTAGCCTTTGCTCATTACGCTTTGATTTCTGTAGTGTTTTGGTCCTGCCAGTTCAATGCTTTCAAATTCACTTGCTTATAATGAGAGTAAAATTTTACTTATTACAGAGTAAAATTTTACTTTAACTGTAGCCTTTGCTCATTGCGCTTTGATTCACTACAGGAAATTAGAGTTTTAGAGGCGTTTCAAAAACGCCGCCAAAAGCATGAAAAACGCCGCCAAATGTTACAGCAACGTTTAATATTTTCGTCGCTGATACAGCCGCCGCAATAGCTTTGCAACGTTTGAAAAACGTCGCTAAAAATATTAGACGGCGTTTTTGAAAACGCCGCAAAATCTTTGACACTGTTGGAACTTCCGTTACTAACAGATGACGTCACAATGATGTCATTTAGTGGCGTTTTTTCCAAAAATGCCATTTATTTATTTATTTTTATTTTTTTTTGGGTGTGTGTTATCATATAAAACTGATTAGTCCTCAAAAAAAAAAAAAAAAAAAAAAAAACTGAAGAAACAGACCAACTCAATTCTCATCAGTTGCTTTTGCAACAACACATACCAATGAAGCAAAAATGACATACTATTCAATCCAAAGTACCAATACAAATTAACAGCTTTAAGCATCAATACAAATTAACAACTAGTAGCTAATCTAACAACAATACACAATACTCTAATAGCAATTCACTACATCAAGCAGTTCCAAAAGCTGCTTCTCATAACTGGTCACATCAACCCAAACTTCCACCTGAGTTGTCGGCTTGTCTCCAAGGTGTTCAGAATTTGCAAGTGTATGCCGATTAGCACCAATATTTAGATTGACAACCTTTGACAAGGAACAACAAAAGAAGATGTTAATAACTATATAAATAAAGATTATAAACTTGTAAAATCCAAATTTTTATGTGTAGAATTATTTTTGGATAAAGTAATAGTTAAATTAATTTATATGGGTCATTTAGTACTATCAAGGAATTAGTATGAGGTGGCTTTATAATTTTTATTACTTAGATGGTTAAGTTTGTAATTTTGGGAGATTGGGTTATAGGCCCACTTGGGCTTTAGGTCTTGGAAACATATAAGCACAAACAAATAAGAGGTATTGGATGTTGTGGCTGCTGCGGCAGATTTAGGTTGGATGTTGTGGCTGCTGCGGTAGATTTAGGAGTAGAAAAAAAAAAAAAAAAAAAAAAGAGAGAAAAAGAAGAAGAAGAAAAGAAAAGAAAGAAGATTCATAGATTAGTGATTTTGATCTAATCATCGCTTGGAGGTAAGATTTTTTTTATGGTACTCCTAACTATTCCTTTCTACAAGTATCTGGTATGTGGTTTGGGTGTGTGTGTTTGGGTTTGATATGTGATAAGCAATTCTATTGGCTTTGACTTCTAACAACTATGGGTTTATATATGTAAAGAAAAAAATAACAATAGAATAGATGAAGTCTTGAGGATTGAGGAAGCTGTATTTTGGGGTTTTGGATTTTACTTGTAGACTATATTATTAGATTATTATATTATAAAGAAAAGAATGATAGATGCATCATGGTGATCAATAATAATTGTTTTTGTGGTATAATATTTAATTAGGTTTGTGTGATTGAAGTGGTGGAGCTGGGTGTTTAGAGTTAGTATTGGAATATTATTTTAAGCGTTTGAGGTAAGTTACCCTCTATCACTGTTGGTTTATTTTTATTCCTATCGAACTGTTTAAAATCATAAATATTTATTCATAGCTTTCACGTTCTCTTAAAATAAAATATGGGTCAAGTATAAAACAACATTGAATATTATTATGAAACTTATTTGAATATTTTGTGAAACTATTCTGAAAATTGTACTAAATGTTTATTCTGAAAATATCGAATATTTTATTTTAAAGTTGTGTATTGTTTGAATATTTGAACATCACTCTAGTCTGACTATGATTTGGACCCTAGCCAATGGGGGTTATTTATTGGCACAGAAACTAGTTTCTTTTGGGGCTTTATCACCGGCCTATGTGTGGTTCTGGGCCTTGTCACGGGCTAAGTGACCGTAGTCATTAAGACGTGGGTTTTGTAACATTGAACCATCTGAATATCGAACCATCGATTTAAACAATGAATTACTTTGAATTATCTTGTTGGCTTTTCATTTAAAATGTATTGTACATTATTTATTTTTAGTTATGAAACCATCTTACAAACAATTATTCATTTATTGAACTATAGAAAAATTTATATTTATTGGTTATCGATTTATTTACTATTTTTTTTTTATACTTGATCCAGCTAGCAGTGATGGTTGGTTATTTACTGGGCTATCTAGCTTACCCTTATTTTTTTTTACATATGGGAGTGCCGAGAGTAGGACTATGAATTAAGTACTTTGATTATTGTTTTGTTAATGGATTTTATTAGCGGACTTGGTGGATAATTATCATAATGTGCCGAGAGTAAAACTATGATTTTAGTACTTGGATTAATTGTTTTGTTAATGGATTTTATTAGTGGACTGGATGGATAATTTCATATGATAAGAATAATCAATTTTTATGAGCATTATGATAATTAAGGATTTAATTGGAGTATTTTACATTGTTGGTTATGTGTTAGACTCTTAGCCTTGCATGCTCACCTAAATGAGTGTGCGGCGTTGTCACGGAGCTTGGGGCGTGACAAAAACTACAATTCATATTACATACTTGACTACAATGTGTGTTAACTGAGCATTGGGATGGTTGAATCACATAATTACCCAAAGGTCCTTGAAATTACAAACCTAATAATTTTTCTAATGTTTTAACATGTCCCCAAGGGTAACCCCAACGCTGTTGGATTTCCAGAGTATTATAAAGCTTTTATCTAGTCAAAACTCAAAACACACTAGCTCTACATAGAGCTGAGTAAAAAGTTATGGATGTATGCAGGCTGTAGTCAACCCCAAGTAATTGGAATTAAGGCTTGTCAAGTTGAATCAAGTAAACTAAGCAAAACAAAACCTCAAAATGAAGCATCAAACCATTACAGACCCAAACCAAAACACTTCCAAAAACAGTAAACAAAAAACAAACTACAAAATAGAGACCACCTTTTTCTTGGAGAAGATTGATCACACCAACTTGACTAAAATATTGTTCCTTTTTGTCAAAACACTAATTGGTTAAGAAAAAGTCTCTCAAAAAACTTAATATATATTCCCAGTAAGTATTACTATCTCTATTTCATGTATCACATGGATCTTCCAAAGTAAAGCACCTTATAATAGGGGAAACAAAATAAAAAGAGTGACATACCATGGTACACAACAGGTTTGATTCCATGTTATTTCAAAAATACAATTGCAGGTGCAGATTCCACTCCAATAAGAGAGACAATAATAAAATATAGTTCATCCAAAACAATATATACGCAAACCAAACTAATAAATTCCAATAAGGAAAAACAGTAGCATCACCAATGACAATGCAAAAATGAAGCACCACCAATGAAGAAGGAGAAACAGCAGCATCACCAATGACAATGCAAAAATGAAGCATCACCAATGAAGAAGAAGAAACAGCAGCATCACCAATGACAATGCAAAAATGAAGCATCACCAATGAAGAAGGAAAAACAGCAGCATCACCAATGACAATGAAAAAATCAAAAAGATGTTTTCAAGCATAACAGAATCAAATAGAACATGTAGTAGAAGTATTAGCTACGTACGATCTTTATAGCACTAGCGAATTACCAAATTTACATGAATGGGAAACAGACACACATGTATTCAACCATATGGAGCAGAATTTCTCTTTCCTTTCCACTTTGATTGGTAAAAGGAAGAGACTCCTAAACACATTACAAAGAACTAGAGGACACGGAGGATGAAGAATGAAGAAGGCACTAACAGAAACTCATTACAAAGATTGCATACTGAGGTTTATTATGACAACCTAACAGAAACTCATAGGATCCCAAGAACAAAGAAAAAAATCCAAGTGAATAGTAAAGGCACTATATCATGAGAACTGCATCATACATTGTTGATCGATCACTGGGAAATTCTTGAACACACAAAAGCCCCACAGCAATACACTTCAATGCCTCCTGAATGTCACATGCTTCTTATTGACGGATCAATGAACTCCAAACAGCCTACCTTCTTTCCAATTCTCCCATGCTTGTTTAAGAGCCAAAGCCATAACAAAAAATAAAAATAAAAAAAACCAAAACTAACTAGTTATCATAAGAGGAAAACAAAAGACGCATAGCCTACTTACCCATCCTAAAGAGGTTAGAGAGAGTTCAGTGAGATGAAAACTAGTGTTTCTCTTGCCACTCACAATCTCTAACATTAACACTCCAAAGCTAAATTTTTCAGAAAATTTCCCGTATAATGCATATTCTAGTGACATGTAGACTCTACATCACCAATAACAATGTTATCAATCAGATTGAAGAAATAGCAGTAGCAGCCCTATATTGATTTATGCAGTACACATGAATTTATCTCATTCAAAATTCATACAAATAAAAATATCTGCTGTTACTTACTATGTGCCACCACCCGCATGGTATTTGCTTCAATTTGATTTATTCCAAAACTCCTTGCAGTTCCAAAGTCCGAAATTTTGGGATTCATTGCTTCATCCAACAAAATATTGCTTGCCTTTAAATCCCTGTGAATGACTTTCAATCTAGAATACTTGTTGAAAAATCTAAAAACCTCCTAGATGTTAATTTGTGATTATGTATAAATTTTAAGCAGAATAAAACAATCCCAATCAAACAATCAAGAGAAAGAGACACAAAGATTTTACGTGGAAAAACCACAATTGGACACCTTCCAATTGTGATAAAAAAACCACGGGCAACTGCCACAAGAACAATCCACTAAGAAGATTTAAAGGAATTACACAGGTATCACTCTCAATTATCTAGCGAATCCACAACGCCTAATTGAACCAACCTCTATGTGCCTCTTCCAACCCCATCTTCAGCACGGAATTGTGTTTCTGATGAGCCACTCCGGATTCCCTCCAAAGCTTCAGGCTCGAATTCTTCAGAATTCACAACTGAAGAACAACTCTCTCTTTTGTGTATAACAAACAAACCTTTGATGTACTCTCTTTAAACCATGAGTTAAATACTCAATAAAACATCAAAGAAAAATAACAAAATATCCCCAGATATAAACCTTTAAGAACCAAAAAGAAGATCTGGAGGACTTCAATCAATTACTTAGTTTTGGGAGAAAACCAAGTATTTATAGAGAACCAAAAGTAATCCAAGATTGGGAAGAAAACAAACTCCTTGAGAAATCCGGATTCTGAGGCTCGCTCGAGCGAAGCTTTCCTGGCTCGAGCGAGGAGAGTAATTTTCATGATTTCTACTAGTGCCTTGGCTCGAGCGACGGATCCTTGGCTCGAGCGACCAATCACTTCTTTCAGGTTTTTGTATGGACGCAATCCTTGGCTCGAGCGAGCATTCCTTGGCTCGAGCGAGCAAGCCTTAGCTCGAGCGAGCACTCCTTGGCTCGAGCGAGCAACGGCTGACATGCAATTTTGAATGCAAATTTGAATTTTGCTTCGGCCGCGAGTTGACCGGGCAGCTCGACCCCCGTAATAATTAGGGAAGTAGCAATCTTGAAAGCATTAACATCACAAACTTCTCTGCATGGTTCGATTCGGGTTTGGATTTGCATCTAATAAACTCATAGCCTCACTGAAATAAAAGTGCGAAAATAAATACATCTGAAAGGAGTTTTGTCAAACGGGGTTGCCAAGAATAAAAACCTAACACTTGTGCAGGTAGAAAAGGCCTTGAGCAATCCCTTCTATGATCCAGAATCGTTTACTCCAGTCCAGATTGGCTTTGCTTAGAAGGACCTCATGGAAAATCAACACTAAATCAATGACGGGAAATTGAAAATCAGAGCCTCAAAACTAATAGAAATTGTGTTTATCAGAAGTTTCAGAAAAAAGGTAAAGGTGTACAAAATAGCAATTTGTCTAGGCTTCCATTGCACATATACTCATAGATCAGTATCTTTTCCTCTTGTTCAACACAGCAACCCAAAAGCCTAACAAGATTTTGATGTTGGAGTTTGGCAATAAGTTTCAACTCATTCATGAACTCCTCTGCTCCTTGTAATGATTTTTTATATTGCTTTTTATTGGCTACTACTTGTACTTCAGGAAAATTCCCCTGAAAAAAAGGGGAAAAAAAAACGAGTATGAAATGTAAGAATATTGAAATAAATAATAGAAACTAAAACATAAGACAACTTCATTGTTTTACCACAAAACAAAATGCGTTGTGTTACCTTATAAACAGGTCCATACCCACCCTCTCCAAGTTGTTTTACTTCAGAAAAGTTGTCAGTAGCTGCTACTATGCTTCTTAAACTGAACGATAACAATTCTCCATTACTTGGCCCAGCAACAGATGCACTAGAGTTGGCATCAAGCTCGTGCGAATCTCCATCTATTGTCTCTGTACTCAAGAGTATTCAGTGAAGCAAAACCATGTATGAGAAACTGCAAGTGTACTAATAAATAGCTCTGATTTGTGAGGTTGTATACCTTGACTTCTCAGCCTTCTCATCCTCAAGACATAGCCAAAGCTACTAATAAGAAGCAATCCTGCAGAGATGGCGGAATTTAATCGCAATTAGACTTCTGCTTCTATGCTTGAACTTACCATCAGCAACTACACATGATGAGCCGTGAATAGAAGTGCAACAAAATCAGGAGATCGATGGAATGCAGCAAGTATGAATTCTAAGAGCCTCTTTTGAACCTACATGCATAAATCACAATGCATTGTGAATGTTTCAAGCACAAAAATAATTTCAGCATTTAGATAACAACTGGCAGAGATATGTGATGTAGTACAAGCAGAGATAGAGAAAGAAGCAGCAGAGAAATGGGAGAAGAAGAATGAGAATCAGATAGGAGATAGAAGCAGAGACAAGAAGAGATGGTGAGAGTGTCTAATTGGGAGAGAGAGAGAGAGAGAGAGAGAGAGAGGTACAAAAATTCTTAAAAACTTCAATTATGCCACAATCTAATAAAATTCATACACCAACACTATGCATATATAAGGCTAACATAAGGCTAACGAATAAAAATAAATAGATATACTCAAAATAACTCATGAACAGATTTAAACTCCTAAATAACTCAAACTCCCAATTATTGCTGCCTTATCGATCTTCATCAATTCTCCCCACTAAGAAGAACTCCCATATGGAGAATAAAGAGAAAGATAGCACTCAAATTATTCAAAATTAAAGTATCAAAGATTGTCCTTAACAATCGGAGTGGCAACAGTAATGAAGCCAGAGCATATTATTTATATATTTCAAATCAATGATGACCCCAACACCATTCCAATTAGAAAAACTTCAATCACTTCCAATTCCTTTGAAACCAAAAATAAAAAAATAAACCAAAATAAAATAAACTTGAATAATAATTTGAATTTTTTTTTTTTAAAAAAAAAAAAACCCCACTCAAAACACCCTAAACTCCTTGACATAAATTTACACCAAATTGAATTTTACTCCAATATTTACCAAATCAAGAAATTCTCAAATCTATATTCAAAATTAAATTCTAAACTAAGGTCTCAAATTTTCCACTCTGCCATTAGTTTTTACAATACAGATTCAAGTAGCTCCCTTCTTTTTATGATTGAAAATAAAGAGCAAATCCCAAGTAATATTGCAATTCTAACAGCATATATATATATAACTGTATACACAAAGAAGAGAGAGAGAGAGAGAGAGAGATCTAATAAAAACTTACAGATTTGAGAAGCCAAATCTCAAACAGGTTTCATGTAGATTAATCGACCAACTGATGAACCTAAACAAATTGAGAAGCCAGATCTGAGTTAGAATGTAAAAAATCTATTAAAAATAAAAAACCTAAACAAATTGAAACTCACAAAATCGAAAGAGACAACTGCAAATGTAGAGAATCAACCTTCGAATCTGATGAAGAGATGAGTATAGAGAGTGAGAGTGAGAGAATTCGAGCAAGAGCGAGAGTGAGACTGCGACAGAGAGAATTCTAGCGAGAGCGAGAGTGAGAGAAACTGCAAATCTGGAGAATCAACCTTCGAATCTTCAAGAATCAACCTTCAAATCTTCGACAAACTTCATAGATCTGATGAAGAGATGAGTACAGAGAGTGAGAGTGAGACAGAGAGAGAGAATTCGAGCAAGAGCGACAGTGAGACTAAGACAGAGAGAATGAGAGCGAGAGTGAGAGACAACTGCAAATCTGGAGAATCAACCTTCGAATCTTCAAGAATCAACCTTCAAATCTTCGACAAACTTCATAGATCTGATGAAGAGATGAGTACAGAGAGTGAGAGAGAATTTGAGCGAGAGCGAAAGTGAGACTGAGACTGAGAGAGACTTCGAGCGAGGGTGAGAGTGAGAGTGAATAGGATATGTAACGACGTCAGATATGCACCCACAACAGCATTGTTTTGAAATTTAATTAACACAGCACTGTAGTTTTTAATTTTTAATTGATCAATGATGGCGTTTTAATAAAAATGCCATAAAAAAAGTGTTGCCGTAGCTTGTTTTTGTTGTAGTGATTTTTGTAGTGTTTTGGTCCTGCAATTTCAATGTTTTGAAATTCACTTGCTTCATGAATTTTTCACAGTAAAATTTTACTTCCAATGAGAGTAAAATTTTACTTCCAATCAGAGTAAAATTTTACTTTCAATAAAAGTAAAGTTTTTCTGTCAAACAGAGTAAAATTTTACTGTCTCATTACAATGCTTGTGCATTTTGTTTAGTGCTTATTTGTTTTGTTTCATTGTTGTTTAAAGTAAAATGTTACACTATTGATATAGGAAAACTTTTTGGTGTTTTAAAATGGTTGTTACAAGAAGCAAATGTGGTGATGATGATGATGATGATTTTGAAGTTCCACCAACGGTTATACAAAAGAAGAAAGTCCCTAAAAAAAAGAGCAAAAGTAGTAAAGAAAGTCCCTCGAAGTTGAATATTGTACATGGAGTACGGGAGAGGGAGAACTATATGAAACAATATAGGTCAAATATTGTATCATTGATAAACCTAATGCGAGACACAAGGTTCACTAAAAGACACATTACTGTCCTTGAGAGAACACCTTTTGGGATGTTGTTTAAATGTTTTTGGAAGAAAGATGACGTGGAGTTAAAGAAGTTCAAGAAAGTTGACGATAATGTTATGGATGTGATCAAATCTTATGACTTTCATGCAAAGGGATTTAAGCTTGGGGGAAAAATATGTGACATACAGGACAGTGATGTTACTTTGATTTTTGGGATAAAATCGGGAACAAAAAAAGTAGATGTGTCATATGGGAAGAAACAAGAATCACCTTTTGTGCAGAGAAGGTTTCGTAATATGTCAAGAATATCTGTAAAGAGTTTGCGAGAGGCATTAGGAGATGCGTTGGAAGGCACAAGGAGAGTTGACATTGAGGATGTTGCACGAATAATGTGTCTATTTGTTGTGGCAACTTTGCTATTACCAACGACTGGTCTAACAGTTAGATGGGCCTTTGTTGCCCTTGTAGAAGATTTGGAAATGATGAATTCGTATGCATGGTCGACTGCAGTTGCATCCACGTTGACTACTTCAATCCATTCTTCATTAGGAAGTCCTGAAAATGTCACTGGATGTGTACTTCTTCTTTTGGTAAGTAAATTGAACTACTTGAAATATTATGCAATCTATGTTTAGAGAATTAACTAATTTCAATTTTTTATTTTATAGTACTGGTTATGCGAGCATACTACCCTCATTCAACCTCAAGGAAAAAATTTGTGTCCAAGGCTCCTTCGATGGGACTTATCAACATTGAGGAAAATGCTAATGAAGAGATCATTGCAAACACTAAAGCCCGAAAAGGTATCATCTTTCCAAATTCAGCCTTACTGGTTCACTTTGCTTACAATTATACTTACATAATAAAATGTTACTCTTGAACAGAGTAAAAGTTTACTTACAGTCAGAGTAAACTTTTACTTTGAAACATAGTAAAATTTTACTTACTCTTGAACAGAGTAAAAGTTTACTTACAATCAGAGTAAACTTTTACTTTGAAACAGAGTAAACTTTTACTTACTCTTGAACAGAGTAAAAGTTTACTTACAATCAGAGTAAACTTTTCAAAAGTAAACTTTTACTTTGAAACAGAGTAAAATTTTACTTACTCTTGAACAGAGTAAAAGTTTACTTTAAATCAGAGTAAAAGTTTACTTACAGTCAGAGTAAAATTTTACTTATTCTTGAACAGAGTAAAAGTTTACTTTAAATCAGAGTAAACTTTTACTTTAAATCAGAGTAAACTTTTACTTACAGTCAGAATAAAATTTTACTTACTCTTGAACAGAGTAAAATTTTACTTTAAATCAGAGTACAATTTTACTTACAGTCAGAGTAAAATTTTACTTACTCTTGAACAGAGTAAAAGTTTACTTTAAATCAGAGTAAACTTTTACTTACAGTCAGAGTAAACTTTTACTTACTCTTGAACAGAGTAAATGTTTACTTAAAATTAGAGTAAAAGTTTACTTACAATCAGAGTAAACTTTTACTTTGAAACAGAGTAAAATTTTACTCTAGTGGTTAAAGTTTGCTTAATTGCTAGCTTATTTCTTTTTCTATTTTTCAAATGCAGGTAAATCACAATGAACTGAAGCCCATTTCCAGAGAAGAAATGGAACTCATTTGCAATGATGATGAAGAAGATGCATTGGACATGGAGGAAAATTTGGAGACTGAAGAATATGCATTGGACATGGAGGAAAATTTGGAGACTGAAGAAGATGCATTGGACATGGAGGAAAATTTGGAGACTGAAGAAGATGAAGATCATGTAGCTGAAGCTTTAGGAGATGATCAACCTTTGAAGGAGTTCATTGATCTTCAAAAGGAAAACAAGAGGCTGAAAAGTGAGAATATGGCGTTAGTTGAAGAACTGAAGAAAATGAGGGAAACAATGCAAAAAATAGAAGAGGATCAAGAGGCAAAAACAAAAAAAACGATGGAAAAAATGAGCAAGACAGAGAAAGAAATAGAGAAACTGAGAAAGGAGATTGAAGTACTTGAATCTGAAAATAAACTGTTGGTTGAACAGATTAAAGAAAATGCAGTTCATGCGGCTACCCAAGGTTTTGCTTCTAAAGAAACGCCACATGCTAAAGGAGTAGAAGAGAAGCAAAACTTTGGGATTCAAACTACATTGAAAGAAACACCTATTATCGTAGAGCCATTGCAAACATCCATGGTCAGGAAAATCAAAATCAAGGCGAGGAAGAAAAAAGAGATGTCTGATTTTGAATGTGAACCAAGAGAGGCAAAGAAAAAAAAGACCACAAAACAAGCAATTGAAGTGATGTCAAAAGAAGTGATTTGTGTTGACAACTTGCCTCTAAGCCAACCAAAGCCAGTTGAAAGGGTTTTGTTTCCAGATGAGGCTGCAATATGCAAATTGCTTGATGAGAATGATAAGTGTCTACTGAACAAGATTTACAATTTGGAAACCACAAAGTAAGACCATTTTAATTTTATCAAACAATAGATTTTTATTGTTATCAAAGTGCAACGTGTTAATCAACATTTTTTTTACCTTATGACTAGTGCAATTATATGGTCCGGCACAGGAAATGGAGTATATGTTACAATGCATGATGTGGATGCAATTCTGAGAGATGGTGATACTGCAAATAATGTAAGTGGCCATACAAGTTTCAATGACTAGTGTTCACTTCAATAACTAAAAATAGTTCATTTTATTAACATATGTTTAATTGATTTTTGTTTTTGTAGGTCATTGACAGCTTCGTAGAAATGCTTGAGATTGAGCAACAAGTCAACAAGCTAGAAAAGAATAAATCATTCTTTTTCTCAAGCCTTTGTTGGGTAAGCCATCAATTTGTATTTAGTTTGAATTGATAAATTTTTACTGTGGTTTAGTGTAACGTTGTACTGTATTTTGGAGTTAATTTTTACTATTTGGTTTGCCAAAGATTGAGAACTAATACATTGTATCACCAACACAACTTGAGACATGACACTCTTATATGATTAAATGCAGTCTTTAGTGAAATGGGGTTATGGGGAGCTGAGAAATCATTTAATTGATAAAGTCCTTGAACAAGATTTGAGTGGATATAGATACCTTCATTTTTGCATGAATTCCAATGGGAACAAAAAGGAAGAAAAACCCTACCACTGGACACTTCTTGTATTTGACGCTGAACTTGATAAATGGAGACATTACAATTCTTTAAGGCCAAGAGACAACAGAGAAGATCCTTACCTTAAGGATGTAAAAAAGATCGTAAGTGCTTTGCATCATATTAACAGTAATTTTTTGCTGTGTTTTATTCTTGAATTTAATTGTGACCAAACAACTATGCAATGATGTTAGATAACATATGTGGATAGCAAGTTGGGCAACAAAACGAAGAGAGGTAGAAGAAAGTTTTCAAACTTGGTTTCGGTGAAAGATAGTCCACAACAACGCCCAACATCGTAAGTATTTCACGCTACTATTACATGCTTGAATTTGTAGTTTTCAAATTTGACTAAATCTAACAAGATATTGATTTTTATTTAACAGTGTTGATTGTAGAATTATTGTATGTCATATCATGCGCCAAATCATAAGAGATGAGCCTATTGCCAATTCTCTGGAAGAGGATGAAATTAACAATTTCCGAGCGTCAATAGTGCATCAATTTTTGAATGATTATCCAAAAGCATGGACTGAGGAACACTTCAAGTTCAAAAAAAAAAAACGGGCAAGAGCTAAGACCTCAAGGATGACAATGTGGACAAGTTCTGGGGAACTACTGTGAATAATGTATGTAATTTCGGTTTTTGTAAATGAAAGAACGGTGAAAAAGTAATTGTAAGTGAAAGAATACTAAAAGAGTATTAGATAGTACATGGTATGTCTATTGTTCTAGTAAATTTTACTTTGGTTTGGTGATTAATACATTATTATGGAAGGATATTGTTTTGACTGGGAATGAATGTTGTTATGGATAGAATACAATGATACAAGTAGAGGCTTAAATTTTTTTTGACTGAATGTTGCTATGAATGTTGGAATGAATGTTGCTATGAATTTTGTTTTGACTAGGAATGTAAGTAGAATGAATGTTGCTATGAATGTTGTTTTGACTGGGAATGAATGTTGATGATATATGAAGTTGTGTTGTTAGATTTTTTTTGCACAAAGATTGCATGATGATCATCAGGGGAGTTTGTGTGTTGTGGTAAATTTTGGTGCAGGTTGGAAATGTTTTTCTAAGGGGACTAACATATTTTCTGAAATAAAGTAAAATTTTACTTTGAAATGAAGTAAAATTTTACTCTGACATGAAGTAAAATTTTACTCTGCATAAAAGTAAAATTTTACTTTATATTCTGAAAGATGAGTAAATTGTTGCACTTGAATCTAAAAGAAAAATTTTACTCTGCATAAAAGTAAAATTTTACTCTGAAATAAGAGTATAATGTTACCAGAAGAATCTAAAAGTAAAATTTTACTCTACATAAAAGTAAAATTTTACTCTGAAATAAGAATAAGAGCAAAATGTTACAGCCTGAATAAGTAAAATTTTACTCTGTATAAAAGTAAAATTTTACTCTGTACAAAAGTAAAATTTTACTCTAAGGGGCGAGCAAAATTTGGACTCTAAATCTAAAAGTAAAATGTTACTCTGCACTAAAGTAAAATTTTACCCTCTATAAAAGTAAAATTTTAATCTAAAAGTAATATTTTACTCTAAACATAGTAAAATTTTACTGTGAAACCACAAGCTCATCACACCCATAGACAAGAATTCAACCACAAAACAAATCAGAAACTAGAACAGACAACCATTCAAGAATATAGTAAAAATGCCTTTTATTGTAATGTCTCCTTACAAATCTAGTCTAAAAGACTATACTATTATTGCTATGGACTACTTATTCCAGAATAACTGCATTATTTTCATACTTCTATTACAAAATCAATAATGTCTTTCACGGCAATGCCTCCTTGCAAGTCTTCTTATTATGACCATACTTCTCGCATCTACCACACTGTACTCGTCTTATCTTCTCACCCCTAGATGGGATCCTATTTTTCCTTGGCCTACCAGGTGGCTTCTTACAAATTGGAGGAAGGACAACAAGATCATCCATAGCTACAAGAGGTTTCTCAACAGTGGGTATTGGATAAACGGACTCAGCATAGCAATCTTTGAACTTGCAAGTGTAATAAAATGGTTCCACATGTGCATACAAATCACCTCCGCTCTTTTGGATAGCAGTCGCCGCGTGAGCACAAAGAAATCCATTCAATTGCCATTGGTAACATGAGCAAGTTCTATTCAAGAGGTCAACGCTAACCGATGGCCGGGATTGAACCTCAAAAACATGATCACTTGAACGACTAACCAACCAAGTTCTTCCACTTTTAAGAGCATTTACTAATGTTGAATCCATCTCCGGACAAAGAAAAGTATTCCATTTCTTAGCTTGTTCTCTCCTTCTCGACATCAAATCCATGATCTTCAACCTAATTGAATCAATCATCTTTGTAGTGGGCAAATGGCGAGCTTGACGGATCCATGAATTGAAAGACTCTGCCACATTCAAGTGCATTTCACCGTATTTTTGTCCTTTAAAATATGCATTAGTCCACTTGTCATAGGGCAAATTGGATAGAAACCCACAAACGATCCCTTTTCCCTCATCTTGTAAGTCTTTCAAGCATTGATTAAAACATCCCACTGTCGGAGCGTAAGCACACGAAGAAAACAAAAAAACTATTCTACTCCTAAAAGTATTGCTGAAACTTGGACCAGAGAACCTATCCCTCAAATTGGCCTTCAAGTGTTGGAGAGAAAAATAGTGGTAAGCAGTAGGTAAAACCTTGGGTAAAGCCTCCAAAAGTCCAGCGTTCCGATCAGATATGAAGGTAATTGGTCTTTCATCCAACAATATATTCGACAAATGCATAAAAAACCATTCCCAACTGTCTGTAGTCTCCGTATCGACAATTGCCATTGCAAGAGGGAAAAAACCTGAAAAATAACATTTTATAATTAGTAAGTATATTAAACGAAAAGGACAAATATAGTAGATTTTTACTTTGAATAACAATAACATGTTAATCTGAGAATAAGTAATTTGTTACTTTTGAATAAACTATAGTAATATCTACCTTGATCCCCATCCTTCGCTGTAGCTGTTAACAAGGTGCCCTTATATTTCCCCTTCAGAAAAGTTCCATCGATAAACAATAGAGGACGGCAATGCCTAAACCCTTGAATGGAAGCATTAAATGCAACAAAAAAACTCTTGAATCGTCCACTTTGATGGTTATAGTCAAGACGCAAATAGCTACTAGGATTTGTGCTCATCACAATATCCATGTACCATCGAATCTCATCATAAGACATAGAGAAATCTCCAAAAGTAGTAGTCCTAGCTTTCTCAACTTCCAACCAAGCGTGATTGTATGTAATGGTGAGCCCGTATTGATCTGTAAATTGACGCACAACATCAATTTGATGAGTTTGGGGATTCCCACGAACTTCATTAACAATCGAATTTGTAACCAAATTTGAACTCATCCTTGAGTTTTTAGAAGTACGAACTGCAGCTCCACAAGTATGCTCATCATGTAGAGTCCTAATGTAGAAAAAATTATTAGCACTTTCTAGAGATGCATGTACTCGCCATAAACAAGCTTTTGACTCCCGCATTGAACACACAGCAGTGACCCGACACTTCTCATTCTTCACATACACAAACTCAAATCCTATCTCAATGGCATATTTACATAATGCAGTCCGGAAATCCTTTGCACCTCCAATAAATCTTTGACCTACATGAGTAATTCCATTCACCCATCCACAAGACAACAAAGTCCTTTCTTCATGTTGACAAAACATAGGGAGTAAATCCATTTCATCATCAGTAATGTTGGATCCAGTAGCGTCCCCTGATTCTCCAACTCTATGATTTTCATTTGAAATGCCCATTTCAATAATAGTCACATCAACCCGGTCAACACCAAGGGGATAAACAAGCGACAACATATTCTGAAAATCAGAATCATCATCAATCATGCATTGCGAATGTCCAGGCAAACAATACGATAACAGTATGCAACCACTACTGTCAAACTTCTTTAATTTACAACTTAAGAAATCAGTTAAATCCTTCAACGTGCAGTTTGACACAACCTTGAACACAATGGTACGATCACCATACTTGCATAACAACATAAGAGGTGGAACCATTTTACAAATCTGCAATCAATTAACAGTAAAATTTTACTGTCACTATCAAAGTAAAATTTTGCTATCACTATCAAAGTAAAATTTTACTATCACTGCAATTTGTGTTTAGTTTGATTTGATAAAATTTTACTGTGGTTTAGTGTAACATTGTACTATATTTTAGAGCTAATTTTTACTATTTAGTTTTCCAAAGATTGACAACTCATACAGTGTGTCACCAACACAACTTGAAACACGAATCTAAAAGTAAAATTTTACTCTGCATAAAAGTAAAATTTTACTCTGATATAGGAGTAAAATGTTACAAAAGGAATCTAAAAGTAAAATTTTATTCTGCACAAAAGTAAAATTTTACTCTATATAAGAGTAAAATTTTACTCTGAATCTAAGAGTAGAATGTTACGCCTTGAATTTAAAAGTAAAATTTTACTCTGTATAAAAGTAAAATTTTACTCTGAAAAGTAAGTAAAATCTTAGACTTTGAATATAAAAGTAAAATGTTACTCTGCACAAAAGTAAATTTTTTGTAGACAATGAACTTGTTTGGTGCAACTTTTTTGTTAGTTAAAAATTGATAACTAAAACGCATAAGCTAAAAGAGCATATCTCCTCTATCTTCTCAATAATCAAAATTTTGATTCTAACACCAGAGTAAAATTTTACTCTCATTGTAAACAGAGCAATAGAACTAGAGTAAAATTTTACTCTCATTCTTTGAAACAAAAGACAGAGCAATCGAACCAGAGTAAAATTTTACTCTCATTCTTTGAAACAAAAGACAAAGCAATAGAACCAGAGTAAAATTTTACTCTGATTACATCAAACGAAATCAGATCAAACACAACAAAAATAAATAAAAGAAAAACAAAAAAAAATTAATTAACAAATCAAGATACCTAATTGAGAAGAAAAACCTCTACAACTCGAATCAACAATCAAAAATCTCAATGAAACTCTCGTTTAATTGAGAGTGTTGATCATCGGCCACCAAGTGAGAGATGTTCGGCTGCGAGATCGTCTATTGTTGAACAAGTAAGAGATGTTCGGCTGCGAGATCTTCAGATTTGGAGATCGTCTTCATCAATTTTGTGAAGTATGATCGATTTGGAGATGGTCTTCATCGTCTTCATCGGCTGCGAGATCTGTAGCTCAGAATTTCAAATTTTTCAAACGTATAATACTATATATATATATATAAGGGCAATATTGTGATAAAAAAAATAGAAATTATAAAATGTCCTTATTGAGGTAGGCATTTCCTACTCAGGGGCTTTTTAAAAAAAAAAATTGATTAGGTTGTCCTTTACCCTAATAAAAAGGCCCAAAAGGGAGGTTTCACCAAAAATCCCATGTCATAAACCTTAGGGGAAGTTAGTGTAATTTACCCAAATTTTTTTTAGCATTTGCCAAAAATATTTTTTTTTAGAAACAATTCTATCATAAAAAAAGTAAAAAAATCAAAAACCCTAATAATGACTTCTATATATGACTAGAATTAGTTAGAAAATATGATGGAAATACCAGACAGATAGATCTTTGGACCAATGAGCTGAAGGTAGCTTCCAACATAGATCCTACACATGAATTACAAATTCAAGCGATACATCTTATGTAAGATTTGAGAAAAAAAAAAAAAAAGGAATGATCAAGACACAAAAAGTAACAAAATTGAAAAGAAAAAAAAAAAGAAATTACTTACCGATACCACTAAAGCCTTCTTTGCAGTTTAGTAGTTGTCACATTAAAAAATACAGCAATGCTAGGTATCATGAAAACTTTACATGAAAATAATCATGAAAACTTTGTGACCCTTGGATTACACTTAGAATCAAGCACCACACATTAATCAGGGTAATCCAAGGATCATAACTCTTTCATGATCATTTTCATGAAATTTTTTTCATGATTCCTAACTTTTCCCTAAAAAATAAATAAATAAATGCAATTGTCACATAAAACCAAATCTTTATGCAATCCAAGAACTTGAAATAAGCATGTCTGATGGATTGTTAAACATCATAATGCCCAAAACTGCCCAAATTCCAAAGGTAAAACCAAGCCCCATGCTAACATAAAATCCAAGGGTAATAAACTTATCCTCGTTTTCTTCTTATTCAATCCTTTTGTCTTGCCATGAGATTTCACAACTATTTTGCCTCCCCGACACTTATTTGGAAGTGGAAGCTCACATAGTTCAGGATTCCCAGAATATGCAGAGGCATCAAAACTTTGCAATTGAGTGCTTGTTGGGATTTTTCTCAACAACTTGTTATTTGACAAATTCAACACGCTGAGAAAATTTAAATCAGCAAGACTGGTAGGAATCACGCTTAGAAAACTCATTTGCAGACAAGTCAAGAGAATCTTGAAAGTAAAAAAAATTCCTCCAGACAGAAGTCTCACACATAAGCCATATTTTCATACAACAAGCAAGTCACGAGTAAATAATCATGCCCAATAATTTACAAAATTAACTAGATTTGTAATAAAACAAACATTTGATAGCAAAAACAGATTTCAATCCTTCCAAACACACAATTCACAATATAATTACACATGAAAATAAATATTTATGAAGTAATTTTATCGTTTCAAGAAATACATAGAGGGCCTAGTAACAGTTGGTGCTGATAGCTCCAAACTCGATGCTCGTGTCTCTATCAAGTGTTGCCTAGCTTCCTTAGAAAACATAGCAAAAAAATGGAAACAACAAGAAAAACAACAATGTGATTATCAGTTAAATTAAAGCCACCTGACTTCGCCGATAAAAAAATAAAATAAAAATAAAAATAAAAAAACTAAATATTGGGCAGCCATCAATATAGTTTATAAACAGAGGATTAATTTAGTACATAGCATAACTTTAGTGTTTTTGTTTATGTTTGCAATGGCAGAGCACATCATCATCACTGCTATTACAAGATCAGTTTTGCAAAATTATAGTACAAGTGAATGACTTCTGTAAGAAAAGGAAAAAAATATATATATGTATGGAGGAATAGAAGTTGGATACAATTAAACAGAAACGGATCATCAGGTAAAGATAATTTTTGGATCATTTTATTTATCAATGACAACTAAACAGATAGTGGATTTCAAGCAATTGCTTGGTTAACAATTACGGTGGCAATAGAAATTACCATATAGATAGATCTTGGCAGCAATGAGCTGAAGATAGCTTGCAAAATAGACCTGCACATATGTAGGACAATTAGAAAATAGACATATGTAAAACCACAAGCTCAAGCAAATAGCAAGTGTACTGTGCTTAAACCAGCTTATGTAGGATTTCAAATAAAATAAAATAAAATAAAAAATGTCTAACTTGTTAGCAATGATCAAGACCCAAAAAGAGAACAGAAATAACAAAATTAAAAAAAGATACTTACCGTTTACCTCTGAAACCTCCTTCCCAATCTAGCCATACTCAGTGCAGTTGTCACATAAAACCAATTCTTTATGCAGTCCAAAAACTTGAAATAAGCATGTCTATATGGTTTGTTAAAAATCATAGTGCCAAAAACTGTCCAAAATCCAAAGGTGAAACCCATTTATACTAACATAAAATCCAAAGGGTAATAAACGTGTCATCGTCTTCTTGAATCCTTTTGTCTTTTCCACTAACAAGAACTGGAGGTTCCACAACTATTTCTTCTCCGGACACTTTGGAAGTGGAAGCCCACAAAGTTCGTGGTTTCTTGAATATCTGAGAGGATCAAAGCTTTGCAATTGAGTGCTTATCGGGATTTTTCCTGACAACCTATTAGTTGACAAATTCAACACAGTGAGAAAATTTAGATCAATGAGGCCAATAGGAATCGCGCCATAAAGCTTATTTGCAGACAAGTCAAGAGATTCCAACATTTTCATCTGACCAACTTCTTGGATGATATTTCCTGTCAAATTGTTTCTTGATAGGTTCAAAGAAACCAACCCCGCAAGACTCCCAACTTGTTTAGGAATTTTCCCAACAAGTTCATTGGTAGAAAGGTCAATGGTTTTTAGTAGCCCCAAAGTATTTTTGTATTCCGACTCTTGTCCTTTCCACAGCACCAATGCATTCTCAATATAGCTGCCACCTTGATAAGAAGAGCCATACAATGTGTCATAATAAGAAGAAATGGTTGCCCTAGAACTCTTACAATGTGTCATAATAAGAAGAAATGGTTGCCCTAGAACTCTTACTTTCCACCAAGGCAGTAAAATTGTAAAAATAGTGTGGTATGTTTCCTGATAAATGATTATGGGAGAAGCCCACAATTTGAATTTGGTTAAGGTGACTTATATGTTGAGGTATGCTTCCCTTGAACTCATTGAATCGTAGACTAAGAACAATTAAACTTGTTAGGTGTGCCCCTATCCATGCTGGTATTTTTCCTGTGAGTTTGTTTCCTCCCAGATCAATCATTCTTAACTTTGTGCATCTCTTTAATGAAGAAGGGACTTCCCCAGAGAAATTGTTGTTGCGCAAGTGCAAAGTTTGAATCTGGCCCAGGGAACCCATTGAGCTTGGAATTTTCCCATACAAATTATTGTATGCCAAATCAATGATGGATAGTGCTTTGAGGTGCACCCAACAGCTCGGAAGCTCTCTTGATAGTGAGTTATTTGAGAGGTCAAGATAGGTGAGCGATGTACCCCTAATTGCACATAAGAAAGAAAGTGAACTCGAGAACTTATTTTTTGAGAGATTCAAAACTAGTACATTAGGAGGAGCTAGTGGTATTGGACCCGAAAAATTATTCGAACTTAAGTCTATAACAAGATAATTGTGATACTTCAATGACAAATCAGGCAACAAACCTTTGATCAGATTGTTAGAGAGATTTAAAAATTTTAAACCTGGGGATAGATCCCAAAACCAACTAGGAACATTATCTGAAATTCCATTACTTGAGAAATCAAGCTTAGAGAAGTTACTTTGCGTTTGAAGCCATGTTGGAAAATGAGGCCCCAACTTACAAGATGATAAATGTATGAAATCAAGTTGGAAAGAAGGAACCCAGTCAAAACTGAAATTAAAAGTTAATAATGTGTTTGAAGAAAATGACAAATACTCCAGACTGGACATATTAGAAAAGTGAGTTTCAGAGAGTGACTTTTAATGAATTGAAAGAGACATCAAAAGACTCAAGCTTGGAAAGTTGTCCAATATTTCTATGTATAGTACCATTCAATTGATTGTCTCGAAGTTCTGATGGAAACATTGAAAGGTTAGGCAGTGACCCTGTAATTTGGTTTCTATGCAACTGAAGAGAAACAAGACTTGGAAGATGTCTAAAAGTTTCTGGAATGGGCCCATTCAATTGATTAAGGCTAGCAGACAATTCTATTAAGGAAGAAAATCTAGTAAAATCTGGCAATGGACCACTAAGTCAATTGACATCCACATACAGAACCTATAATGAGTCCTCTGCCCCAGACAACTTTTGAAGGAACTGATGAAGTTCTTTAGTTAAATAGTTTCCTGCCAGATCTAAATATTGCAAACGAGTTAAATTTGCAAAGGATTTTGGAAGGGCACCTTCAAGATGATTGTTAGCAAGAATGAGATTTGTGAGGGAAATCATGCCTCCAAAAGAATCAGGAATCGGACCTTTTAATTGGTTACGAAAAAGGTCTACATCAATAAGGCTACTACTAAAGTTGAACAACCAACTGTTCATTGAAGAAGACAGATGATTTTGAGAAAGATCAAGTATAGAAAGAGACGCAGAAGAATTAAAAGGAAGTGAGGGATGAGTACTGATAGCAGGAAGTGTACAAGAAGATAACCTTAACTCTTTTAGGAGAGGGAGATTATTGATAGATTGAACCCAACCGACTGCTTTACTGAGGTTAACAGTGGAAAGGTCCAAATGACTTAATAAAGAAAGATGAGAAAGCCACTCAAGATTTTCACACTTTAGATCATAATTGAAGCCAAGATCAAGATGCTGCAAGTTAGAAAGGTTCCTCAACTTTGTGATGTCGTCATGAAAATTGTTTTCTTTGAGGTCCAAATACTTCAAATGTTGCAATTCAAGCAATGAAGGACTAATCTTACCTCTCAGTGCCTGATAAGGACGATCAAGGGAATAATTGTACAATACATGAAGATTGAGCATGGTGACATGACCAGTGTGGTTGTTGCATCCAACTCCTCTCCATTTGCAACAATCTTTTTTATCTTCTTCACTCCCCCAAGAAGAGAGAATACCATAATCATCAATAAGAGCATCTTTAAACTTGAGGAGAGCTTGCCTCTCCCTCTCTATGCATTTGGTTTTAGCATCTTCTTCAACTCTTGACGAGAGTCCAAGAGCAGGTTTCATAAATAGTAAAAGCACAACGACGAGAAACACATGGAGAAATTGACGAAATTTTTCAATCATCATCATTTTCGTGAACATGATCATGATGACGCAGCAAAAATTAATATCAAGATGAAGTAGCAAATACCCCAAGAAATAAGGATTTGCAATTTTTGGTTTTCTAAGCTTTATTAACCATGGAATGGCCACCTTTTATATTGTAGTTGCACCAAAAGTTTTCCAAAATGTTCGTAGAAAAAAACTTGGGAATCGACGGAAGATTTCAATAATTGTCAACTCACTAAAGGGCTTTTTTTTTTTTTTTTTTGGTTGAATCGGTAGTAGAGTATTTATAAATATGAGAAGTATCCTATCAAATAGATCACTTGTCACGCCCTCATAATAATTACATTAAACCCACAATATTGACATGCATTGATATATAAAAGATCAACATCCTTCTATTCATCAGAGTCATTACATAAAGTATTACATCTTAACAACATTAAATGCCATATAGGCTTTCATCTTTCCAAGACATTGCTTGGTTACACAAATAGAGTCTCGCTCATTACACATTAAGCCCTTGGCTTGAATCTACATGTAATACATCAGAAGAAAATAGACACAAAAAGTCTGCCCGCCTCTAGCCTCCCAAGCTATGTCCCTGGAGGTGGCATGCTACCTGTACCTGAAAATGATATTCCCGTATAGGGTGAGCTAACAGCCCAGTAGAAATACACTAAACCAGCTATGAACAATGACTAAAATATTAACAGTTTGATAGATGGTTAACACTTTTACATTCTTTCATAACACATTACAGTTTCATTTTCCATTCCTTTTCAATTCTCAATTCATAACCATAGTCCAGAACCTGACCAAATAACCGATATGAGACAGTAACTCATACTAAACATTTCCTCATTTCACAATAGATAAGCATACTAGCTATATCAATACATCAACAGATAAGCATATGAGCTGTATCAACACTTCCACTGATAAGTATAAGAACTATATCACACTTCCAACGATAAGCCTATGAGCTATATCAACACTTCAACAGATAAGCATATGAGCTGTATCTACGGAGTCCATCCCCTCTCTTCTCCCACACAACACCCGGTTTAGAGGTCCATCCCCTCTCTTTCCCTAAACCGTGGAGTACATCCCCTCTTTCCTCCAACACAACACAATGCATATAAACAATTATTATACACATCGTCAATCAATACATAAAGTTAATGTATTCTTTCAATCGTCATACTCAATGATACATTCCAGTGATTAGTTTTAGTTTGCCTAATCATCATGCATTGTCTACAACAATCAAGACTATCCTCCACCGATAGCCCAAAGCAGTTATCTCTAAACAGAAAATAAATGCACAAAATGGATAATATATCAACATTTCAATTAGGTGAGCGATAAATAATTCAACTACACCATTTAATCCCATACATTCCCAATCTCAACATTCCCAATTCAATTCCTCTTTTCTCACAATTAATTATACCAATTAATTAACCAATGTAATTAGGGCATTTTTCATAATTAACATTTTAACCCTTAAGGTTCCTATTTTCATCAATGTTGCAACATTAACTACATTTCTCTATGCTAAACATGCATATAGGTTTATTATGAATAAAACCCCAACTTTTGTAAAATTACACAAAAGCCCCCAAACTTTCCCAAAATTACCCAACAACCCCCAACATATCAAAATGCTAAAATTTAAAGACAAAGCTCATAAAGAGGAGTAGGTTATCTCTACCTCAAAATATTGCTCTCGTCAAGCTCTTCATTTCGGTCTCAAGAACATGGGTCTGAAGTTCACTACAAGTGTCTCTACCAACCATCCCACAAAAAAAAACTGAAAACACACTGCCCACAACTCACAAGTCTAATATACACACTGCCCATAAATGACGTGGCCCAAACACCATGAACCAAAAACCAACGTCATAGGAGGAAAAATGTACCCATTCACTTAGTTTAAATATCCACCCATATGAAGCTTGTTTATCAGTCAAGAAACCCCCCCTCCCGGTCATAACCTGGTTTCTAGTCCCTTCATCAAAACACAAGGTTAAACGAATCATATTGTCCAGCGTATCTGAATCTAGTCTGAGATCAACACTGAAAGTTGTTGCACTAACCGATTTAACTAGCTTAGGAGATCCAACCCCCCTATCCACAAAGAGTCCCTTGTGACTATCTTGCTTTTGTAAAGGTGAAAATGTCCCTCCTGACTTTGATTTAACCATGCGAGAACCTGAATATATGGTAGAGGGATCTGGTACTATGACTTCCATCTCCTATATAACATTAGCATATTCTTTATAGTCCCAGGTCGATCACTGAAAACTCCACCATCCTTGTAGGATTGCGAAACACTGCCTGAACTCTCAGAAGTGAAAAGCACCCCGGCATGGGTTAATGACCTTGGAGTTTCTGACATGTTAGTAGCATAAATCAGACCTGGGTTTGCAGATGTTGTCGGAGCTGGGACAACATAATGTTCAAGATCAAGCTCCAAACTTGCTGAAGAGTCGTTCTCAGCACCCATCTCTGGTACCAGTGGTATAACCCAGGGAGAAAAACCTAGGAATAACTCAGCACACTACCAACTTCGTAACATGCTAACCGCCGGTGCATAACTCACCAACAACAACAACTCATGAACTGAATAAAGAAACACCACTATAGTAAGAAAGCATCACCATAGTCCACCCTTTCTTTGTTTTCTCTTTTCCCCAAACATTCTCTAACCATTCCATATATTTTCTTTTTTGCAGTCTAGACCATTACCAAGAGACTCCCTCTCTACCATAATAAAATAATGCACAACACTTGAGCACCCACCCCACATCTTTTCATCATGCTCTCTCTTTAGTTATTCTCTTTCACCGAAAGTGAGCACTCAGATACACAGTTATAGTGTATTAAAAAAATATATATATCATTTGCCACCTATCAAACACCCTTTAACCGAATACCCTCTATCACAAAAATAAAATATCATCACCAGAAAATATTCCTTTATTTTTATTTTTATTTTCTTATATATATATTTATTTTTTATTTTTTTTTTTTGAGTCATTACATCACTAGCCTAACAATAGCTAAAAAGTCAATCATTACCAAACCCTACAACCAAGCTCAAACCTAACAACCATTATTATTTATGGAAAATTATTAGGTAGTTCAGAGTACCATGTGTCCATACTCTTTCACCAATTATCATTCACCATGTTTCTTCATATTTCTCAATCACCGAACACAAAATTATAATATCCCACCTTTCTCCACTAATCATAATACTATGAAACACCAAGTGTCGTACTACCGAAATACCCAATAAATCACCCATTATTTACATACAATCCCATAAAGAAGAAGAAATAAACAACACAAATATCAAATTTTTCTCCATAAAAGTTGAACTCACAACACATCACAAAATTATGCTGCACAATCACTAGGGCTGGTTAATTCAAGGCTTAGTTGCTTGAACAAGCTTGTCATATATTACTACTTTGAAATCCTTTGGTCTATGGACTTTGTTTAGTAGAATTACTTTCATTTTGTTAAAAAATGAAAGTATAAGAAAGAAAATTAGGAATATCTTTCAAAATAATTGTAATTTTCATAGAGGTGCAAATAAGTAAAAGATTATGGCATGGCATACAACTCTCACTTGCATTCACTTGGGAAAAAAACTAATAATGAGACAAAATAATTTTCTTTAACTAATAATTTTCTGAAAACCCATGCCAATTTCCTATACACTATATGCCAACATGACTAACTTTCACCAAACCAAACTGTTGGAAAATTCTGCAGTCAATGAAATCACTATGAGAGGCCATCTATGGCTATAATGCAAGTCAAGGTCATACTTGGCTATAACGCAACCTTGTTTCCTCATCAATCACATTCAGTCCAAATTTTACTTTGAAATGTATTTAATTGGTTAATGGTAAGAAAATGACTTTCGGAAATTTTGTGAAAATTCTATCAAAAAAAGTGTGAATGGGGTGGTATTTTATGTAATAGATATATTACGATAGTATACCCATTAAACAAGATATAAAGTGGAGAATATGATGTTGATGTGCATAATGCATTGATGACATAATAATAATAGTCCTCTCAGTTAAGAAAAGTAAACATTCAATGTGATATAGTGATAACATGATATTATCAACACATGATATCATCTTAGGAATTTGGTAAAGTCCATGGTTACGGTTAGGAATTTGGTTAAGTCGTGTTATGGATTTGCTTAAGTTGTAAATAAATTAAATAAATAAATAAAAAAAAATAAGAGCTATGTTTTTTGCAATTAGCTATTTGTGTGAATTTGGTCCATATAATTTTAATTTTATTAATTTTGTCTTTTAATTTTGAGGGAATTACATAGCAGTGGGTGCAACCTTTCACTTGCATCCCATCACAAAACTACTTGCACCTCACATGTTTTTGTAATTTTTTTTGTTTGTCCCACAGTGTTGAAAATTCCCCTTTAATTTTTCGTATTGGATCAAATTAATCTAATTAATCAAATCCATTAAGAAATTAGAAAAAATGATTCATTCAAAATGAATAAACCATTTTCAAATAGGATGCCAAGCCCTCAATCACTATTCTTCACATTAATTTCAATATAATTTTTGGAGGGACAACATTAATTAGATTAAATTGAAAAAATTCAATTACAAGTGTAAATTGTCTTTAAAAAAAAGATTAATTACGCTTAGCATCCCTACACTTCAATTGTAATCTCACTTTAGTTCATTCCCTCTTAATTGTGGCAGTTAATCCTTACATTTTAAATCAAGTTGCAAGACTATTCTTTTGTTCATCTACTGTTAGTAAGGCAGACAGAACTTATCATGTGAGTAAAAAGTTTTTTTTTTTTTTCTGTCTTATTACCGCCCCTACACTTTCATCAAAATTTTAATTTAGTGCTCAAACTCTCACTTAAATATCACTTTGGTCCTTTCACATTAACCTCATTAATGGTAGATATATATATATAAAAAAAAAAGTGACAATGCTATTTAATTTAAAATGTAACAAGTTAACTATCATAATTGAAAATGAATGGACCACAATGAAATTACAATGAAAGTTAAGAGTAATTAGCTCAAAAATATTCTCATGCATTTTCTTTCCTTGAAAGTAAATCAATTTCCTCACAATCCAAAAGAAGCTATCTTCCATAGAGCAAACAAAGACTTCATATATAACAAAAGAAAATTTCTATTTGCACATGATAGGAAATCGCAATATACACTATTTGTTTCATTCGAATATAAACTTTCAAACAAAAGTCAAATTTCAGATATAAACTTACAAACTAAAATGAATTGTTCACTATACATTCCGTTCAAACATATCAAAACAATTGTTTTTTGTTTATAAGTTTATGTCTGAATATTTCTTTTATTTGGAAATTTATATCCGAACAACATAAATGCCACAACTAGCCACTGTACTATAGCGACCCCGGTCTCTTTCCATTTAGTGGTTGTATCCGGACTTACGTTCCGTAGATTCTGTTGTTACATATTTGTTGTTGTCATCCTTTAATCCCTTATTTTTGAGTTATAGGATGTTTTGGGCAGGTTTGTTACAGGTTGGTTGGGTTTGGAATCCAAGTGTTGCTGTCCAGAATTTTGTGTCTTCGCTCGAGCGAGGAGTTGGTCGTTCGAGCGAGCAATTGCGTCTAGTATAGACCTGAGAGCTGTATTTGTTGGCTCGAGCGAGCTTTCCTTCGCTCGAGCGAGTTTCGAGTCCTTCGCTTGAGCGAGCATTCATCGCTTCGGCGTGCTTCAAATTCTGAACTGAAGCATCGTATTGTTGGCTCGAGCGAACTTTCCTTCGCTCGAGCGAGTATCCTTTGTGTCTGGTCGCTCGAGCGACCACTTCTTCGCTCGAGCGAGCCTGTTTTATTTAAATAGGCAGCAGTGGTTTTTAAAACATTTTTTCAGCATCTTTTTGATTTCAGAACCCTAGGGACGTTTTCTTTCTTCTTCCATTCACATTCTCTCTTAGGTTTGATCTATTTAGAGTGTGTTTCTACCCTAGATCCTTTATTAAAAAGATAGAGTAAGTCAAGGGCTTCCTTTTAATCTGAACAATCTTGGGTTTGGAGCACTTTGGATTTTCGTCATCTTCTTCATTCGGGTTCTTCGCTTCGAGGTAGGGATTTCCTACTCCATGTTATAGGTTTTGTTCTAAGTTCTAGTATTTTGATATGTTGGGAGTTGTTTGGTAATTTTGGGAAAAACCCTAGTGGTTGAAATAAATTAATTTGTATAATTAATTTAGGGTAAAATGTGTAATTGAGTTTAATTCACTAAGTTTGGGAAATTTGGTGATTTAATGGTGTAGTTGGTTAGTTTAATTACTCGCCTATGAAAATGTTAAATTTACATTTGTTGATACATTTATTTCCTGTTTAGAAATAACTGTTTTGGGCTATCGGTGGAGGATAGTCGTGATTGTTGTAGACATTGCATGTGGATTAGGGAAAACTGAAACTAATCACATTGGTTAAGTCATTGATTTTGGCTGTTGAATTAATACATAAATTTCGTGTATTGATTGTGTGTTGCATATGCATTTTGTTTGGGAGGAGATAGGGGATGTACTCCACGGTTTAGGGGAAGATAGGGGATGGACCTCTAAACCGGATTTTTGTTTGGGAGGAGATAGGGGATGGACTCCATTAGCATCACTATATGTGTGCTTATTGATTTGAAGTGTTTTTACATGTTGTTGATACAGCACTAAAATGTGTATCAAATGAGAAGTATGGAAGTGTTGTGATATAAGCCTCAGTCTCATTTGTTTTGTTGATAAATGGAAGAAATGTTAATGTGATATGTAGTTCACTGTTATAGTCTGGCCAGGTTCTGAGCCATGTTAGTATAAATGGAATGTTGGGTAAATAATGGAAAGTGAAACTGATATTTGTGTTAACCATCTATTGAATGCTATTGCTTTATTCAATGCTTATATTTGGTTTAGGATCTTTCTACTGGGCTGTGGCTCACCCTATATGGGAACATCATTTTCAGGTTCAGGTGATGTGCTACCTCCAAGGACTTAGCTTGGATGGATTTGGAGTTGAAGACTCTGTTTAGATTAGTTATTTGTTTTGTTTTAATTTGATGTTACATGTAAACTCAAGCCTAGGGCTTAATGTGTAAATGAGTTAGTACTCATATTTTTGTGTCCAAGTGTTGGCTTGGAAAGATGTAAGCCCGTAGGGCATTTACTTTCGTTATTACATGTAATGTCTTTTAATAAGATTACTCTGATAGATGAAATGATAATTGGTTTTCTTTTATCAATGCATGTTAATGTTATGCATTATGGGTTATTTTTTAGGGCGTGACAACTTGGTATCAGAGCTTGCCGGGTTCGAATACTTTGGGTACGTGGGAAGTGATTAGTATCACAATGGGTTCGTCTCGTTTGATAGAGACTTAACTGTACTGTTATATGATTATATGATAACATGTTTATGTAATTATGTGGGTATGGAACGTAGTTTCTAGGATGTTGATTGGACCCTTGAGTTTCTGAAAGTCTTATTGGAAAGGCACTTGATCAATGTTGTTTCCAACCGGAACTATAGTAACGCTTCGGGACCATCATTATCCAAGAATGAAATTCGTAGGTGCTTATGTGATTATGTGCTTACGTGGAGTGACTTATTGTTGTCCAATGCATTAGGACGCAAGTGTTATAGTTTTGGCACACTTATTAATGTGCTAACGTCTTTGTTACCTTTATTAGGATGTCAGGACGAGGACGAGGACGTGGTAGGCGTGGTAGGCGTGGTGGGCAGGAGATGCCCATACCGGATGAGATTCCGGCAGTGCAGGAGGGAGTTGGCCAGGCCAATGTGGCCGAGCCGGTAGGGCAGCAAGCTATGGGCGCTTTGGCCCGAGAGATAGCAGGGGCATTCAGGGAGTCAGTTGGCATTCTTAGGGCTGAGAATCAAGCCCAGGTTGTTGTTGCGGATGCAGGACCTTCTTTTATGAAGAGAGAGTTCTTCCGGTCTAACCCGGACGAATTTTTAGGTGATCCTAAAGAGCCACTTAAGGCAGATGAATGGCTCGAACAAACAACGAAGACGTTTGAGATGCTTGGCATCGAAGACGAGGTGTTGAAAGTGACCTTGGCATCATTCCAACTGAAAGGAGATGCGGGTCAGTGGTGGAAGTTTACAAAGGGTCGTATAGGGGGTACGTGGGAGGCTTTTGTGAATGCTTTCCAGGAGAAGTTCCTGTCCTCAGCTGTTAAGGAGAGGTTGAGAGATCAGTTCTACCAGCTTAAGCAGAACAGTTCTTCTATGGCTGAGTTTGAGGCCGCATTTACTAGCTTGTCCAGGTTTGCACCTGAGTTGGTGGCGTCTGAGGAACGCCGTTGTATTGAGTTCGAGAAGAAGTTGAGGCGCGGCCTCAAGTTGAGAGTTGTAGGGACTATGATTCGAGATTATGGGCGTCTGGTTGATGCTGTAGCCCATACTGAGATCATGATGCAGGAGGAGGAGGAAGGGCAGAAAGGCTCCAAGAGGAGTCAGGATGGACAGAGTGATGGCAGGAGACAGAAGGGTTTTAACCCTCAGCAGTCTCAGGGTAGTTTTTCTAGATCGACTTTTCCTGTCTTGCGAGTGCTAGTTACAGGAAAAGCGGCCAGGAGACATTACCTGTTTCAAGTGTGGTCAGCTGGGCCACAAGTCTCCAGCTTGCCCGCAGAAGGGAGGTGGACAGAGAGCAGCGTCATCTTCGGCTCGATCTCAGAGCCAGAGTCAGGGTATAGGCCAACCGCTCTCGTGTTATCAGTGTGGTCAGACAGGGCACATGAAGAGGTATTTCCCGCAGTTGAGTGGCACATCTGGTGCATCTGGTTTGAGGCAGACTCAGAGTCATCAGCCAACTCAGTCAGTTCAGGCCTCGAGGGCCAATCAGGGGGCTTCATCGTCCCAATCTGTACAGCAGTCTTATGCTCCTAGGGGTGAAACAGTTGATCGAGATAAATGCTGGGCGTGTATCTTTATTACCGTGAGGATCTTGTACTGGCTCCATCAGTTGTGAGAGGTACCTTCTTGTTTTGCAATTCGGTTGCTAGTGTATTGATTGATACGGGTGCATCTCATTCCTTTGTGTCTGCTGCATTTGCATTTGTTTTGGAGTTGGAGTTAGCATAGTTAGCATCTCCTATTTGTGTAGTGTCACCTCTTGGGGGTGAATTGATCTTGAAACAAGGTGTTAGGGGTTGCGACATAGAGGTTGCCGATCATAGGCTTCCATTTCCTTTTGTAGTTATGCCCATGAAGGGCTTTGATGTTATTTTGGGTATGGATTGGTTATCGTCATACCGGGCAGTTATTGATTGCTACCACCAGAGGGTCACTTGTTGTACCGTAAGCGGGGAGTGTTTTCATTTTCTGGGGGACCGGGTTGGTAGTGTTTTGCCACCGGGGTATGATCCGCGAGGGCGGAGTGAGCTTAGTGGTCTACTTGCTAGCTTTGAGAGTGGTGAGTATGATGAGACCCAGACTGTGTTGCCAAGAGTGGTTTGTGAGTATAGGGACGTCTTTCCCGAGGACCTTGTTGGTTTGCCACCTCACAGAGAGATTGAGTTCTCTATTGACTTAGTGCCCGGCACGGCGCCGATTTCTATGGCACCTTATCGTTTTGCCCCAGCCGAGTTAGTTAAGTTGAAGATCCAACTCCAGGAATTGCTAGATAAGGGCTATATACGTCCTAGTGTTTCGCCGTGGGGAGCACCGGCCCTCTTTGCTAAGAAGAAAGGTGGTGCTTTGAGATTGTGTATCGATTACCGGAAATTGAATCGGGCTACGGTCAAGAATAAGTACCCTATGCCTCGTATAGATGATCTGTTCGATCAGTTGAAGGGTTCCCGTTGTTTCTCTAAGATAGATTTGAGATCGGGTTACCACCAGTTGAGAGTTAGGGAGGAGGATATTCCGAAGACGGCATTCCGTACACGGTATGGCCACTATGAGTTTCTGGTGATGCCATTTGGGCTCACCAATGCACCTGCAGTCTTTATGGACTTGATGAACCGGATATTCTGGGAATTCTTGGACCGTTTTGTAGTAGTCTTTGTAGACGATATTCTTATCTATTCAGCTTCAGAGGAGGAGCACGAGGAGCACTTGAGAGTAGTGCTTGAGTTACTTAGAGCCCATAAGCTTTATGCTAAGTTTGGGAAATGTGAGTTCTGGCTAGAAGAGGTGAAGTTTTTAGGCCATGTAGTTTCTGGGGAAGGGGTGTCTGTTGATTCATCCAAAATTGAGGCAGTGCAAGATTGGGCACAGCCTGAGAGTGTGTTTGAGATCCGCAGTTTTCTGGGATTAGCTGGGTACTACCGACAGTTTGTGAAGGATTTCTCCAGGTTAGCTTCGCCGTTGACTAGATTGACTCGGAAGGGAGTCAAATTCGTATGGAGTGAGACTTGTGAAAAGTCGTTTCAGGAGTTGAAGGTTAGATTGACCACTGCTCCGGTTTTGATTATTCCGGAGAGAGGGTTGGGTTATGCTGTTTATTGTGATGCCTCACGAGAGGGTTTGGGCTGTGTGTTGATGCAAGAGGGGAAAGTGGTAGCCTATGGCTCACGTCTGTTGAAAATACACGAGAAGAATTACCCTACCCATGACCTAGAGTTAGCAGCTGTGATCTTTGGCTTGAAGATTTGGGGGCATCACCTTTATGGTGAGAGATTCGAGGTATTCTCGGATCATAAGAGTCTGAAATATCTGTTTACACAAAAAGACTTGAACTTGAGGCAGAGGAGGTGGATGGAGTTTATTGAGGATTATGACTTCGAGTTGCATTATCATCCGGGAAAGGCCAATGTGGTGGCCGATGCCCTTAGCAGGAAATCTGTTGATGACATAGCTACTATAGCCATCCGGGAATGGGAGATGTTGGGTGCACTTGGGGAGTTTGATTTGCTTCTGGGCGAATCTGTGGAGGCTATGACCTTGTTTTTCGTTGTTCTTGACCTACACTTGTGACTCGAGTATTAGAGGCTCAGAGAGGTGACCTTGAGGTAGAATCCCTCCGAGAGAAGATCTCCAATGGGAAAGTTGAGAGGGGTTTGTCTGTGTATCCCGACCTAAGTGTGAGATACCGAGACCGTCTGTTTGTGCCGGAGACTTGCCGAGAGGAGGTACTCCGAGAGTTCCATCATTCACGCCTTGCGGTGCATCCGGGAGGTACTAAGATGTATCGGGATTTGGGTCGCCAGTTTTGGTGGCGGGGTATGAAGAGAGATGTGGCAGCTTTCGTGTCCAAGTGCCTTACTTGTCAGCAAGTGAAGGCCGAGCATCAGAGGCCAGCGGGTTTGTTACAACCCTTGCCTATTGCCGAGTGGAAGTGGGAGCATGTCACTATGGACTTCGTTGTAGGCCTTCCGAGGACTCAGCGGGGTAGTGATACTATTTGGGTGGTGGTAGACCGGTTAACTAAGTCGGCGCACTTCATTCCTATGCGCGTGAGAGACTCGGTAGATCATCTTGCCGACTTGTACATTCGGGACATAATGAGATTGCACGGGGTCCCAGTGACGATTGTCTCCGATAGAGATCCTCGTTTTACTGCCAGGTTGTGGCAGAGTTTGCAGAGTGCCTTAGGCACTAAGTTGACCTTTAGCACGGCTTATCATCCTCGGGTGACAGGCGGTCGGCGTACTATTGAGATCCTTGAGGATATGCTTGAGTTGTGTTCTTGACTTTAGTGGGTCGTGGAGAGGCACTTGCCATTAGTGGAGTTGCCTACAACAACGGTTTCGATCTAGTATTGGTATGGCACCGTTTGAGGCCTTGTATGGCCGGCAAGTGTAGGTCTCCAGTTTGTTGGGCGAGGTGGGTGATGCACCTTTGTTGGGTCGGAGTTGGTGAGAAGCAGCAGAGAAAGTTGAGCTTATCTGAAGGAGGCTTGTTACAGCCCAGAGTCGTCAGAAATCTTATGCCGACCGTAGGAGGAGATCTTTGGTGTTCGAGGTGGGTGATCATGTCTTTCTGAAAATATCACCTAGGCGGGGATTGATGAGGTTTGGGAAGAGCGGGAAGTTGTCCCCTCGGTTTATTGGCCCTTTTGAGATCCTTGTGAGGATTGGCGAAATTTGCCTATCGTTTAGCTTTGCCACCACAGTTATCCGAAGTTCATGACGTGTTTCATGTGAGTATGCTTCGGAAGTATGAGCCGGATCCATCACATGTGTTGGATTAGACTGACTTAGTTGTTGACGAGGATGTCTCGTATGAGGAGAGACCGGTTCGGGTTTTGGATAGGCGGGATCAAGTTTTGCGAGGCAAGACCATCCCTTTGGTAAAGGTTTTGTGGAAACATCACGGAGTGGAGGAAGCCACTTGGGAGCGTGAGTTGGAAGTCCGCGAGAAATATCCGGACTTGTTTGTTGATGTGTAATCATGTATTGAAATTTCGTAATTTTAATGAACTTTAAGAACATTATATATATATGTCTTAAGTTGTAAAACATTGTGAATGTTTTGGTTTAATGGAAGTACTTTGAAACTTGCCTCATTATGGAAGTTTATGGTAACATTGCATATGTTGAATTTATATTGTAGAATTGGAGTTATATCATGAAATCGAATATGATATGAAAATGAAATCATATATATTGAAAACTGTTGAAGTTAAACGAAGAAAGTGCATATTAATAATGCAGGTTGATATATATGTATACATTGTGAGATGCCTCTTGATAAGAGATGAAATGACCGGTAATGGGTCAAGTTATTTATTATTGTAATGTAATACCATTGGAAATTGAGAAAAACTTGTTTTCAAAAACTTATGCTTAATTTCGGGGACGAAATTCTTTAAGGGGGGGAGGTTATAGCGACCCCGGTCACTTTCTATTTAGTGGTTGTATCCGGACTTACGTTCCGTAGATTCTGTTGTTACATATTTGTTGTTGTCATCCTTTAATCCCTTATTTTTGAGTTATAGGATGTTTTGGGCAGGTTTGTTACAGGTTGGTTGGGTTTGGAATCCAAGTGTTGCTCTCCAGAATTTTGTGTCTTCGCTCGAGCGAGGAGTTGGTCGCTCGAGCGAGCAATTGCGTCTAATATAGACCTGAGAGCTGTATTTGTTGGCTCGAGCGAGTTTTCCTTCGCTCGAGCGAGTTTTGAGTCCTTCGCTCGAGCGAGCATTACATCGCTCGGCGTGCTTCTGGTTCGAACTGAAGCATCGTATTGTTAGCTCGGCGAACTTTCCTTCGCTCGGCGAGTATCCTTGTGTCAGTGCGGCGACCACTTCTTCGCTCGAGCGAGCCTGTTCTATTTAAATAGGCAGCAGCGGTTTTTAAAACATTTTTTCAGCATCTTTTTTATTTCAGAACCCTAGGGACGTTTTCTCTCTCCTTCCACTCACCTTCTCTCTTAGGTTTGATCTATTTAGAGTGTGTTTCTACCCTAGATCCTTTATTAAAAAGATAGAGTAAGTCGAGGGCTTCCTTTTAATCTGAACAATCTTGGGTTTGGAACACTTTGGATTTTCGTCATCTTCTCCATTCGGGTTCTTCGCTTCGAGGTAGGGATTTCCTACTCCATGTTATAGGTTTTGTTCTAAGTTCTAGTATTTTGATATGTTGGGAGTTGTTTGGTAATTTTGGGAAAAACCCTAGTGGTTGAAATAAATTAATTTGTATAATTAATTTAGGGTAAAATGTGTAATTGAGTTTAATTCACTAAGTTTGGGAAATTTGGTGATTTAATGGTGTAGTTGGTTAGTTTAATTACTTGCCTATGAAAATGTTAAATTTACATTTGTTGATACATTTATTTCCTGTTTAGAAATAACTGTTTTGGGCTATCGGTGGAGGATAGTCGTGATTGTTGTAGACATTGCATGTGGATTAGGGAAAACTGAAACTAATCACATTGGTTAAGTCATTGATTTTGGCTGTTGAATTAATACATAAATTTCGTGTATTGATTGTGTGTTGCATATGCATTTTATTTGGGAGGAGATAGGGGATGTACTCCACGGTTTAGGGGAAGATAGGGGATGGACCTCTAAACCGGATTTTTGTTTGGGAGGAGATAGGGGATGGACTCCATTAGCATCACTATATGTGTGCTTATTGATTTGAAGTGTTTTTACATGTTGTTGATACAGCACTAAAATGTGTATCAAATGAGAAGTATGGAAGTGTTGTGATATGAGCCTCAGTCTCATTTGTTTTGTTGATAAATGGAAGAAATGTTAATGTGATATGTAGTTCACTGTTATAGTCTGGCCAGGTTCTGAGCCATGTTAGTATAAATGGAAAGTTGGGTAAATAATGGAAAGTGAAACTGATATTTGTGTTAACCATCTATTGAATGCTATTGCTTTATTCAATGCTTATATTTGGTTTAGGATCTTTCTACTGGGCTGTGGCTCACCCTATATGGGAACATCATTTTCAGGTTCAGGTGATGTGCTACCTCCAAGGACTTAGCTTGGATGGATTTTGGAGTTGAAGACTCTGTTTAGATTAGTTATTTGTTTTGTTTTAATTTGATGTTACATGTAAACTCAAGCCTAGGGCTTAATGTGTAAATGAGTTAGTACTCATATTTTTGTGTCCAAGTGTTGGCTTGGAAAGATGTAAGCCCGTAGGGCATTTACTTTCGTTATTACATGTAATGTCTTTTAATAAGATTACTTTGATGGATGAAATGATAATTGGTTTTCTTTTATCAATGCATGTTAATGTTATACATTATGGGTTATTTTTTAGGGCGTGACAGTACAGATAGATAGTTCCCTAAAGAAGATTGCAATCCTTCCACACATAGAATCCATAATAATTACGCATCCAATATTTTTCAAGTTAATATTATAATCCGTCAAAAATACAAAGATTGCCTAAGGAACAATGCCAAAAGCTTGACTTCAATCTTCAGTTTGTGAACTCATAGCTCACGTCTCTGTTGTATCAACTTCCTTGCACAAGAATAAATAAATAAATAAACAATGTGATGATCACTTTCAGTAGTTTTGTACAACCACAAAAATTGATTACAGAATCAGAGATTGAATACACATGAATGGACAATAGAAGTTACTGTACAGATGGTCTTCAGACCAACAAGCAAAGGCTAGCTCCACAACATGACCTGCACAAGTATTATAATCAAAAATAAAAATAATAATTATAAAAAATACCAAGAACTAAAGCCAGAAAATAACAGAATTAAAAATTTTAAAAACTTACAGGTTATCTATGGAGCCACCTTTATTGTCTAGCCATAATATTCAATGTAGTTGTCACATATAACCAATTTTTTTGTGTGGTCCAAGAACTTGAAATAAGCATATCTTGATGGACTGTTTAAAAGCATAGTGCCAAGAACTGTCCAAAATCCAAGGATGAAACCAAGCCCCATGCTAACAGAAAACCCTAAGGTAAAACAAATTTCATGCATTTTCTTTCAATTAATTTCTTGAAAGTAAAACAAATTCCCCTGGTGCGTTTGGAAATAGGCTAATATAACCAAAAACTCAAAAAGCCATGAAAATATATATATTTATGAAGTTCACTAGACTCGTAATAAAACAAACATTTTAGAGCAAAAACAGATTGCAATCCTTCCAAACACACAATCCGCAATATATATAATTACACATGAAAATAAATATTTATGAAGTAATTTCATCATTTCAAGAAAACAAATGGAGGACCTAGTAACAGTTGGTGCTAATAGCTGCACTCCGTATGTTCCAAACTCACTGCTCGTTTCTCTCAGGTCTAGCCCAGCTTCCTTGGAAAACATAGCAAAAAATTGGAAAACAAAAAAGAAGTGATTATCAGATAAATTAAAGCCAACTAAATATTGGCCAACCATCAATATAGTTTATAAATAGGGGATTAATTCACTATCATTGCCTAATATGACACAACTTTTGTGCTTTTGTTAGGTTTGCAATGGCAGAGCACATCATCATCACTGTTATTACAAGATTAGTTTTGCAAAATTATAGTAGGAGCGAATGACTTCTACAAGAAAAGGGGGGGAAAATTTTGTAGCGATCATTTTATTTAGCAATGACAACTAAACAGTCAGTGGATGTCAAGCCATTACTTAGTAAAAATTAGGGTGGTGACCATATAGCTTGCAACATAGACCTGCAAAAGTGTTTTATAGTTAATTTAGAACAAATAGGCCTAAGAAAAACCACAAAGCTCGAGCAAATAGTAAGTGTGTGCTTAAATCAGATTATGTAGGATTTGAAAAAAAATTAATAATAATAAGAAAAGTCTAACTTGTTAGCAATGATCAAGACGCAAAGATACAAGAAGTAAGAAAATTGAAAAAAAGATACTTACCGCTTACCTCTGAAGCCTCTTTGGCAATCTAGCCATACCCAGTGCAGCTTTCACATAAAACCAATTCTTTATGCTGTCCAAGAACTTGAAATAAGCATGGTTTGTTAAAATCATAGTGCCCAAAACTGTCCAAAATCCAAATGTCAAACCCAGCCCCATTGTTGTGCAAGTGCAAAGTTTCAAGTTCACATAGAGAACCCACTGAGCTTGGAATTTCCCCGTACAAATTATTGTATGCCAAACTAATCATGTATAGTGAATTAAAGTGTTCCCAACAGTCGGGAAGCTCTCCTGAAAGTAAGTTGTTTGAGAGGTCAATATAGGTGAGCTCTATACCCGTAATTGCACATAAGAAATAAATTGAACCCGAGAACTTATTTTTGGAGAGATTCAAACGTATTACATTAGGATGAACTAGTGGTATTGGACCCATAAACTGATTCGAACTTAAATCTATACTAGGTCAATCATGAAACTTCAATGATAGATCAGGCAACAAGCCATTGATCAGATTGTTAGAAAGATTTAAATAAATTCAACCTGGGGATAGATGCCAAAACCAACTAGGTGTAAGAATTATGAAGAATTTTTGTATATTCAATTGTCTTTCAATACAATGTGTACATTTGATATATATAACAATTCTAGACCTAATCCTAAATAGGAAACAAGAATAAACCTAAACCAATCCTAAATAGAAAAGAATAAACCTAAATCAATCCTAAATAGAAAACAATATTCACACAATATATACTATACTAATATGATTCTCTAATATGATTCTCACACCCCCGCTCAAACTCAAGGTGTTTGGGCAGAAAACACTAAGAGTTTGCCAAGAAGAAACTGAAACCGAGTAGTGGCGTGAGTCTTGGTAAAAAAGTTAGCAAGTTGCAGAGCCGAAGAGACCAAATAAAGCGAGAGAGAGCCAGACTGCAGATGCTGACGAACAAAGTGACAATCAATCTCAATGTGCTTGGTCCGCTCATGGAAGACAGTGTTATGTGCAATCTGAATAGCACTACGGTTGTCACAATAGAGGGAGGTCAGGGAAGACTGAGGGACGCCCAAGTCAGAGAGAAGACAACGAAGCCAGACAACTTCAGCAGTAGCATGAGCCATAGCACGATACTCAGCTTCGACAGTAGAGCGAGCAACAACAGTTTGTTTCTTGCTTTTCCAAGAGATCAAGGAATCGCTAAGAAATATGCAGAAAGCAGACGTGGACTTGCGCTCAATAACATCACCGGCCCAATCAGAATCAGCATAGGCCACCAAATCCAGAGAGGAGGTAGAGGATAATAGTAAACCCTGAAATATAGTATCTCAGAGATAGCGAAGAATCCAAACCAAGGCAGCCCAATGTGTGGAGCGAAGAGCAAAGACAAACTAGCTAACCACATGAACAACATAAGCAAGATCAGGACGAGTAATCGTCGGATAGACTAAGCAACCCACAAGCTCTCGATATAGAGTAGGATCATCTAGAAGAACACCATCAGTAATGTTGAGCTTCACATTAAATTCAATGGGGTCTCAAAAATCTTAGTGTCAATAAGACTAGCACGATGAATAACCTCATTGGCATACTTGGCCTGGGAGAGAAAGTAGTCTTTGGGAGAAGAAGCTACCTCAATACCAAGAAAATACCGCAATAGGCCCAGATCCTTTATTTCAAAAGTGCGGAAAAGATGCTGCTTGACCTCAAATATAGCAGAAAAGTCAGAACCAATGATGATCATATCATCCACATACAGTAATAACGCAACAAATCCAGCAGAGATGTGGAGAAGAAATAAAGCAGAGTCTTAGGCACAAGGATGAAACCCAAGCTCAGTAACAGCAGTCTGAAAGCGATCATACCAAGCATGAGGAGACTGCTTCAGACCATACAGAACACACTGACAAACCTGTCCAGAGGAATGGTGAAGGCCAGGGGGAGGACGCATGTAAACCTCCTCAGTGAGATGGTCATTAAGAAAAGCATTCTTAACATCCATCTGATAAAGTGGCCAAGAACGAACAACAGCGACAGATATCAAAGTACGGACAATAGTCATCTTGGCAACAGGAGCAAAGGTCTCCTTGTAATCAATACCATACTCCTGTGAGAAACCTTTGGCAACTAGAAGAGCTTTGTAGCGCTCAAGAGAACCATTAGAATGAGTCTTGACTTTGTAGACCCATTTGCAACCAACCAGATTCTTACCAGCAGGCAAAGGAACCAACTCCCAAATACTAGTTTTCTGTAAAGTAGATAACTCATCCTCCATAGCTTAAACCCAATGAGGATCCTGACAGGCCTCCTTATAAGACAGAGGTTTTGAAAAAGAGTGAATAGCAGACAAAAAAATACGATAGGAAGCAGAAAAACATGTATTAGACCAACCCAACCTGTTTGGAGGATGACGTGCTCGAGAAGGATATCGGTGTGCAGCAGGATCAGAGTTGTCAGAAGCAGGAGGATCAGCAGCAGGGGCAGAGACAACCGGTGGAGGAGGAGCCTTGTGATGAGAATAAACTAACAATGGAAGAAGAGAATAAACTGAAGGAGGAGTAGCAACCAGAGGTGAAACAGGAGGAGAAGATGGAACAAAATCAGAAGGAACTGTGGAGATGTACTCATCAGACGGGACCTCAGAAGGAAACGGATCAATATGAACCAAATCCTCTTTGGAAACTGGGGCAGTGAGTGGAGGAAGTTGAAAGTAAGGTAGACGTTCTAGAAAAGAAACATGACGGGAGACATAAAGATGACAGGAAACTAGATCGTAACACCGATAACCTTTCTGAGTAGGACTATAACCCAAAAAGACACAGAGGACAGACCGGTCACTAAGTTTGGTCCTATCTTTGCGGGGAAGATGGACAAAACAGGCAGACCCAAACACACAAAGAATGTAGTTAGGAATTTGGGAGAACAAAGCCTCATAAGGAGACCAACCAGAAATAAGGGGAGTAGGCATGCGGTTAAGAAGAAAAGTAGCAGTAAGAACTGCCTCCCCCCAGAATGGAGTCGGAACTGAGGTAGAGAGAAGAAGAGACTTAGCTGTTTCAAGAAGATGATGGTGTTTACGCTCGGCTCGACCATTTTGGGCAAGTGTATCTGTACAGGAAGTTTGGTGAATGGTAGCCAAATTAGCCAAATACTCACATAACTCATTTTTAAAATATTTCCCACCCAAGTCAGACCGTAACACTTTAATTGTAGACCCAAACTGAGTAGTAATCATAGACTGAAAGGTACGGTATATCTAATAGAAATTGGACTTATGAGTCATAAGATAAACCCAAGTGTAATGGGTGCAGTCATCAACAAATGACACATAGTATGCAGAATCCCCATTGGTGAGAACAGGAGAAGGGCCCTAAACATCAGTATGAACTAAAGAAAACGGTGTAGCAGATATAGAAGAACTTTTACGGAAAGATAAGGCTGTCATTTTGGCAAGTTTACACCCCCGATACTAGGTAAGTTGACTAGGAAAAACTTTACTCAATATACCTGACTGAGCTAAAGACCGTAAGCGGTCAGCAGACAATGCCCTAATCTGGAATGCCACAAATATAAAGGACTTGACAGAAAATCTAACTGAAAAGAAGAAAAGGCAGTCGGAGAGGTAGTCATAGGCAGATGCAAGCTCTTCACCACATAAAGGTTTCCAACTTTACGGCCAGTACCAATTTGCTGCTTGGACATCCGATCCTGCATAGAACAGATAGAAAAAGAAAAGATAACACCAAAACCAGAGGCATCAAGTTGACTAATAGATAATAAACTGACAGATAACTGAGGAACATATAAGAAAAATGGAATAGAGACTGCAGACATAGCAGACGGTAGGATAGACCCAACAAATATAACTGACATACCAAACCCATTAGCAGCATTAACAGTAATAGGAAAGGGGGGAGTACAATTCTGAAGTAAGGAGAGATGAGGAGTCATATGATGAAAGGTACCAGAGTCAAAAAGCCAGACAGAAGAAAAGATACCTAAAGCGCACCTGCACTCATCTGAAGCAAGGAGCCCCTTCTTGGGCTTACAGAAGCTAAACCCGTCATCATCATAATGAACCCAAAAAAAAAAAAAAAATAGAGAACTGTAATAAACTAAAAGCTGATGGGGAAACAATGTAATATCAAGAAACTTGTTTGGTCCAAACAAGAATAAAAGAGAACAGTGGTCAGCCAAAGAAAGACACCCAGGTCCACCAGACTCAGAACAAGAGAGAGAGATGTCACAATGTAGGTTGTGACACTAATAGGTGCGATTGATATCGCAATTCCAGCAATTGACGAAGACGAAGTCGAAGAACTGATGTCGTAACTCCAACAAGAGATCAATCACTCGTGAGTCACAAGCAGAGAACAAGAAACACCGAGGCAGCTAGCAGATGCGACGAGCACAGAGTGACGCGAGTCGCGAACCAGAGAGAACGAATCAGCGGACCAGAAAAACCACGATCAGAGACAGCCGCGAGAGAAGAACCATATGACCCACGAAGCAAGGAGCTTCGATCGATCGTGAACTAGAGAGGGAAACGACTGTGGGGAAGTGGTTTGGAAATACTCTTCAGATCCTAGAAGACGCCAATGATCCTCAGCTAGTCACCTACAAAAATACAAATGCTTCGGTCGGGGGTGCCGGAGTTAGCACTCCGACGGACAAGTCAGTTCCTCTACTCAAGAAAGCTTGTTTAATAAGTTTTTAGTAGTAATTCTTGCATACCTTTTCTAGTCCGTTGCCATTATATTTATACTCGTCTCCTCTGATCCTCAGGGCCAGGGCCTACTTTTTCAATCATTACCTTTTCCACTATTCGGCTATAGGGATGCCCCCTATTCGGCCTATCTACCTATTCGGCCTATCTACCTATTCGGCCCTTTATCCTTGCGTGATATAGGCCGGCTAGCGTCAATCTTCCGAAATATACCTTCTTTATACTTGCCGATTATTCGGCTACCACAATTGCCCTCCGAACTCCCTGTTGATGGTAGTCAATCGGCGTGTTTGGTTCAAAATTCGAAAAGTTTATCATCACGCGACTTTGCGTTCCCCAATATACGTCAGGGGGCGCGCGCTTCGTTGCTCATCATTACGCTTTCCCGCTCTATCCATACGTATCTCAGCATTTATTGCGATTTGAAATTTTGGTCCTTTCGAATTCGCATTTCGTCGATTTTCTGGGGCTTTTGGAACGCCAATGCATATCCCTCCGTGACTCGCATTTTCTGCAACTTTTTCCCGTCTTCCCTTGTCTCATCTGCTCTTCGTAAGTTTCCTTATCCCTTCTTTGTAATCCTATTTTTTGTTTGCTATTTTGGCTTCGGCGAATATTTAGTTCTTTACTAAGATGGCCAAACATTTGAAAGACCTCCTTTCTGAGGATCGTGTCTCCGGTTTCCAGCGACATTTTTCTATTCCAGACGACGTCCACTTATCCCTTGTAACGGACAACGCTCTCAACATGGAGAGGGAAGATCAGAACACGATCGTATTCTCTCTTTTATCCATTGTTGAGGGCGGGGTTCGTTTCCCCCTACACCCACTTCTTAGGGCCGTTCTCCGCTATTGGGGTTTGATTCCTTCTCAGCCCAATGTAAATTTCTTTCGGATTATCATGGGGGTTGTAGAGTTGAATCAATGCCTTAGGATTAACCTTGGGATTCCGGCCATTCGGCACTGTTACGCCTTAGCCAAATCCTCCGGTCGGCTGGGGCGATATTTCCTCAGGGCCAAAGATACTGACCATCACTTAGTGACTATGCTTGCCAGTTCTGGGAAGCGGGTTGACGACGTGATGGTCAACGTCCGAGGTAACTGGGAGTTCGCTGAAGGGGAGGATCGCCTGGACCGTATTCCCAGACATAAGGGTGACCCAGGTTGCCACGCAATGCCTTATATTCGTTGGTCTATCTCTTATTCGGCTCTTTTCCCTAAATCACTTTTTATCTTCTGTAGGTAATAGGTTGAAGAAAGTTCTGACTTCGGTTGACGACGTGGTTCTTGGGAAAATCAAGACTGCACTTAGATATTTCGGCCGCCCAAACTTACAAAAGCAATGGAGGGCCGCCCATATTCTCCTTCGGTACGAGCCCACTTATACCACTTTCTCGGCTGCAGATAACATTCTGATTCCAGCCGGCAATCAACAGCTCTCGACCCTTATCTTCCCCAGCTTCAAAAACCTTAGGCAGATCGATCTCGTAGCTTCTGATTCGGGGGAAGACGCCGAGTCGGTTGCTGAGGTGATTGCCGATCCGGCTGGAGAGTTTACTGAGGGGGTTGTAGAGGGTGACGAGGCCGTACGCTTGGCATTCGAGGCCACCGAGCCGTCCGGGTCAGGAGGAGCAGATTTCTCTTCCGGGGATATTTTTGCGAATTTGGAGGATCTACCCGGCGGTTTCTTCGAGGGTATGGCGAAGGAAAGCCTAACGCAGATGGCGCGTAGAAGAAATGCCAAGCGGATAGCCTAAAGAAGGCGAATGCGCCAGATCGACCCGACTTGATCAAGCCCTTCGCACCGCTTCGAGGGGATCGAGGTTCTTTGTGTTTGATACGGAAAAAGAGGGTGGAGAACAGGCCGATGGGGAACGGCTGATTCCGGAGCAAGGCCAAAGGCGTGGTGCCGAGGGAGAGGCGAGTTCAGAAGTTGGCCCCGTTAGCAAACGGCCTCGGCTGGAAGAACCGGACGTGGTCGCTCCTTTCGTCATTCAGCCAAAGATCAGGGATATGCCGATTTTATCCGACGCTTCGGCCATCGAGGATCCGGCCGTGGCTCTGAGCCTGGCGGCTTCGATTTCTCTGCCGGCTGACAACAAAGCCTTCGGTGCCGTGCCTGATATTATGGCCGTTGCCCTAACTGCTCAATCGGCACTTCTGGTAAGTTACCTTCATTTCGCTCTTGTTTGTTAAAGGCGTCTAATCATACCGACTTGTTTTGCAGACGGTCGGAAGGATTGCCGACTTGGGTCGCCGCCTGCGTGATGCTCTCGGGAGAATTGACCATTTGCAAACGGAGCTGGAGGGTCAGAAACGTAGGGCCGAGTTCGAAATTATGAGAGCTCAAATGGAGAGCGCGCGGGCCAAAGCGGAGAAAGAGAGGGTTCGTGTCGCCGAACGCCTCTTGATCCGAGGGTAGGGCAAATGCGAGCGAGGAATCGCTCAATCTTTCCAAGAAAGCACTTGCTGAAGCGGAAGCTCAGTTAGAGGAGCTTAAGGCGGCCCACGTGAAAGCCGTATCAGAGGCCTTTGAGGCGGGGAGAGGCGCCGCTCTGACGGAATATGTTGAAGAGGTGTCCAAATTTGAGAATCGCGGGTTCAAACATGGGTGGCTCAAAGCCCTTGCTGCCACTGAGGTTACATTGGATTTGCCAATCCCTTATGAGCAGGTGGATGTTGAGCCACTTGAATCCGATACCGAAGAATGATCTGGAGCCGCCATCGAAGGTGCGTTTTTGTTTTTGTTCTTCTTTTGGATAGTGCTTTATTGGTTTAGGGTAGTTTTCATGTATAAATTGGTTGGCGTCTGCGCGCAATTTATTAATGAAAATTTCCTTGTAATTTTTTGCTACCACCACACACTTTGTATGAAAGAGTTCTGTGGTTTAATTTTAATCGTGTAATTAATCTTGTAATTTTTTGTTACTACCACACACTTTGTATGAAAGAGTTTTGTGGTTCAATGCGTTTGGTAAAATGGAATTGCATATACTTGTGAATCTGCCCTTGCCCCAGGGAGTTCATAAAAACAATTCTAGTTCTGAATCGACTTGTGAGCCGGCTGGGGTACTTGGTCCGAATAGATTGAGCGTGAGCCGGATAATTTTACTGTGGCACGAATGATTTTATCTAGAATTCTTCTAAACAAATCTAAAGTCGCTAACCACGGATGGTAGAGAGGAAAAGATTGGTCAATATCTGGGTTCCTGCAGATTCAATACATGTCCCATCAAAATCACCATTTGCAATTTCACTGCCTACTGATCTTGGGGCCTTAGATTGATGAGTCTGCCCTTGCCCCAGGGGGTTCATGATAAGAACTCTGGCTCTGAGGAATCAATTCGTGAGCCGGCTGGGGTAGTTTAGCCGAACAGATTGATGTACCTGCTCTTGCCCGAATCAAATTGTGAGCCGGCTGGGGTAGTTTAGCCGAACAGATTGATGTATCTGCTCTTGCCCAAATCAAATTGTGAGCCGGCTGGGGTAGTTTAGCCGAACAGATTGATGTATCTGCTCTTGCCCGAATCAAATTGTGAGCCGGCTGGGTACTACATACTTAGGCTGAAGATCTTGAGCCAAAAGCTTGTCCTGCCGTCAACTTAATCGGCGTCGGGCGCTTGGGTTTCGCGACTAATGAACTTGCCTCGATCGTGCTGCCTCTGCGAGTGTTAAATGACCAAAGGTACAGCTTTTAAGAGTCTGGTAGGTATCTGTTTGAGACTTCTGAGAGAAAATCTGTTGTGCGAATGTCAAACAAACTCTTCTTTAATAGCAAAGGGGAAGCCAAGACGCTGGCTGAGCTTGGCGGTGATATGCATCGAAGTGAACACCGTGGTGCGCCCTTGCGTGCTGCGAGTAAGAGTTCTATGGGTCGAGAGAGGCGTCAATCTCCTCGACGTCGTAGTAGGTCGCCCGGACGGGATAGGCAGTCCCAGGGGAGATCGCCACACGCCCAAGTCGAAAGGAGATCAGACGCGAATCCGTGCCCGTTAAGTTTTGCAGTATTTGTGAAGAATAAGCCCATGACGGAAACGGACTCGATCGTTCGAGATCTAGATGTGGCGGTCGAGTTTGCTCGACAAATATTTCCTCCAAAAGTTCAGCAGTCAATGGTTGGTCGTCAGGACTACGAAGTGTTTCGCGAGGGCATTCATGGGGCGGTGAAAGGGCTCTATACGGCTTATGAAGTCGGCATGCGATTGTGCGCTGCCCGCCGAGAAATGGAGAAAAATGATGAGCATATCCGCAGTTTGGAGGCTCGCGTGGAGGCGGCTGAACGTGAGTTAAGAAAGATCAAAGCGGCTCAAGTACAACCAGCAGGGCAGGGGAATCCAATCGTGGAAGAGAGGGTTACCAGTCGGCTTATAAGCGCTGCCATTGCCGATCGTGACACGGCGAGCATGTTCGCATTGGAGTCCGCCAATGGGAGGTCTTATGAAAAAGGTTTTCACGAAGGGCGCTTGGTTGGGATCCAAAAGACCAAGGAGAAGCTTGCCGAAGAGGTTTGCCGATGCGAAAACCGTGGGTTCAAGCATGGTTGGATCAATGCGTCTCGAGTCGCCGAATCCCTTCGCTTGTCATGAATCGATTCGGCATCACCTCTCTACCACAGGAAGGACTTTCCGTTTTCTGCTTTCGAGGTTGAGAAGAGTGAGGATGAGGGCGACGCCGTATGACTTTAATTGTTGTAAGGTTCGAACGCCGATCGCGTTCCCAATTATGTAATTTCTTGGTTTTTTTTTTTTTTTTGAATGAAAGACGCTTTATGGATAATATCAAATTGTCTCCCGTATTCGGCGTGTGCGTGTTTAATTTTATTGCATAAATGTTTGGATAGACGTAAATACATCAATCAGACTCAGCATGTTAAATCGATGCGCTGGCTCGTTGGCGTGATCGGCCTGCATGTAATGGTCGTTTTCTTTTGAATACAGCCATTTCGGCGTATGTTGTTGAAATTTAAAGAGGCCGTGAGCCAGGGATCGGAGGGGCTACGGACTTAGCTCGAATGCCAGGTGTCTAGCTGATTGGGCTAGGTAATGTTTGCCCTTGCGCAGTCTCTGCGGGTTTTAGCCAACCGCTGGGTGACTAGGTCTTGGAGAATGTTAACCGACGCCTGTCTCGTGGGGTGTAGTGTTGATAAAATCACTTCGGGATTTGGGCCTCGAGATCGCGGCCATTACTGAGGATAAAAGCGGCAGGCGCCTTATGCAATCACACATATTTGCGAGGGATGATCAAGAGTTCTCACCATCAGATGGTGATGATAGTTGCAGGAGCTCAAGTTCCGGCCGATCCTGGCGCTCAGATGGTTTCCAGCGGAGGATTCTCCGGTGTGGGAGGTGGACCGCTGAAAGGAGAAACTGGAAACACGTCAGCCTCCAAGTCGTTGAAGCAGATCGCCCCGAAAGAAGACGCAACGACCGCTGCCCCTAACTTCCCTTGTCTTGGATCTTGGCCTTGACATTGTCGATGGTGTCAGGGGCCCGGCGACATGCCGGTTCCGACGCGGTTAGATCGATGCGTTTTCAGCCGCGATGGTTGTTCAAATGTCAAGAGTTGGATCGATGGGTTGATTTGTCTTCGAAGTTAGAGATAGATATTGTAATGTTCGAACGCGGATTGCGTCTGTGTAACATCTTTTAAATCAAATAAATAAAAAGTGTTATTTCATGTAGTGAGTCTTGCTCTGATAATCTTTTGTTTAGCTATGCCGAAAGCATGTTCCTGATCCCAACTTTTAATGGTTTAAGCGCGTCATTTCGTATGGTTTGATAGCTTGCTATTAGTTTGCTATCGGCCCTTGCCTTAGGCGGTGTGCGAGTTTGACCGGAATGGGTCGTACTCGTGGGCCGGCTAAGGCACGCCTTCTCCGGCGGACCATATTAGTTGATTAAAACGGGCTCCGGATCCAGAGACTTTAATTTGGCCAATCGTGATGTCCACGAAGTGCGCTCTGAATCCGGAGGCTTATTCGGCCCTAAGGTGTCATGCACCAAAGGGGGCTCCGAATCCAGAGACTTTAGTTTGGCCAATCGTGATGTCCACGAAGCGCGCTCCGAATCCGGAGGCTTATTCGGCCCTAAGGTGTCATGCACCAAAGGGGGCTCCGAATCCGGAGACTTAATTTCGCCAATCGTGACATCCATGAAGGGCGCTCCGAATCCGGAGGCTTATTCGGCCCTAAGGTGACCTACACCAAAGGGCGCTCCGAATCCGGAGACTTAATTTGGCCAATCGTGATGTCCACGAAGGGCGCTCCGAATCCGGAGGCTTATTCGGCCCTGAGGTGACCTGCACCAAAGGGCGCTCCGAATCCGAAGACTTAATTTCGCCAATCGTGACATCCATGAAGGGCGCTCCGAATCCGGAGGCTTATTCGGCCCTAAGGTGACCTACACCAAAGGGCGCTCCGAATCCGGAGACTTAATTTGGCCAATCGTGATGTCCACGAAGGGCGCTCCGAATCCGGAGGCTTATTCGGCCCTAAGGTGACCTGCACCGAAGGGCGCTCCGAATCCGGAGACTTTAATTTGGCCAATCGTGATGTCCACGAAGGGCGCTCCGAATCCGGAGGCTTATTCGGCCCTAAGGTGACCTGCACTGAAGGGCGCTCCGAATCCAGAGACTTTAATTTGGCCAATCGTGATGTCCACGAAGGGCGCTCCGAATCCGGAAGCTTATTCGGCCCTAAGGTGACGTGCACCGAAGGGCGCTCCGAATCCGGAGACTTTAATTTGGCCAATCGTGATGTCCACGAAGGGCGCTCCGAATCCGGAGGCTTATTCGGCCCTAAGGTGACCTGCACCAAATGGCGCTCCGAATCTGGAGACTTTAATTTGGCCAATCGTGATGTCCACGAAGGGCGCTCTGAATCCGGAGGCTTATTCGGCCCTAAGGTGACCTGCACCGAAGGGCGCTCCGAATCCGGAGACTTTAATTTGGCCAATCGTGATGTCCACGAAGGGCGCTCCGAATCCGGAGGCTTATTCGGCCCTAAGGTGACCTGCACCAAAGGGCGCTCCGAATTCGGAGACTTTAATTTGGCCAATCGTGATGTCCACGAAGGGCGCTTCGAATCCGGAGGCTTATTCGGCCCTAAGGTGACCTACACCAAAGGGCGCTCTGAATCCGGAGACTTAATTGGGACCAAGAGGATTGAAGGAGAGTGACAAAGAAAATAGATTTTCGTTAAAATGTGGTACCAGTACGAGCATCAGATCTCACAAGTCGGGTCCGTAAATGGATCTTCATAAAATCTACGTTCGCGCGGATTGCGGTGAGCCACGGATCTCCTCAATGCCACGGTCTGTTGGGAAGCGCATAAGCTGATGGTACGTGCTTGGGACAGCCTTCATGACGTGCAACCAGGGGCGCCCCATGATGGCGTTATACGGCGACGGAAGCTTCACAACCAAGAATTCCACGTCAACCGTTTTTGAGCCCGCTCGAACAGGTAGCACGACCCTCCCCAACGGGTACTCTGGATTCGTGTTGAAGCCGAACAGTGGCTGAGACGATGGTGATAGGTCCGACTCATTGAGGCCGAGTTCAACAAAAGTTCTGTAATACAAGATCTCCGAAGTGCTTCCCGGGTCTATAAGAATGCGTTCAACGCTAAATTGACGTACGCGTAATTGGATGACCAAAGGATCGACGTGGCTGGCCACTGTTCCGACGAGGTCGGAGTCATCGAACTTAATTGTCGGAGCTCCTCTGGGCCTGCCAGTTGACATGTTATGTTGCCGGGGAATTGGGTGCGATTGGATCGTATGCACGGTCGGGGACACCGGCGGACCGTAGATTACGTGGATCACACCAAGCGGAGGTGAATCCTGTCTCAAGGCTAATGCTTTGGTTGGCCTTCCCTTGCTCACGTATTGATGCAGTCGACCATCTTGCACCAGTTCCTCCAGATGATCCTTTAGCGCATAACAGCTCTCGGTTTCGTGGCCGTGATCTTTGTGATATTCACATCGTCTGTCCCTCCTCCGTGTGTCGGGGGGCCCCACCATCTTCGACGGCCACTTGAAAAAAGGAAGGTGCTGGACTTTGGTCATTATTGCCGCGATCGGCTCCGTCAACTCCGTATATTTCTTGTCGGTTCGCCTTGAGCGTCTGCTGTCGACTTGTAGTTGTTCGTTCGTTCGGTGGGAGCACTGATCGCTTGATCGGCGGGAGTCCCGCCTTTTGTCTCGCTTGGTTCGTTGCCGGGGCTCAGGGCTCTGCGGCGGCACGGAGGTTATTGGTCGAGCAATTTCGGGGAGGGCCGTTTTGCTGGATATTTGTCCTGCTTTTATCCTCAGGGCATCGTCTTCGACTTTACAATATTCTTCAACTTTCTTCATCAATGCCCAGACTGTTTTGGGGGGCCTCCTGGTCAGGGAACTACGCAGAGCACTGTCAGGATGTAAGCCCATTTTGAAGGCGGTGATGGCCATGGAGTCGTTGCAAGCGTCGTCGACAAGGTTGAAGCACTCCCAATATCGTGCCGAGTACGCTCTGAGCGTCTCTCCCGACTGGATCTGCATAGCCCAGAGGGAGTCTGCCTGTTTCGGTTGTACCTCGTTGGTGATGAACCTGGCCCTGAAGGATTTCTGCAGTTGGCGGAAGCTTTTAATCGAAGCTGGCTCCAACTTGTAATACCACCTGACGGCTAGTGGACCTAGGCTGCTAGGGAATATTCGGCACATGAGGGCTTCATTATCTGCGTGCAGCGTCATGGCCTGTTTGTAATGACGGATATGATCGGTGGGGTCTGATTTTCCGTCGTAAAGAGTGAACGACGGAGCTTTGAATTTCTTGGGCAGGGACGCCCTTGCGATCCGTCGAACGAAAGGATCGTGCTGGTCTTCCTCATTTGAGCTGCTTCTCTTGCGCTTGTTCCTTGTTCGCAGATCCTTTTCGGAGGAGCTGGGGGTTTCGGATCGTCCCTTTGCGTCGGACTCCGTGGATGATGAGTTGGAGTTGCTATCGGTATCCTTTGGTCGGGCCCGAGGTCTTTGCCCGTCTGCCCTCAGAAGTTGCTCTGGTTCCTGGCGCATGGCCTCTCTAGATTTTGCTACCTCCAGGGCCAAGTCTTGACGGAGTCGTTCGTTCTCAGCGATCATGTTCTCGAGCCTTTGTTCGTTCTGCTTTGCCTGTTCCATGATAGCCTGCATCGTTTCTTGTGCTGAAGTTGTTGGCGAATCAAAGTTCAAGGCGCGTCGTGCCGCGATGGTTTCTTTTCCGAGCATGTTAGCTGGGGTGAGGTCGTCTTCCTGTGCGATCTCGTCGGTGGCTATCGGAGGATCTTCGGTCACGCCTTCCATGGATGTATTTGAGTATTCCCACAGACGGCGCCAATTGTGGGGAAGTGGTTTGGAAATACTCTTCAGATCCTAGAAGACACCAATGATCCTCAGCTAGTCACCTACAAAAATACAAATGCTCCGGTCGGGGGTGCCGGAGTTAGCACTCCGACGGACAAGTCAGTTCCTCTACTCAAAAAAGCTTGTTTAATAAGTTTTTAGTAGTAATTCTTGCATACCTTTTCTAGTCCGTTGCCATTATATTTATACTCGTCTCCTCTGATCCTCGGGGCCAGGGCCTACTTTTTCAATCATTACCTTTTCCACTATTCGGCTATAGGGATGCCCCCTATTCGGCCTATCTACCTATTCGGCCCTTTATCCTTGCGTGATATAGGCCGGCTAGCGTCAATCTTCCGAAATATACCTTCTTTATACTTGCCGATTATTCGGCTACCACAACGACGAACCAGAAATAAAAGGCTAGGGTTTTTGAACACAGCTCTGATACCATGTAAGAATTCTGAAGAATTTATGTATATGCAATTGTCTTTCAATACAATGTGTACATCTGATATATATAACAATTCTATACCTAATCCTAAATAGAAAACACGAATAAACCTAAACCAATCCTAAATAAAAAAGAATAAACCTAAACCAATCTTAAATAGGAAACAATATTCACACAATATATATTATACTAATATGATTCTCAAATAAGGAACTTCTGAAATTCCATTACCTGAAATATCAAGCTTAGAAATCTTATTTTGCGTTTGAAGCCATTTTGGAAAATGAGACCCCAACTTACAAGAGGACAACATGATAACAAGAAGTTGAAAAGGAGGAACCCAATCAGAAAAGAAGTTACAAGTTAATGAGTTTGAAGAAAACAACAAATACTTCAAACTGGAGAGATTAGAAAAGTGAGTTTTAGAGAGTATGCCTTTTAATGAATTGAAATAGATAACGAAATACTCAAGCATGGAAAGTTTTCCAATATTTCTGTGCATGGTCCCATTCAATTGATTGTCTCCAAGGTCTAACTCCATCAATAAAGGAAACACTGAAAGGTCAGGCAGTGACCTTGTAATTTGGTTTCCATACAACTAAAGAGAAACAAGACTTGGAAGTTGTCCAAAAGTCTTTGGGATGAAGCCACTCAATTGATTAAAGCCAACAGACAATTCTCTCAAGGAAGAAAATCATGTAAAATCAAGAAATGGACCACTAAGTCAATTGTCATCCACATACAAAACCTGTAATGAGTCCTCTGCCCTAGACAACTTTTGAAAGAACTTATAAAGTTCTTCAGGTAAATTATTTCTGGATAGGTGTAAAGATCGTAAATGACTTGAATGTGCAAAGGATTTTGGAAGGCCTCCTTCAAGCTGATTGTAATTGAGATTCAGATTTGTGAGGGAAATCATATCTCCAAAAGAATCAGGAATCGGACCATTTAAATGTTTATTAAAAAGGTTTACATCAATAAGGCTACTACAAAAGTTGAACAACTAACTGTATATTGAAGAAGATAGATCATTACTAGATAGATCAAACATAGAAAGAGACGCAGAAGTATTAAAAGGAAGTGAGGGATGAGTAGCTACATCAGAAAGTTAAACGAAACTTTACTCCTTAGGAGAGGGAGATCATTGATAGATTGAACCCAGTTGACTACTTTACTGAAGTTAACAGAACTAAGGTCTATGAAGCACGGAAAGGCAGCGTACACGTGTCCGACGAGCCCGGATTCTCGGCTGCCCTTCTCGACGGCCCTTCCCTGCAGCCCCCAAAACGACGTCGTTTTGGGGGCAAATTTTCAAAAAAAAAAAAAACGCAGAGGAAGAGGGAGGAAGGAGCAGAGGAAGAGGGAGGGAGGAGGAGGAGGAGGAAGGGAAGGGCCAGACTCGAGGGGGCCATAATCACAGGGGGAGGAGGAGGCGGAGGCGGGCGGACGGCTGGCGTCAGCTGCGGCGATCGAGGTCGGGAGGCTGCGACGGCGGGCGGCGAGGCGACGAGCTGCGACGGCGAGCTCGCAGCCTCCTTCCTCCTCCTCCTCCTCCCTCTCCTTCCTCCCTCTTCCTCTCCTTCCTCCCTCTTCCTCTGCGTTTTTTTTTTTTTTTTTGAAAATTTGCCCCCAAAACGACGTCGTTTTGGGGGCTGTAGGAAAGGGCCGCCGAGAAGGGCCGCCGATGATCCGGATTCCGTGTGAGACACTCTACAAGAGGTGTCCCATTTTTTTTTTTCTTTTTTTTCTTTTAATTTTGTCAGTTGGACACATCTTGGACATGCGAGGACACACAAGGAAAAATAAACTTGAGAAATAGAGAGGAGGTGATCGAAGAAGCCCTGACCAGTTGGAGAAGAGAGAGAGAAAGCGATCGAAGGAGAGGTGGATCAAAGGCCATGGAGCTGTTCAACGTGGTGAATCGGAGGTCGATTGAACAGATTGATCAAAGGCACTTCTAAGGTATTCTTCTTCTTGTCTTCGTGTTTGCTCATCTTCTCTTTGATTTTGCTTCTCTCTTCTTCTCTTTTCTTTACTTCATTTTCTTTTTCTGATTTCGTTTCTCTCTACTCTTGGTTCTTTTTTCTTTTCTTTTCTTTTCTGCTCTCTCTGTCTCTCTCGGTCTCTCTCTCTCTCTCTCTCTCTCTCTCTCTTCTGAGTAGCCCTTTTTTTTGTTTTTTCTATATTGGGTATCCCTTATTTGCTGAACTTAAAATGCATAGAACAAATTAGTTTTATTTTATTTGAAGAAAAAATTTAAATTTTATTAAAATCTTTTCAGTATTGTGTTTATTAAGGAGTTGTTTGGGGTGTCCTAAATAAGTGTACTTTTTGTCTTTTTGGACTAAAAAGTTGAGGGAAAAAATATAGATGTTTGGGTTAACTTTTTGACTTTTTATGGAAAAATGTGTATTAAAAAATTGTATAAATTAGTGTGTAGGGAAAAATTAGGATTTGGAGTTGTGCAGCCGTAATTTTTAACTTTTGGTGAATAATGTTAACTTTTTAACTTTTTGAGTAACTTTTTAACTTTTTTTACACTTCCCAAACTTGGCCTAATTATCTTTTAATGATTTTTTTAAAAAAATTTAAACATATAATAAATAAATAAAATTATATATATTGAACACGTCACCAACATGTCGTGTCTTCCGTTTTTTAAAAATTTACATGTTCACATGTTCGTGTCGTGTCCCGTGTCTATGCATCATAAAGTAAGGTGCAAGTGACTTAATAAAGAAAGATGAGCAAGCCACTCAATATTTTTTCCACACTTCAAAATCATAATTGTAGCCAAGATTAAGATACTGTAAGTTACAAAGGTTGCCCAACTTTGTGATGTGGTCATGAAAATTATTTCCCATGAGGTCCAAATACTTCAAATGTTGCAATTCAAGCAATGAAGTGCTAATCTTACCATGCAGTGGATGATAAGGAGCACTGATCGATGAATGAAGATTGAGCATGGTGACATGACCTGTCACGCCCTCAAAATAATAACATTAAGCCCATCAATATAGACATGCATTGATATATAAAAGTTCCACATCTTTCTATTCACCAGAGTTTCATTACAAAAGTATTACATGTTAACAACAAAAGCAAAATGCCCTACGGGCTTACAGCTTTCCAAGTTAACACTTGGTTACAACAAAAGAGTACTAACTCATTTACACATTAAGCCCTTGGCTTGAATCTACATGTAATACATCAAAGAAAGCAACACCAAAAGTCTGACAGCCGCTAGCCTCCCAAGCTATGTCCTTGGAGGTGGCATGCTACCTGTACCTGAAAATGATGTTCCCATATAGGGTGAGCCACAGCCCAGTAGAAATACACTAAACCAAATATGAACAATGACTAAAAGATTGGCAGTTGATAGATGGCCAACACTGATACTTCCACTTACAACACTTTACAGTTTCATTTTCCATTTCCTTTCAATTCTCAATTTATAACCATGGCTCAGAACCTGGCCAAACCACTTATATGAGACAGTAACTCATATTAAACATTTTCCCATTTTAATAAGAGATAGGCATACTTGCTATATCAACACATCAACAGATAAGCATATGAGCTATATCAACACTTCCATAGATATGCCTAAGAGCAATATCACACTTCCAAAGACAAGCGTATGAGCTGTGTCAATACATTATTAGATAAGCATATGAGCTATATCTATGGAGTCCATCCCCTATCTTCTCCCAAACAACATCCGGTTTAGAGGTCCATCCCCTATCATCCCCTAAACCGTGGAGTACATCCCCTATCTCCTCCAACACAACACAATGCATATAAACAATTATTATACACATCAATCAATACATAAAGTTAATGTATTCTTTCAACCGTCATGCTCAATGACACATTCCAGTGATTAGTTTTAGTTTGCCTAATCATCATGCATTGTCTACAACAATCAAGACTATCCTCCACCGATAGCCTAAAGCAGTTATTTTTATACAGAAAATAAATGCACAAAACGGATAATATATCAACATTTCAATTCGGTGAGTGATAAATAATCCAACTACACCCCTTAATCCCATACATTCCCAATCTCAACATTTCCAACTCAATTCCTCATTTCTCACAATTAATTATACAAATTAATCCACCAATGTAATTAAGGTATTTACCATAATTACCATTACAACCCTTACGTTCCATTTTCATCAATGTTCCAACATTTTATGCCATTTCTCTATGCCAAACATGCATCTAGGTTTATTATAAATTAAACCCCAACTTTTGTAAAATTACACAAAAGCCCCAAATGTTCACGAAATTGCCAAACCAACCCCAACATCTCAAAATACTAAAATTTAAAGACAAAATCCATAGAGAGGAGTAGGTTATCCCTACCTCAAACGATGACTCCCAACCAAGAAGGTGAAGAAAATGAAAATGTTCCAAACCACGAATTTCTCGGATCAAAAGATAGCCCTCGACGATCAACAACTTTTTTGTAAAGGCCAAAGGTGAGCAAATCACTCTCACTAGATCAATACCTAGAGAGAAGGTAGAGCTCTAGAGTGAGAGGCTCAACAATGGTGTTTTTGGAAAAGTAAGAAAGAGAAGGAAAAGTAAAAAAGTGATTCAAAATGTCCCAAACACGGAGCTTTAACCAATCGCCCCGCTCGAGCGTCCAAACCCCCGCTCGAGCGGCACTCACAGACTCCCGCTCGAGCGGCACTCACAAACTCCCGCTCGAGCGGCCAAACTCCCGCTCGAGCGTCGGATGCACACTCCCAGCACTTTCGCAGACAGGTCCCCCGCTCGAGCGCCCAACTACCCGCTCTAGCGTTACTCACAACTTCCCGCTCGAGCGGCCAATTCCCCGCTCGAGCGTCCAACACTACACAGGAAATACTTGATGGGTGTATTCCCCGCTCAAGCACCAAAAACCCCGCTCGAGCGGACAAGCAACAACAGGGTCCCCGCCGGCGTCAAACTCTCGCCGAAGACGTCAAAATCTGGGCAACTAGTTTTGGTTTCTAAACTCAACCAATCTGTAATAAACCTGCCCAACACATCCTATAACTCAAATACAAAGTAAGAAAGGATGTAAACAAGATAATAATCAACTACTAACATCCACGGACACATGTCCGGATCACTGTACAACAAGGGTAAACCCAGGATCGCTATAACCTCCCCCCCTTAAAGAATTTCGTCCCCGAAATTAGGCACAAGTTTTCAAAAACAGGTTTTTCTCCATTTTAAACAATGTTATATTTTAACATTCAATAACTTGACCCATTACCGGTCATCCCATCTCTTATCAAGAGGCATTCCACAATATGTAAACAACATAAGTATTTTTGACATGCATCAACATTACGCATTTCCCTTCCAATTTCAACAATTTCATATCATAACTAGTGTTCATGATACATTTCCAATTCTACAATATATTCAACATATGTAATGTTACATTCAACTTCCATATTGAGGCAAGTTCCAAAACATACTTCCATTAAACCAAAACATTTTCAATGTTTCACAACTTAAGACATATACAAAAGCTCTTAAGTTCAACAATAGTCCAAAATCTAAATACAAGATTACATATCAACAAACAAGTCTGGATATTTCTCGCGGACTTCCAACTCACGTTCCCAAGTGGCCTCCTCCACTCCGTGATGTTTCCACAAAACCTTCACCAAAGGGATGGTCTTGCCACGCAGGACTTGATCCCGCCTGTCCAAGACCCGAACCGGTCTCTCCTCATACGAGGCATCCTCATCTACCTCTAGGTCGGTCCAATCCAATACATGCGATGGATCCGGCTCATACTTCCGAAGCATGCTCACATGAAACACGTCATGAACTCCGGACAACTGTGGCGATAAAGCTAAACGATAAGCAACCTCGCCAATCCTCTCAAGGATCTCAAAAGGACCAATAAACCGAGGGGATAACTTCCCACTCTTCCCAAACCTCATCAATCCCCGCCTAGGTGATATCTTTAGAAAGACATGATCACCCATTTCAAACGCCAACGGTCTCCTCCTACGGTCAGCATAAGATTTCTGACGACTCTGGGCTGTAACAAGCCTCCTACGGATAAGCTCAACTTTCTCCGTCGTCTCCCTAACCAACTCCGAACCCAACAGAGGTGTGTCACCCACCTCGGCCCAACAAACCGGAGACCTACAAGGTCGGCCATACAGGGCCTCAAACGGTGCCATACCGATACTAGACTGAAAACTGTTGTTGTAGGCAAACTCCACCAATGGTAAGTGCCTCTCCCACGTCCCACTAAAGTCAAGGACACAACCCCGAAGCATATCCTCAAGGATCTAAATAGTACGCTCGGATTGCCCGTCAGTCTGAGGGTGATAAGCCGTACTGAAGGTCAACTTAGTACCCAAGGTACTCTGCAAACTCTGCTACAACCTAGCAGTAAAACGAGGATCTCTATCTGAGACGATCGTCACTGGGACCCCGTGCAACCTCACTATGTCCCGAATATACAAGTCGGCAAGATGATCTACCGAATCTCTCATGCGCATAGGAATGAAGTACGCCGACTTAGTCAACCGGTCTACAACCACCCAAATAACATCGCTACCCCGCTGAGTCCTCAGAAGACCTATAACGAAGTCCATAGTGACATGCTCCCACTTCCACTCGGCAATAGGCAAGGGTTGCAACAAACCCGTTGGCCTCTGATGCTCGGCCTTCACTTGCTGACAAGTAAGGCACTTAGACACGAAGACTGCCACATCTCTCTTCATACCCCGCCACCAAAACTGGTGGCCCAAATCCCGATACATCTTAGTACCTCCCGGATGCACCGCAAGGTGCGAATGATGAAACTCTCGGAGTACCTCCTCTCGGCAAGACTCCGGCACAAACAAACGGTCTCGGTACCTCACACTCTAGTCGGGATACACCGTCAGACCTTTCTCAACCTTCCCACTGGAGATCTTCTCCCGGATGAGTTCTACTTCAAGGTCACCTCTCTGTGCCTCTAACACTCTAGTCACGAGTGTAGGTTGCGCAACAACAGAAAACAAGGCCGCAGCCTCAACGGATCCGCCCAAAAGCAAATCAAACTCGCCAATCGCCCCTAACATCTCCCACTCCCGGATGGCTATACTACCTACATCACTAACGGATTTCCTGCTAAGGGCATCGGCCACAACATTGGCCTTCCCTAGGTGGTAATGCAACTCGAAGTCGTAATCCTCAATAAACTCTATCCACCTCCTCTGCCTCAAGTTCAAGTCTTTCTGTGAAAACAGATATTTCAGACTCTTATGATCCGAGAACACCTCGAATCTCTCACCATAAAGGTAGTGCCTCCAGATTTTCAAGGCGAAGATCACAGCCGGTAACTCTAGGTCGTATGAGGGTAATTCTTCTCGTGAATTTTCAAGCGCGTGAGCCATAAGCTACCACTTTCCCCTCTTGCATCAACACACAACCCAAACCCTCTCGTGAGGCATCACAATAGACAGCATAACCCAACCCTCTCTCCGGAATAATCAAGACCGGAGCGGTGGTCAATCTAACTTTCAGCTCCTGAAACGACTTTTCACAAGTCTCACTCCATACAAATTTGACTCCCTTCCGAGTCAATCTAGTCATCGGTGAAGCTAACCTGGAGAAATCCTTCACAAACCGGCGGTAATACCCAGCTAATCCCAGAAAACTGCGGATCTCAAACACACTCTTAGGCTGTGCCCAATCTTGCACTGCCTCAGTCTTGGATGTATCAACAGACACCCCTTCCCCAGAAACCACATGGCCTAAGAACTTGACTTCTCCTAGCCAGAACTCACACTTCCCAAACTTGGCATACAGCCTATGGGCTCTAAGCAACTCAAGCACCACTCTCAAGTGTTTCTCGTGCTCCTCCTCTGAAGGCAAATAGATAAGAATGTCGTCCACGAAGACGACTACAAAACGATCCAAGAATTCCCGGAAGATCCGGTTCATCAGGACCATAAAGACTGCCGGTGCGTTGGTAAGCCCAAATGGCATCACCAAAAACTCATAATGGCTATACCGCGTACGGAATGCCGTCTTCGGAATATCCTCCTCCCTGACCCTCAACTGGTGGTAACCCGATCTCAAATCTATCTTAGAGAAACAACGGGAACCCTTCAACTGGTCAAACAAATCATCTATACATGGCATAGGGTACTTATTCTTGACCGTAGCCCGATTCAACTTCCGGTAATCGATACACAATCTCAAGGCACCATCTTTCTTTTTGGCAAAGAGGGCTGGTGCTCCCCACGGTGAAACACTAGGGCGAACAAAGCCCTTATTGAGCAACTCTTGGAGTTGAACTTTCAACTCAACCAACTCTGCTGGAGCAAAACGGTAAGGTGCCATGGAAATCGGCGCCGTGCCGGGCACTAAATCAATAGAGAACTCAATCTCCCGGTAAGGTGGCAAACTAACGAGATCCTCGGGAAAGACATTCGAGTACTCACAAACTACCCTTGGCAACACAACCTGGGTCTCATCACACTCACCACTCTCAAAGCTAGCAAGTAAACCACTAAGCTCACTCGCCATGATCATACCCCGGTGGCACAACACTACCAACCCGGTCTCCCAAGAAATGGAAACACTCCCCGCTCACGGTACAACAAGTGACCCTCTGGCGGTAGCAATCAATAACTGCCCGGTATGACGATAACCAGTCCATACCCAAAATAACGTCAAAGCCCTTCATGGGCATAACTACAAAAGGAAACGGAAGCCTATGATCGGCGACCTCTATATCACAACCTCTACATCCGTGTTTCAAAATCAACTCACCCCCAATAGGTGACACAACACAAATAGGAGATGCTAATAATGCTAACTCCAATTCCAACACAGATGCAAATGCAGCAGATACAAAAGAATGAGATGCACCCGTATCAATCAACACTCTAGCAACCGAGTTGCAAAACAGAAAGGTACCTCTCACTACTGATGGAGCCGGTACTAGGTCCTGCGCGGTAACAGCATACACACGCCCTATAGGCCCCTGATCCACCTGCTCACCTCTAGGAGCATAAGACTACTGCACTGACTGGGACGACGAAGCCCCCGGATTGGCCCTCGAGGCCTACACAGACTGAGCTGGCTGATAACTCTGCGTCTGCCTAGAACCAGACGCCCCTGAAGTGGCACTCAACTGTGGGCAGAACCTCTTCAGGTGCCCAGGCTGTCCCCACTGATAGCAAGACAAGGGCTGCCTCCTGCCCAAACTCTGACTCTGCAGTCTAGCTGAAGAAGAAGCAGCTCGACCCCGCGCCTTCAAGGAAATCAAGACTTGTGACCCAGCTGGCCACAAGAATAACAAGTCAAGCCTCCCTAATCACCTCTCCCCGAGCCTGCACTCGGCACCGGACAGGTCGATCTAGCAACTCCGCCCTGAGACTGCTGCGGGTTAAAACCCCTCTGTCTCCTACCATCTCCTTGGCCATCTTGGCCCCTCTTGGAGCCTCTATGTTTCTCCTCCTCTTCCTCCTGCATCATAAGCTCCACATGAGCTGCAGCATCTACCAAGTGCCTATACTCTCGTATGTAAGAAGCACCAACCCTCAACTGGAGGCCACGCCTCAACTTCTGCTCAAACTCGTAGCAACGGCGTTCCTCGGTCGCCACAAGTTCAGGTGCAAACCTGGACAAGCTAGTAAATGTAGCCTCAAACTCGGCCACAGACAAACCCTCCTGTTTGAGCCGGCTAAACTGATCCCTCAGCTTCTCCCTGGCAACTGCAGATAAGAACCTCTCCTGGAAAGCATTTACAAATGCCTCCCAAGTACCACCAACACGGACCTTCTCATACTTCCACCATTGACCCGCATCCCCCTTCAGCTGGAAGGATGCCAAGGTCACCTTTCGTTCTCGCCCTCGATGCCAAGCATCTCGAACGTCTTGCTCATTTGTTCCAACCACTTGTCTGCCTTCAGTGACTCCCTTGGATCCCCAACAAACTCCTCCGGGTTAGACCGAAAGAACTCCCTCTTCAAGAAAGAGGCCCCGCCTCAAGCTCGATTCTCGCCTCCGAGAATACCCAAAGCTCTGCTATTTCTGCCAAGGCACTCATAGCTCTTGACCATGGCTCGACCACATTGGCCTCGACCAACTCCCTCTTGTATCGCCGAATCTCGTCCCCAGATAGGCACTTCTCGCCTCCTAGGCCTACCACGCCTACCACCTCGCCCGACATCCTAATAAAGGAAACGAAGAACATTAGCACATTCATAAATGTGCCGAAACTAAACACTCACGTCCTAATGCATGGACAACTGTAATTCACTCCACGTAAGCACATAAACACATAAGCACTTACGAATTTCATTTCCGGATAATGATAGTCCCGAGGCGTTACTAGAGTTCCGGTTAGAAACAGCATTGATCAAGTGCTTTTCCAACAAGACTCCCAGAAACCCAAGGATCCAATCAACATCCTAGAAATTAAATCCCATACCCAAATAATCACATAAGCATGTTATCAATTAAACACAAAGCATATGACACTACATCTAAGTCTCTATCAAGCGAGACATACCCATTGTGATACTAATCACTTCCCACGTACCCAAAGTATTCGAACCCAGTACGCTCTGATACCAAGTTGTCACGCCCTCAAAATAATAACATTAAGCCCATCAATATAGACATGCATTGATATATAAAAGTTCCACATCTTTCTATTCACCAGAGTTTCATTACAAAAGTATTACATGTTAACAACAAAAGCAAAATGCCCTACGGGCTTACAGCTTTCCAAGTTAACACTTGGTTACAACAAAAGAGTACTAACTCATTTACACATTAAGCCCTTGGCTTGAATCTACATGTAATACATCAAAGAAAGCAACACCAAAAGTCTGACAGCCACTAGCCTCCCAAGCTATGTCCTTGGAGGTGGCATGCTACCTGTACCTGAAAATGATGTTCCCATATAGGGTGAGCCACAGCCCAGTAGAAATACACGAAACCAAATATGAACAATGACTAAAAGATTGGCAGTTGATAGATGGCCAACACTGATACTTCCACTTACAACACTTTACAGTTTCATTTTCCATTTCCTTTCAATTCTCAATTTATAACCATGGCTCAGAACCTGGCCAAACCACTTATATGAGACAGTAACTCATATTAAACATTTTCCCATTTCAATAAGAGATAAGCATACTTGCTATATCAACACATCAACAGATAAGCATGTGAGCTATATCAACACTTCCATAGATATGCCTAAGAGCAATATCACACTTCCAAAGACAAGCGTATGAGCTGTGTCAACACATTATTAGATAAGCATATGAGCTATATCTATGGAGTCCATCCCCTATCTTCTCCCAAACAACATCCGGTTTAGAGGTCCATCCCCTATCATCCCCTAAACCGTGGAGTACATCCTCTATCTCCTCCAACACAACACAATGCATATAAACAATTATTATACACATCAATTAATACATAAAGTTAATGTATTCTTTCAACCGTCATGCTCAATGACACATTCCAGTGATTAGTTTTAGTTTGCCTAATCATCATGCATTGTCTATAACAATCAAGACTATCCTCCACCGATAGCCTAAAGCAGTTATTTCTATACAGAAAATAAATGCACAAAACGGATAATATATCAACATTTCAATTCGGTGAGTGATAAATAATCCAACTACACCCCTTAATCCCATACATTCCCAATCTCAACATTTCCAACTCAATTCCTCATTTCTCACAATTAGTTATACAAATGAATCCACCAATGTAATTAAGGTATTTACCATAATTACCATTACAACCCTTAGGTTCCATTTTCATCAATGTTCCAACATTTTATGCCATTTCTCTATGCCAAACATGCATCTAGGTTTATTATAAATTAAACCCCAACTTTTATAAAATTACACAAAAGCCCCAAATGTTCACGAAATTGCCAAACCAACCCCAACATCTCAAAATACTAAAATTTAAAGACAAAATCCATAGAGAGGAGTAGGTTATCCCTACCTCAAAAGATGTCTCCCAACCAAGAAGGTGAAGAAACGAAAATGTTCCAAACCACGAATTTCTGATCAAAAGATAGCCCTCGACGATCAACAACTTTTTTGTAAAGGCCAAAGGTGAGCAAATCACTCTCACTAGATCAATACCTAGAGAGAAGGTAGAGCTCTAGAGTGAGAGGCTCAACAATGGTGTTTTTGGAAAAGTAAGAGAGAGAAGGAAAAGCGAAAAAGTGATTCAAAATGTCCCAAACACGAGCTTTAACCACCGCCCCGCGAGGCCGAAACCCCGCCGAGTGGCACTCACAGACTCCCCGAGCGCCAAACTCCCGCCGGCGCCGGATGCACACTCCCAAAGATTTCGCAGACAGTCCCCGCCGGCGCCTAACTACCCGCCGAAGCGTCACTACAACTTCCCGCTGAAGCGGACAATTTCGCCGAAGCGCCCAACACTACACAGAAATATCGATGGGTGTATTCCCGCCGAAGCGCCAAAAACCCCGCTCGAGCGGACAAGCAACAACAGGTCCCCGCCGAAGGCCAAACTCCGCCGAGCGGACAAAGTCAAAATGGGCAACTAGTTTTGGTTTCTAAACTCAACCAATCTGTAATAAACCTGCCCAACACATCCTATAACTCAAATACAAAGTAAGAAAGGATGTAAACAAGATAATAATCAACTACTAACATCCACGGACACATGTCTGGATCACTGTACAACAAGGGTAAACCCGGGATCGCTATATGACCAGTGTGATGTAGTTGCACCCAACTCCTTGTTACTCTAAATCAATCTTACAGAGTGGGTATTTGGAAAATTGCTATTTTAGTGAGCTATTTTAATAGGCTAAAATTTTTGTGTTTAGGAAGATAGTTTGGTTTTTTCGTAGTTGGATATGATGTTTGTGAGAAAAAAAGTGCAATAATTATGGGTTTGATGTAACATTTTGTCTTATTGGTTATTTTAGTCTATTTTGTCTTTTTGTGAATTTAAACCAAAAAACCCAAAAAAAGCCTTTGCCAATAGAACAGATTCTGAAAACAGGTTTTATACAGTTTCAAAAATTATATATATATATATATCAAAATACTGAAAAAGAAGATGAAGAAGAAGATTTAGAAAATAGCTTGTGTGATATCCTAAAGTCGTTATGCGCTCCCTCCGTGTAGGTTCTAACGCTCACAAATGACTCCAAGATACAACCCAAGAATTCACAGGAATCTGACACAATGCACAGTTGCACCAAATGGATTTGCCAAGTCTGTATAGAAAATATATCAAAGAAGAAGATGAGAAAGCAATCATAATATGTTGTTTATTTCCTGAGTAAGAGTCTTTTCTAAATAGACTATTTGATGTCTGCTGGGAGCAGACACACCCATTCATTTTGAAATCAAATACTTGTTTAAAAATGCAAACACATATAACTGTTAAAAGAAAACATAAATAAATAAATAAATACAAAAAAAATAACAATAATAATAAAATAATACATAGATAAATATATAAAAACAATTAAAGTTTTGAAGCTTTTAGAAAATCTCCAACAATCCCCCACAAGATTCAAAACTTTGTAAAATTGTTAAATAACTACAAAAACAATAATGATAATATGGGCAACACTAAACTTGAACCTCACTTAGGGGTGGTTTGGGATGTTCTAAGGCTAGATTTGGCATCCCCTAAAAAAACCAAAAAGTCACTATCCTATTTAAGTCACATCATCTTATTTAAGTCACATCACCTCTCTACCATATCACTTCAAACCCAACCCATATTTCAAAAAAGCCAAAAAGTGCACTTATTTAGAACATCCAAAACAACCCCTTAGTGCACTTTTGACTTTTTTTATAAATAATAATAAAAAAAGTATAAAAAAGTAGAGAAACTAATTAGAAAAGTAGAGAGGAGATGTTGATTGATGTGACCCAAATAAGTGTATGTATGCAAAAAAAAAAATACACTTTTTAGTTTAACACAAACACCTACTTAGTGTTAACAGTTTCATTTTGAAAGAATCTCAGTGAATCAGGTTTTGAACTAAATCCTTTTTATCAGAATTCAACATGTCACACATATGGTATGATACATAACTTTGGGGCGGGTTAGCACTATTAGCAACCATGTGCTCAATCTTGATTCTCATGAGAGTTTTAGAGAATAGCCTTATTCCCACGGTCACGGCTTCACGACGCTCTCACTTAGGTGAATCCTCCAAAGATAGAAGTGCTGGATGTGTATCTTGCGAGAGTGTGCTCGCCTCAGATTCATTTAGAGTAAGTACTCTTCCTTAACCATCACATTTAAATCAGCACAGATATCTTAGGGATGAGCAGGAGAAGATAAATAATAAATTAATAAAAGTCTCCTTATTAAAGTGTTGGAATACGAGTCACACTATAAGGATTGTTCCTACCCATTGAACTTCCTTCATGAGATCTTCAATCGCAGAAGCCGAGTTACTTCCTTAGTTGACTCCCTATGGGCTTAGACCCATCCCCTTCGATAAATCTAAGACTACACTCTTAGATAAACCTTTTGTTAACTAATCAACAATATTCTTTTCGAATTTCACAAAATTCAAAAATACAACATTTTTATTCACCAAACTTTTAATAGATTTATACCTCACTTGCATATGCATATTCATCTTTTTATTAGTATGTGCTTGTCGCACAAGTTCTATTATAGCTCTATTGTCACAATGTATAGAAATAGCAGGTATAGGATTTTTCACAAGTGAAATATCAAAGAGTAAATTTTTAATCCACTCAACTTTAGTACACGTAGTATCTAAGGCTATAAGTTCTGATTCTGTTGTACTTCTAGAGATAACGGTTCGTTTTTTAGAACCCCAAGATATTGCTGCTCTACCTAACATAAATATATACCCAATAGTAGACTTAACATCTAAGTTATCTGTTATCCAATTAGCATCGCTATAACCTTCTACCACATTAGGAAAACCACTAAAGCAAAGGGAATAATCTAGAGTTCCTCTTAAATATTTAAAAACTCTTTCCACAGCAATCCAGTGATCTTTACTAGGATTATGAGTATGTCTACTTAATCTCCCAATAACATAGGCAATATGAGGTCTAGTCTTATTAGCAATATAGAGAAGTGATCTAATAATTCGAGAATATCTAAGTTGAGATACAAGTACACCATTATTTTTTTTTCAAATTCATGCTAGGATCAAAAGGAGTTGAAACAGGCTTGAGATTATAATAATCAAACTTTTTAAACATCTTCTCTAGGATTCCAGATTGATTTAATGTAATACCTTTGGTTGTTTTCTAATTTCATACCCAAAATTATATAAGCTTCTCCTAAATCTTTCATATCAAATTTTGAAGATAAATAAGATTTCACATTTTAATTATCTCTAAATTTGTTCCAAATAATAAGATATCATCAACATATAAACATAAAATAATACATTCTCCATTATCTTCTTTATAGTATACGCATCTATCATGTTCATTGATCTTAAAACCAAATTTTAGAATTACTTTATCAAACTTTTCATGCCACTATTTAGGAGCTTGCTTAAGTCCATACAAAGATTTAACCAACTTGCAAATTTTATGTTCTTGTCCTTTAACCACACGTATAAATTTCATCATCTAAATCTCCAATCAAAAAAGCAGTTTTAACGTCCATTTGATGAATTTCTAAATTATAAATGGATGCTAGAGCAATTAAGATTCTAATGGTTGTAATCCTAGAAACAGGTGAATAGGTATCGAAATAATTTATTCCTTTCTTTTGTGTAAATCCCTTAGCTACTAATCTTGCCTTTTATTTATCTATACTTCCATTAGGTTTTAATTTCTTTCTAAATACCCATTTGCAACCGATAGCTTTGCTCTCATGAGGTAGATTAGTTAACTCCCAAGTATTATTTTGAAGTATAGATTCAATCTCACTATTAATGGCTTCCTTTCAAAATGGTGCATCTAAAGACAACATAGCTTCTATAAAAGTATTTGGTTCTTCTTCAGCTAAAAAAGTATAAAATCATCTCCAAAGTTTTTTTCTATTCTAGTTCTCTTACTCCTAGGTTCTATATCTAGATGTTCAGAATCATCTCTCAAAGGAATAACACTAGCACTATTACAACATGATTTGAGATCCTAGTTTTATATGGAAAAATATCTTCAAAAAATGTAGCTTCACGAGATTCAATTATTGTATTATTAGTAATTTCACTAATTTCATAATTTACTACTAGAAATCTATTAACACTACTATTTTGAGCATATCCTAAGAAAACGGTATCAGGAGTTTTAGGTCCTATTTTCTTATGTTTAGGTTCTAGAACTGCTACTTTTGCTAAACACGCCCCCACTTTCAACATTTTAAGATTAGGTACTCTTTTTTTCTAGATTTCATAAGGTGTTTATCATAATCATTCACAATTACTCTTTTAATGTAACACAAGCAGTGAGTATCGCTTCCCCCCACAAGCTCTCCAGTAAACCAGAACTAATAAGCATTGCATTTATCATATCCATTAGAGTTCTATTTTTCCTTTCGGCTATCCCATTAGATTGTGGAGAATAAGGTGGGGTTATTTCATAAATAATTCTATGTTCTACACAAAAAGTACTAACGGTACCTACATTATATTCGCCTCTCTATCAGAATCCAATCACCAATCTTGATATTTAAAAGTAGAATTAATTTCAGGATTATACCTAAAAGATGGTCCGACAATTTCTTTTTTCTCCAAAATCATATTCGCTTGAGCATTATGACCTTGATTTCTTTGCTTATTGTTGAACCTTGGTTTATACTCATCAGTCTTGTTAAAAAAAACAATCCTTAGCATAGTGATTTGCTCTCTCACACACATAGCACAACCTTTTGCTACTCCCTTATCCCTTAAAATTATTAGCATTGGCTTGGTAGTTGTTGTTATGGTGTTTGCCATTTTGACCTATAGATTTAAACTTAAGGTCGTTCTTGAAAATTTTACCTTTAGGTCGAAAGTTATTCTTATTGTTGGAACTATTCTTATTCCCATTCCCCACCAAATTTACCTTAGGAGTTTTCTTATTTCCAGTTTCTAGATTTGATCTATGCTTCTCTTCCACCTTAAGTGTATTGATTACTTGAGTTAATGACAAATCTCCTTGTTTGTGCCTAAGATGCTTAGCAAAGTCATTCCAAGATGGAGTTCTTCATCTTTCAGGCAAGACACTTTAGCAAAGTCATTCCAAGATGGAGTTCTTCATCTTTCTGTTTGACTTTTTCTTCCAATGCAGCTTGTGACAGCTCAAGACTTTCAAGCTTTTCTTCATATGTGGAATACACCTTCAAAAGTTCATTCCTTTCAGTTTCACATGATAGGAGTTTTCCACATAAGTCTTGCCTGTCACTTGAGATCTTGATGACATTCTGTTTTGCTGTCAAGAGTTCTCCTTTGAGCCGGACATTCTCACTCTCGCATGTTTTGAGCTTGAGAGAGAGTTTGTCGTTGGTTTTAGACAAATTCAGAGATTCCTCATACAGCTTCTCGTAAGCTTGTTGTAGTTCTTCACCATTGATCTCATCAATGTCTTCAGATAGTTCATCATCTTCTCTTTGCTCCTCATTCTTCTTAACCTCATCCAATCTGGCAACCAAGGCAGACAAGTCGTTGGATGGAGGTGGAGGTGAATCTCTTCTTTCATGGAATTGGCTCAGAATTTCCCATGCATCTTTAGCCTTTGTGCAGTGAACGACCCGTTGCTGTTCTTCATTAGAAATTGCTCCACGAATAATGATTAGGGCTCTCGATTGTCTAATTATCTCAGATTTCTCAGATCTTCTTCAATGGTTTTCCAACCTTCTGGTTCAAAGGCTCTCAGAAAAGCCCTCATTCTGATTTTCCAATACAGGTAGTTGGTCCCATCAAAGGTGGGAGCATGATGCAAGTTCTGACCATGGGCTGATCCCGAAGGCTTTGGAAGAGGTTGAGAAACCGTGGCCCAAAATGCCATGAAAGCATTATCCCCATCTTCACCAGATTCAGGTTCTTCGGGTTCTTGCTCCGACCCACTTTCATCATCCCAAGTTACGGTGTAGACTTTCTTCCGATTCTTTTTCGTAGCGCATTCAAGGGATATGTGGCCAAACCCTTGACATTCAAAGCACTTGACCCCTGGCCCCCTAACAACCTTCTTTTCAGTGGTTTGAGCTAATTTTGGTGGAAAAGTTTTGGGTTTGTCATTAATCTTCTCTTTTGAAATAGGGGCTCTGAAATTAGGCTTCTTTTTTAAAAAAATTTTAAACTGTTTTGTAAGCATAGCCGTCATCTCAGACTCTAAATCAAATTCAGTCTCCGGAGGTTTTGCAGTCTCATGAGTACTTGTGAAAGCCATACTTTCTTTTTGCTTTTTCTTAGAAATTTGGTGTGCTTCATAAGTCTGCAAATTTCCAACCAATTGATCGAGCTTGAGGGTATCAATATTCTGAGCCTCCTCAATAGTCACACCTTTGATTGGAACCTCTCGAAGGGACCTCAAAATTTTTCCCACAACTTTAGCTTCCGGATTTTGTCACCGAGAGTGAAACAGAATTCACGATATCATCGAAGTTTTGCATAGAATCATCAAACGCCTCATCATCGCCAGCATAAAAAGGGTTTCAAGGCGATGTGAGACGTTGAAGTTTTGACCTTTTGAGAGGTAGTTCCTTCGTGAATTGTTTCAAGAATATCCCACGCCTTTTGCTATTTCACACGCATAAATTCGACGGAATTCTTCAGTGTGACAGAGCGAAGAGGGAGTTGAGAGCCTTGTTGCTCCAACTCGAGTTCGTAATCCCAGTTGTGTCCCATTTATCTAGAGGTTTAGGAATATCAATGCCATCTATAGTGACAGTAGGTTCACTCCACCCAAAGACAACGCAGTGCCAAACTTTCTCATCGACGGATTTTAAAAATGCTCTCATGCGAGCTTTCCAATAAGAATAGTTTGTACCGTCTAGTAAAGGGGGTCTATGAGTCGAGTTACCTTCACGAATAGAATCCATAAAACTAGTCACACAAAATCACACTCCTATAGTTTTGAAAAAACAAAGAGTGACCTGCTCTGATACCAATTGAAAAACCTAAGTGATTTGTGATTAGATAAGGATTAAAATATTCCAAAGCCAAAAATTCCAAAAACACTCAATCTAAAATCATCAAGCACTTACGAGTGTGATTTTAGTTTGTTTGTTTTTTAGGAATAAATAATAAATCAACACAATCGATTTTTTACGTGGAAAAACCACAATTGAAGAACCTTCAATTGTAGTCAAAAACCACGGGGGTACCGCCACTAATCAATCCACTATAGAAGAACTACACGGTTACAAAAAAATCATACAAATTACCCAAACCACCAATTTGTCTCTAATCTTCAGAACTCTTTCACCACCACGCCGCCATTTTCGATTCTGAAGTTGGTTCCACACCTCAACTTCACTTGTCGAATTAACGACTACGTAAAGAAACAAACACCTTTTGAAACTTTACGTAATAATCTTCGGATTCCACCGAAGAGAACACTCTTGAATATTAAGTATCAACCTCTTTGATGTATGAATTTCAACTCATGAGTTTTAGAACTCTCTCAAGAACATCAAAGAAAACTCACCAAACTCTCAGAAGAACACTTCAAACAAAACTCTAGAATCCTTGAATCTGATCTAGAAAAAGTTAGCTTGGTTTTAGGAGAAAACCATCTACTTATAGAAAACCAAAAAGAATCCCAATTCTGAATGAAACCAAACTCTTGAAAAATTCCGGATTCTGAAGCTCGCTCGAGCGAGGATCCTCTCGCTCGAGCGAGAAGTGTATCTCGCGTGACTTCTACTAGTGACCTCGCTCGAGCCACGAGCCCTTCGCTCGAGCGAGGAAGACATCCTTTCAGGTTCAAGTGTAGACGCAGTGCTTCGCTCGAGCCACCATGATCTTCGCTCGAGCGCACAAACATGGCCTTCAGGTTTTGCCCAGACGCATCCTTCGCTCGAGCGAGCACTTCCTGGCTCGAGCGAGGAAGGCAAAAAACTCAGAAATAATTACAACTCAATACTTAGTTTTGTGCGCGGGATTTTGACAAGATAGGTCTTAACATATATAAGTCAATGTATCAAACGCAGTTACACTACTTCCGAAAATAATTGAATAGAATTAATACTACATGCAAATCAATGTAAGCGACTTCTATACTAAAAAAAAAATCAGTTCGGTGTTTACTGAATCACGTGAAACAAAAAAAAAACAAAAAAATCCAAGTTTTTATTTATTTATTTTTTTTTTAAGTGTTGTTCAATTCCAACAAATTAAATTGTAAAACACAAATAATGAAAAGATTAAATATTAATTACTCTAAATCAATCTTACATAATAATGACATTGAATAGAATAGATTCAAAAAATAGGTTTTATACATTTTCCAAAGTTATATATATGTATATATATATATCAAAATATTGAAGAAGAAGATTCAGAAAATAGCCTGTGTGATTCGGATAGGCACATCAAAGATGCTGTCCTAAAGTCATTATGCGCTCCCTCCATGCAGGTTCTAACGATCACAAACGACTTCAAGATACAACCCAAGAATTCACAAGAATCTGACACAATGCATATTTGCACCAGATGAATTTGCCAAGTCTATATCAATTGCCCAGAAATATAGAAAATATATCAAAGAAGAAGATGAGAAAACAACCAGAATACGTTGTCTATTTCCTAAGTAAGAGTCCTTTTTAAATACTCGTTGATGTCTGTTGGGAACAGACACACCCATTCATTTTAAAATCAAATACTTGTTTAAAAATGCAAACACATATGACTGTTAAAAAAAAACATAAATAAATAAATAAATACAAAATAATAATAATAATAATAAAATAAAATAATAAATAAAAACAATTAAAGTTTTGAAGCTTTTAGCAAATCTCCAACACTCCTGTCCATTTGTAACAATCTCTTTTATCTTCTTCACTCCCTCAAGAAGAGAGAATACCATAATCATCAATAAGAGCATCTTTAAACTTGAGGAGAGCTTCTCTCCTCTCTATGCACTTGGTTTCAAAGATCTTCTTCAACTCTTGAGGAGAGTCCAAGAGCGGAGTTTCATATATAGTAAAATCAAGGCGACAATAAACACATGGAGAAGTTAGGAAATATTTTGCGATCACCATTTTCATGAACATGTTCATGATGCAAAAATTAATATCAAGATGAGTAGCAAACACAAACCAATGAGAATTATTCAATGTGTTTGGTTTCAATTTTCTAAAACCCAGTTTTTATTTTTCTTGTTTTTTTTTTAGTATATATTTTTAAAATTTTAAGCATTTTTTTTTTTACTTTTTTAGATGCACCTTACTTAGATATACCTAAAAAGTAAAATATTTGTGAAAAAATATTTCAAAAAATTAATAAATACACAAAAATACAAAAGAATATATTGAATTTTCGTATTTTTTGTTTTATATTTTTGGTGTTTAGTGAATTTTTTAAAGATTTTTTTTCACGAAGATTATACTTTTTAAGTGTATTTATATTAGGTGTGTCTGAAAATTAAAAAAAAATTTGCTTAAAATATTAAAAAAATTCAATAAAAACAAAAAAAATACAAAAAACAAGAAAGTAAAATTTTCTAAAAAGTGTTTTTAGAAAACCCAAACCAAGCAAAGTGAAATGGAATGGCCACCTTTTATATTTTAGTTACACTACAAATTTCGCAAAAATATTCATAGAAAAAGACTTGGGAATCAATAATTCAAGAGGTTCGTTGCTTGAACAAAATTAAATAATCAATACAATATTCATATACTTCTACTTGAAATCCTTCGATTCAAATATAGTTACAATAATCTCCATCAAAGACTAACGACAAATGGATTCTATTTTTCATTTTTTTTTTTGAAGGTTGGCTTCGCCAAGCCAACGTTTGCAAACCCTAGCAATCTTAAAAGGTCTAACAAGACAATTGATTATAAAACATTGAAAGAATCCAACAAGCCTGCATTAAGGAAATTGTGGACCACTAAATAAAGCCAGAATTTAATATGCAATAGAAAGTTGAATTGATGCATATAATAAACGCACCATTATGCATCAGCAATTGAAATTATGGAGCATCTTCACTTTTCCAAGTCCTTGATGCTGAAAATTTTATTTGCTGCCTATCTACTGCCGTGGAGTACACGTGTGTTTGGTTGAACAAGGTCTGTTCGACCTAATTTTCATAGTGCACGACGTCCTTTCTTGGATCATATTGTCCCCAATTACATATATACTTGGTGTTTGACCTAATTTGTTTCAATTTTTCAATCTAATAGTGACATATGACATGGTGAACTACTGAGATCTCATAGAATTGCAACAAATAAAAGTAGTAGTGTTAGTCAAAACCAAGACGAGTCTGTCTTAAGAAAGAATCAGCAGGACAAATTTTTTTGATTGATCACTGTCTTAACATATAATTCAATGAATTTACTAAACTCGATTTGTGTGAAAATACAGTTTAAATGGTTCTCATTTCTACTCCATCTCTGCACATCAGTAGGAGGTGTCAAAGAGAGACCTATTTTTCTTTAAATTTCACAAAATTTGAAGCCAAATATCTTTATTGGCAAAAAACCATAATCTTCTTAATCAAAATAGTTTTACAAAAATCTAGAAAGGTGTCTATAATTTGTTGAATGTATGGTGTAAAGTTAAGCTTGATGTGGTGTGGGTCATGCCCAGGTTGAATCTGATCCACAATTAAATTCTAGATACTTTTCTAGGTGTATTTTTGGTACAAAGTATTGTTGATAGCTTGATCTTATTTGGGTAGAAATAAAAGTACAACATATAAGAGTTTTACATACTAAACTTTTTTGTTCCCAAAAGTGAAACTTTTGTAGCAAAAATTATTATGAGACCAAATTCAGCTGCCACAAAAAATCCACCTCCAAAAGTACACACAAAAAAAAATTCTTTCTTCGAATTTTTTTTGAAGATATCGCTAAACAAATGCACTTCCAAAAGCAAAACAATATCATGTCAAAAAGTTTTAATAACGTCAATAAAAACATATAATAACACTTTTGACAATTAAAATATAATTTCTTTAAAAAACAATTTTGTCCCTTAATTTGTTGTAGTGTATGTATCTTATTCCAGTAAAGCATCTAGCCAGTAAGTGTTAGAATAGGAAATTGTTAGAATATGAAATATCAGAATAGGAAATAGTCAGTTGTATTCTTATTCATTCCTTTTTTGATTACTCAGACTATGCATGTAATTGCTCAATTATCAATATAAAAGGGAATGAAGTCTAACTCATTCCCTAACCCTTTCTCTTCTCTAAAATTACATGATATCAGAGCCTAAACCCTAGCCCATACCTTATTCTTGTCTACCAGTAGCTCTATCTTCCCCAGGAGCCCAGTCGGTCACAGTAACCTCTCACCTATACCATCGTCTGTCATCCCACAGTCCATCCAGGCCATCGTCAGTCTCCTAAGGGGTCTGTCGGCACTCTAGGGCCTCACCCAGGCCATCGTAAGGCACCCTAGGGCCTACCGACAGCCTCTCTAGCTTCCTTAGCTTCTGTTGGCATCTCCTAGGCAGCCATCGACTCTCTCTCAACTGTCGACTCTCTCTCTCGCAGCGTCGTCTCTCTCGCAGTCGTCGACTCTTAGCGTCGTCTCTCTCTCTCTGTTCTTATACAATTGCAATGGTGTATTAGGAGTGCTTCTAATGATTGGTTAGTTAAAAAAAATAAAATAAAATAAAATAAAATAAAAAAATATATTTTGCTGATCTCTTTGTGGTCATAGTGTTGGCTATTCCTCCACCATCTTCGAGTTTATGATTGGCACTGGGTTTGAGGGTTACTTAGTAGCATATTCTCAGCTAACTAAGAGCGAGAGTTCCCTTATCCCTTCTACTATGACTGATAATCTCAACCCTAGCCTTAAAATCACCACTTCTCTATTCAATGGTCAGAACTATTGTCACGCCCCAAGCTCCGTGACAACGCCGCACACTCATATAAGTGAGCATGCAAGGCTAAGAATCCAATCACATAACCCACAATGTAAAATACTCAAATTAAATCCTTAATTGTCATAATGCCAAAATCCATAAAAATAAAAAGTTCTTATATGAAAATGTCCACCAAGTCCACTAATTTAATCCACTAACAAAACAATAATCCAAGTACTTAAATCATGGTCCTACTCTCGGCACTCCCACATGTAAAAAAAATCCCACGCAGCTCTACTCTTCAGAATCTGAAAAAAAAATAAGGGTAAGCTAGATAGCCCAGTAAATAACCAACCATCACTGCTAGCTGGATCAAGTATACAAAAATAAATAAATAAATCGATAACCAATAAATATAATTCTTTCTACAGTTCAATAAATGAACAATTATTTGCAAGGTGGTTTCGTAGCTAAAAATAAATAATGTACAATACATTTTAAATGAAAAACTAACAAGATAATTCAACGTAATTCGTTGTTCAAATCGATAGTTTGATATTCAGATGGTTCAATGATTTGATTCACAAAACCCAAGTCTTGGTGACTACGGTCACTTAGCCCGTGACAAGGCCCAAAACCACACATAGGCCGGTGGTAAAGCCCCAAAAGAAACTAATTTCTGTGCCAATAAATAACCCCCATTGGCTAGGGTCCAGATCATAGTCAGACTAGAGTGATGTTCAAAAATTCAAACAATACCGACTTTAAAATAAAATATTCGATATTTTCATAATAAACATTTGGTACAATTTTCAGAATAGTTTCACAAAATATTCAAATAACTTTCATAATAATATTCGATGTTGTTTTATACTTGACACATATTTTATTTTAAGAGAACATGAAGGCTATGAATAAATATTTATAATTTTAAACGATTCAGTAGGAATAAAAATAAACCAACAGTGATAGAGGGTTACTTACACCAAACGCTTAGAAATAATATTCCAACACCAACTCCAAACACCCAGCTCCACCACTTCAATCACACAAACCTAATAAACAAAACCTCAAATAAATTAATATTTTTACGTGTTACATACACCCACAAAAGTCCCACCATATTAGGTTAATGTATTGTTTTAATATCCAAGTGATCAAACCATTCAACCCAACTTTATAGCCAAACACACCCTTACCTATGATACAAAACTCTATTGTTTCTATTACCCACCCAGAGTTACACTTACACATTGCACCCAATTCTCAAAACCTAAGTAGGCACCTATAGATCTTCTAAATCCCCTTAATGCATTGATTGTTAAATTCCTCAAAATAAACTTAATAATTAACAGTAAAGACAGATTTTACCTTAACCAATGGGTGTCCCAAAATCACCAACGTGCTGCCTCCAATCCCTATTGCAGCCTCACTTGAACCTCTCTTCTCTTTTTCTTTTCTTTTTTCTTTTACCTTCTGAAACCCTAGCCACCTATGGAGCAATTCGCAGCCTTTATTTTGTTTGTTTTCCAAGACTTAAAGCCACAACAGGTGGGCTTATTAACCTAATTTCTCAAAGTTACAAAATTACCCATCCAAGTAATAGAAAATATAATGCCATCTCATAACTAATTCTTTGATATTAATAAATGACCCATATAAAATAATGTAATTACTAATCTATCCAATAAAATAATCCTACACACAACTTGGGTTTTACAACTATTTAGCATGGTCGTAGAGTTTGACTATTTTCTTGAAGAGCAGAGAGAAAATGGGGTATGTTGATGGCAGAATCCAGGCACCCCTCACCACAGACCCGAGTTATGATCAATGGGAGATCACCAACTCGCTTATTATGGGTTGGTTGATCCATTCTATGGTCCCGGAGATTGGAGAGGGCTATCTCTCTATGGACACTGCACAGGATATTTGGGAGGCCGTGAATACCACTTACTCCCGGAAGGGGAACTTCTCACAGGCTTTCGAGTTACATCGCTCCATTGAAAGGTCGGTACAAGATGAGATGACGATCCTGCAATATTTTACCTTCCTTAGCAATGGGTAGAAGCGACTTGATCACCTTCAGGATTACAAGCCTGTCTGTCCCACTGATTCTACTGGTTACCGAACATTTGTGGCGCAAGAGAGGGTCTTCAAGTTTTTGGAAGGCCTTAATGTGGAGTATGATCCAGTTCGAAGCAGAGTACTTAGCATGGATGTGCTTCCTTCTCTCCAGAAAGCCTTTGCTTTTGTGCAGAACGAGGGGAGTCGCCGCTCTGCGATGCTTCCTTCTACTACTCCTGATCGATCGGCCTTGGTTTCTGCACCCCCTCGCAATGGAGACTGTGTGTCTCATGGTTCACGTTCTTCCTCTGAGAAGGATAAATCTTTTCTGCGACTATTGTCGTCGACCTCGCCACACACGAGAGACCTGTTGGAAGCTGCATGGGCCTCCTTCTGGTGGCCGAGGAGACCGTCCTGGTACTTAAGGGGGTAGGTTTGGTCAGTCCAGAGGCCGAGGGGCCAATGCTCAGGCACATCATTCAGACACTATTGAGCCACCATCTTCCTCTCCTGTTGTCTCTCATGCTGCTGATGTTTCAGGGTTATCTGCCTCAAATTTTGAAATTGCTTTTGGCTACTTGCTGAACCATCGAGCCTCCACTTCTACTACAGGTGCACCCTCTTCTTCTTTTGCCCATTCAGATAACTTGGCTTCCACCCCATGTGCATTGCTCTCTCATACGACTGTACCATGGATTATTGATTCTGGTGCTTCTGACCATATGTTTGGCTCCTCTAATTTATTTTCAGAGTATAACCCCTCTTCAGGTCAGGAAAAAGTGTGTATTGCTGATGGTACTATGTCCTCGGTGTTCGGGAAAAGTTTAATTCATGCTACCTCTTCCCTCCCTTTGTCTTCTATCCTCCATGTTCCAAATTTTGGTGTTAATCTTTTATCTTTGAGTTGTATTACCCGTGACTTAAATTGTAGCATGACGTTTTTTCCTGATCATTGTCTTTTTTAGGACCTCATTACGAGGAAGAGGATTGGCAGTGGTAGAGAGGAACATGGTCTCTACATTCTGGATCAGACTTACAAGCTGGCTTACTTATCTCTTCAGTTACCATCCACCAAGGAAGACATTTGGCTGTGGCACCGTCGCTTAGGACATCATTCTTTTTTATTACTTAAGCATTTATTTCCTTCTGTTTTTGAGAAAAATAATGTGTCAGATTTTCAATGTGAGTCTTGTCAACTTGGAAAACAACACAGAGCCTTTTTTGCTCCTTTTCTTAATAAAAGTTTAGTTCCATTTTCTTTAATTCATTCTGATGTATGGGGTCCATCCCGTTTTGTGTCTTTGACTGGTAAAAAATGGTTTGTTACCTTCATCGATGATTATTCTCGGGCCACTTGGGTCTATTTGATGAAAGATAAAAGTAAGGTTTTTTCTGTGTTTCAAAACTTCCATCAAATGGTTTGTACTCAGTTTGGGGCGGTTGTCAAAATTCTACATTCTGATAATGGAAGGGAATATATTGACTCTGGTCTTGCCACTTACTTCGCCATTCATGGCATTATTCACCAGACTTCATGCACTAATACCCCTCAACAAAATGGTGTTGTAGAACACAAAAATCGCCATCTCCTTGATATCGCTCGTTGTCTGTCCTTTGAGATGCGGGTTCCTTGATCCTATTAGGGGGACACGATTCTCACTGCCGCTTATTTGATTAATCGTCTTCCTATCCAAGTTCTTCAAAAACAAACACCTCTTCAAGTTTTGTTCGGGTCTACTCCTTCTGGGTTCTCCATTCCTCCTAAGACTTTTGGTTATGTTTGCTTTGTCCATAATCATTCACCCACTTGTGGAAAATTGGATCCCCGGTCTCTTAAGTGTGTTTTTCTGGGTTATTCTGCCACCAAAAAAGGTTATAGGTGTTATCATCCTCCCACTCGCAAATGGTTTGTCTCCATGGATGTTACTTTCTTTGAGTCTCAGCCTTATTTTTCGACCCCCCCCCCCCCCCAGTATCACAGTCATCCCTTCAGGGGGGAGCCTTGGTGTGAAGAGATTCCTGTTTCTGTTAAACAGATAGTGGATGATGAGCCAACAGTTGTTGAGGAAAAGGAAGCAGACAAAGTTTATATCAGGGACAAGCACAAACAGCAAGTCACCTAGATACAAGAGACTATTTCTCTTCATCGCTAACTTCTTCTCCTGATGAGTGTCCAAAGTCACCCACCTCTCCGAGAGTCCAGATAATTTTGATTCTAGTGCTTCTATTCCTGTTTTTTCCAATCTTGATGTTCCCACTGCTAATAGGAAAGGGGTTAGGTCCTGTACTCAACATCCCATTAGTAATCATGTCTCTTATTCTCATCTATCTTCCTTATATAAAGCTTTTATGTCTAAAGTGTCTTCTATGAGTCTACCTACCAATTTTCAGGATACTCTTTCTATTCCTAAATGGAAACATGCCATGATGGAAGAGATGAGAGCTCTTCGCAAGAGTGACACTTGGGAGTTAGTGGAGTTACCTAGCGGCAAAAATCCAGTTGGGTGTAAGTGGGTATACACAGTAAAACATAAAGCAGATGGTTCCATAGAACGATACAAAAGAAGACTAGTTGCTAAGGGCTTCACTCAGACTTATGGGGTGGATTACCAAGAGACATTTGCATGGGTTGCTAAGATGAATTCTGTGAGAATTTTACTCTCTTGCTGCAAATTTGGATTGGCCCCTTCATCAATTTGATGTGAAGAATGCCTTTCTTCATAGAGATCTAGCAGAAGAAGTCTATATGGATATTCCTCCTAGTTTTGCCGATGCTAAGTCCAACGGTAAAGTATGCAGGCTCCGAAAGTCACTTTATGGGCTAAAGCAGTCTCCTAGGACTTGGTTTGAAAGGTTTACTCAAGCTATGCTGAAATATGGGTTCAAGCAAAGTCAAGCTAATCACACCTTATTTGTGAAACACTCCTTACATGGTAAGACCACAGCTCTTATTGTCTATGTTGATGATATTGTTCTGACAAGAGATGATGTTGAGGAGATTCTTCGTTTGAAAGAATACTTCGCTAAAGAGTTTGAAATCAAAGACTTAGGCTATTTGAAGTATTTCTTGGGCATTGAAGTAGCTCGGTCCAAGGATGGCATCTTCATGTGCCAAAGGAAGTATGTACTTGACTTGCTAAAGGAAACTGGAATGCTTGGAGGTAGACCATGTGATACACGTCTAAAACCGGGCCAGAAACTGAGTGAGGATCAAGAGGGAGATCCAGTGGACAAGGGGAGATACCAGAGACTAGTGGGCAAGCTCATACTTCTATCCCACTCACGTCCAGACATTGCCATTGCTATGAGCATAGTGAGCCAGTTTATGCATGCTCCTAGAACTTTCCACTTGGAGGCTGTTATGAGAATCCTGAGATACCTAAAGTCTTCTCGTAGAAAAGGGTCTCTATTTCTCAAGACATGGTCACCTCAGTGTGGAGGCATTTACTGATACAGATTAGGCTGGCTCAGTCACTGACAGACGATCAACTTTCGGATACTGCACATTTGTGGGTGGCAACCTAGCCACATGGCGAAGTAAGAAACAAAATGTGGTGGCTAGATCTAGTGCTGAGGTAGAATTCAGGGCTATGGCTCAGGGTGTATGTGAGTTACTATGAATTAAACTATTGTTGGGAGACTTGGGAATCCATCAGACTGACTCCATGCAACTATTCTGTGACAACAAGGCCGCAATCAACATAGCTCATAATCCAGTTCAGCATGATAGAACTAAGCATGTGGAGATTGATAGGCACTTCATCAAGGAAAAACTCACTAGTGGCATCATATGTATTCCATTTGTGAAAACTGGGGACCAACTAGCTGATGTTCTCATCAAGGGATTAGGGAGTAAATCCTTTCATGGCATTCTCAACAAGCTGGGCATGAGAGATATCTTTGCACCAGCTTGAGGAGGAGTGTTAGAATAGGAAATTGTTAGAATAGGAAATATTAGAATAGGAAATAATCGATTGCATTCTTATTCATTCCTTTTTTGATTACTCAGACTATGCATGTAATTGCTCAATTATCAATATAAAAGGGAATGAAGTCTAACTGTAACGCCCTCAAAATAATGACATTAAACCCAACAATATTGACATGCCAAGATATATAAAAGATCCACGTCCTTCCATTCAACAGAGTTCAATTACAATTAGCATTACATGTTAACAACAAAAGCAAATGCCCTAAGGGCTTACAGCTTTCCAAGTTAACACTTGGGTACAAGAAAGTAGAGTGCTAACTCGTCTACACATTAAGCCCTTGGCTTGAATTTACATGTAATATTACAGAAGGAAAGACAACCAAAAGTCCGTCCGCCACTAGCCTTCCAAGCTAATTCCTTGGAGGTGGCATGCTACCTGTACCTGAAAATAATGTTCCCATATAGGGTGAGCCACAGCCCAGTAGAAATATACTAAACCAGTTATGAATAATGACTAAAAGATTAACAGTTGATAGATGGCCATCTCTTTTACATTCTTTCATAACATAATACAATTCCAAGACGTTTAGGTCTATATTTCCTTTTCACTTGCCATATCATAACCTTGGCTCAGACATTTCACATGAGACAAGCACTCATGCCAACACATTTCACTTCAACAAATATAAACTCAACAGTCATATTCATACTTCCAAAGACAAGCATATACGCCTGTCAATACATTTCTAGATAAGCATACATGCTCTATCTACTGAGTTCATCCCCTATCTCCTCCCAATAACATCCGGTTTAGAGGTCCATCCCCTATCTTCCCTAAACCGCATGAGTACATCCCCTATCTCCTCCAACACAACACAATGCATATAAACAACAATTATACACATCACATAACAATACATAAAATCAATGTATTCTATCCATCGTTATAATTCATAACATTACAACCCTTAGGTTCCAATTTCACTAATGTTTCAACATTAATTCCATGTTTCTATACCAAACATGCTTCTAGGTTTATTATAGACAAAACCCCAAACTTTTATAAAATTACACAATGGCCCAAAGTTTTCCAAAATTACACAACAACTACCAACATATCAAAATGCTAAAATTTAAAGACAAGACTCATGAAGAGGAGTAGGATATCCCTACCTCAAAAGATGAGCTCCAAAGGAGAAGGACCCAAAACCAAAATGCTCCAAACACCAAACTATTCGGATCAAAATGACGCCCTCGACGATCAACACCCTTTTGTGAAGACAAAACGTGAACAACACACTCTAGCTAGATCAACACTTAGAGTGAAGTTATGGTTTTTGGGTGTGAAGCTCTGAAAATGTCGTTTTGGTAAAATAGGAGAAAGAAGATAAGTCAAAAAGTGATTTAAAATGCCCGGTCTCACTCAAGAGACGACAGTCCGCTCGGCGTAAGACTCTCCGCTCGGCGTAAAGACACATAAACAGTTCCGCTCGGCGCAACATTGTCCGCCGAGCTCCAAGACACTGAACACAAAGTTCATCCGCTCGGCGTAGATCCCACGCTCGGCGCAGTGTCCCTCGAACTCTCACCAAAAAACATATCAGGCGCTCGGCGCTAAAGACCCGCTTCGGCGCATAAACCACACTTGCGAAGTTTTGCGGTGTGCACGAAATCGAAAGGGTGCATTCTCAGCTCGAGCGCCAACACCTCCGCTCGAGCGTACAAGCAACAAAAAACCATCCGCTCGGCGTAAACATATGTCCGCCGGCGGACCAATCAAACTCAGGCAACTAGACTTGGTTCTTAACCAACTGCAAACCAACCTCGACAAACACATCCTGTAACTCAAAAACAAAGCAAGAAAAGACGTAAATAAGACAATACTCAATTACCAACATCCACGGACACATGCCCGGACCACTATACAACAAGGGGTAAACCCGGGACCGCTATACTAACTTATTCCTTAACTCTTTCTCTTCTCTAAAATTACAGTAAGAACCCTAATGAGCCTTATGAAAGAACAAAAAGCACTATATTCAGCCGGTAATCCTTTTAGTGCTACGTGTAATAATTCTTCACTGTCAACAGAGACTGAAACAGTTGAGGGTTTGTCGTGTATGGCCTTGATTCATTGAAGATAGACATCTATTGAATCAGATCCTTTCTTGATGTTATGAAGCTCTGTTCTAGGACTCAAAATGTGTGACCTAGACAAAGAAGAGAACCTTCGTTCGAGAGTGTGCCAGACTCCTTGTGATGAGGTTTGACCAATCACCAAAGCCAAAGCTGATGAAGATAAAGTGGAATTGATTAGCATGATCAACCTTTGATCCATAACATTCCACTGATGAAAATCTGGATTCTCTGCATCTGTGATTTCGCCTTTATTATCACAAAGAAATTGTGAGGGACATGGTTTGGATCCATCTATAAACCCTAGGAGATCATAAGCACGAAGAATCGATGTAATATGATATTTCCACAAAATGAAATTTGAAGAATCCAATTTAATCAAAATAAGATTTGACATATTTGAGTGTAAGAATATTGGACTCTGATGTATGGATTTCATTGCTACTGTAGGATCAAGTGGAACGGCTGTTAACAGAGAAGTTGCCATTGTTAGTTGGTCTTGAAGCTCTGATACCATGAAAGAACAGCTTCTACTGATAGAAAACCAAGAAGCAGAGAAGAATAAGAAAGAAAAATGAAGAACTAGATTTTATTATTAAATTCTTGAGAGAGAAAGCAACACAACTCAAGTTTTTATATATTCTGAGCCTCAACAGGCCAAGTTTGGCATCTCCAAAAAAATTCAAAAAGTTAAAAAGTCACTATCCTATTTAAGTCACATCATCTTATTTAAGTCACATCACCTCTCTAACACATCACTTCAAACCCAACCCAAATCCAACCCATATTTCATAAAAAGTCAAAAAGTGCACTTATTTAGTCTTCCCAAACTTGACCTATCTTTCTAATGCCAGCTGTCACAAACTAATTACAACCAACTAAAAAAGGGTTGTTTGGTGTAGCTTATGGAGTGGCTTATAGTTTATTTATTTTTGAAATATATACTAGAGTGTTTGGTACAACTTTTGCTTACAACTTATGAAACAAAAATAACTTAAGGTTGTGTTTGGAGCATGTCTTTGGGTAGGAATTTGAAAGAGAATGAGAAAGTGTGAAATGTAGTTTAATTCACATTTTACTTACCTTTTTCTTTCTAAATTCCTACCCAAATTCATGCTCCAAACACAACCTAAAGAAGCAGGAAAAAGTTGATTCTAAGAAGCAAGGAGAGAGGTAATTTTAGCATTTTTTTTTTGATTATCAACTTTCAGCTTGCTAGAAGCTACACCAAACTAAGCCCAAAATCTACCATCCTATGTTGACACGGCTACGTTAACATCAAACTGATAGAAACAAGATTAGTACCTCAGTGAAGCCCGCACCCACAAAGAGATCCCTCAAATTATGCAAACAAAAAAAGTAGGAACGAGTTCCATCAAATCGTTTTGTCTGGCTCAAATTGAAGCATCTTCATGTCATAAAGGCCTGAGTTTTCATCACACTAATAATTTCAACAAGTTCCAAATATAGTACTGTAAATAAAACTGAAAAAGAATTTCAATGTTTGACTTGCCCATACTTAAAATGTTTTTGATAACAACAATTCACTGGTATAAATTCACTTGTAAGGGTTCAGGATTTTCATCCAAAATCAAGCAAGAAAAATAAAAGCAAATTTTTTTTTTTTTTAAATTACTGCAGCAAGATAAAAGTCTTCCATGCAACACATTCAGTATAAAAATTTGAAGAAAAATTTTCATTTTGAGCAAACAGTCCTAACCAAAATCCTATGAATACATATACATTTATGTTTTTTGTTGGGAAATTACCATAATCTCTGAATAGAAGTGGGCCACCAGGTTTCAATACAGCGAAACATGCTGCAATTGATGTTGGCATCCTGTGAAGTGGTAATGCCGACAAAGATGGATACGACAACCACAAAATACAAGAAAAAATCAGATCCAAAATTCATCATATTCTTTTCTTCCTAATGATTTGAGGTGGCACAAGTTCGTGGTCTTTCAAGTTTTATTTAATATTCATGCAGGCATCAGTGAATAAGTTCTGAATTTCATTTACAAAAAGATGAAAAGCCTTGAATATACCAAGGCAATGGATTGGTTTGTCAAATATCTAAGTAGTTCTTGAATGATTAGACTGTAATATTGTCAAATATTCATGCATATTTAGGCATGGCAACAAAATCATAACGCCTAGTTTTGCTAAGAACTAACATTACAGAAAAATAGTAATGAAGACTCATTGATCAAATTTAAAAAGTGATGAACAAACATTAAACATAGAATTTCACATGAGTAGTTCAACTATAATCTAGAAATTCACTCAATAACTCATATCAAACATCTAAATATTCAGATTGATATTCCTTAAGAAATTTAAACATTTGTACTTAGGCTGTGTTTGGATCTTAGAGTTGTGGAGGGGTTTGTGAAGGACAGGAAAGGGAAGAGAAAAATGAATGAAGTAGAAGTAAAGTTTATTTCACTTCTCCATTTCCTCCACAAATCCAAACACAAAATTTAAGCAACCACAGCTTCTAATGCCAATTATGCAGCAACCAATTACATTATAATTCTTCAAAGAAAAAGAAAGTAAATTTCTACGGTTGTGTTCGTATTTTGGATTTGATGAGTGATTCATGAAGGGAAAGAAAAGGAGAGGGAAAAGTAAAAAAATAAATAAATTACATTATACTTCATTCACATTCCCCCCTTTTTCGTTCCCTCCATAAATCTCTATTCAAATTTCAAATCTAAGATCTAAACACAACCTAAGAGGACATGTAGACAAACCAACTTCACAATTTCTAACTTCGAATGCCCAACAATGCATTAAGACCCATTTTTGGAAAACTAGCAACATACCAAGGTCACAAAATCCACCCCACCAAAGCAGCATTTACATTTTAACCCTGCCACTCTCTTGTGTTCAACATTAGCAGAAAAAAATTAGCTGAGTTCCAGGTAATAGCACACAAAATTATGATATGTACAAAGAAATCGATAAAGTAACTAACCTGAAAGGCAAATGTCCTGCTTTTGCAGAATAACTTCGCTGCAAGGATCATAGGACAACCACTTTAAATCCACTAACGGAAAAATCACAAGGAATGGATGAAAGCGGTTTTTCGAGACTAAATCAGCTGCATCGATCACTTCTTCAGCCCTTTTAAGAGCCTCAATGCTACAATCGCATGACTCATGAGTATACAGTGATGCTCTCTTTTCCACTAAAAGACGTTGGGGGGGTTAATCTCTGCAAATTCACATGCTACTCAAGATTGCAAATATATAATTTCAATAAGAAAATTTTTAAGGACCAAAAGAAAGAGATTCAAATGATCAACCCCAAAGCCTAGAAAATGGACATATGACACCACTACCCAAGGAGAGTACTTATCACTTATCTATGCTTCCAATTATGTCACTCACTCCTCTATTTACCAAAAAAATCTTCTTCCAAACTGCCCTGCAGGAGGAGGTATCCCACCAACCTCAGGAAATTTAAGAACAAATGATTACAAACTCGGATAGATTGATTTTAAAATACATGTAAGCGTATCTCAACTTCTCAGGTAGTACAATGATTCAAAGGAATTATTTCGAGAATTGAAAATTCATAAATAGCATGCGTAAAAAATGAAAAAATTAATTTTAAATTATCGAGCAATCCACACCCTCGATCCAGTTTGGCTTTTATCTGAATCGTTTGGACGTCACTGTCTTCAATCATCTCCATCTTCAACACGCTAGAGGAAGTGGGTGTCTTTTGGGGAAGGGTTTGAGACGAAGAACCATGGTAAAAATTAAGAGTAGTGTTATTAGCACCTCATGAATTATTTTGGACCTTCTTCATTTCTGTAAGCCCTACTTATAAATTTTGAAACCCTCCAAATTTCTTTCCCCCCCCCCTCCCCTCCCCTCCCCTCCCCTCTCCCCCAAATAATACCAAAATTATCTTTATAAAAATATTTCACCTAGTGAATCCACACACCCACACCCCAAAAACATCCCTTTTCAAAAAAAACCTTAACAAAACCCACCAAGCAGAGAAAGAGCCAATGTGATTACTGTCTCTGTTACCTCATTCACCATTGTCACAGTTGGTATGGTCTCTCTCTCTCTCTCTCTATATATATATACATAATTTCTTAATTTTCTCCTAATAATTTCTTCTCTTGTAGGAAAAAAATTATAATAATTGGTTTGGTTGGTTTTGTTGGTAGATATTATAAAATTGTGAGTTCATCAGAGAACTATGCAGCAATATTATCAAAGCTACACAATGAAAGAATAACTTTTGAACCTGATAATGGATTTGGGCTACTTCCGATAACTTCTACAAGTGTTAAAAATGTTAATAATTCAATATGTTAAGAAATTTTCATGTTTGGACCTGCATTCCCGAACAAATAAGTAATGTTCGGGCCTGTATTCCCGAACTTGAAAAAATGAAAACTTCTGCAAGCGTTAACAATTTTGACCGTTCAATGTATTAAGAAATTTTCATGCTCGGACCTGTATTCCCAAACAAATAATAAATGTTCGGTTACTGATTTCCGAACAAATAAATAATGTTCGAGCCTGTGTTCTCGAATTTCGGTCATATGTTTGGGAGTTCCTTATGAAAAATGACGAACATATTTTATTATTTTGCCATTTTTCTAGAAACTTGCTTTTACAAGGCCAATCTCCTCTAAATTAAGAACAACATCAAAGTTATGAACCTCCTCTAAGGTTTTATTGTTGTACTCCTCACATCTTATGGAGTTGTGGTTACAAGAAAAACTTCTACTCATCGTCATTACTGGAGAAGTGTAGGTAGTCAAATGATTGCCATCATATCTTTGTGGAATATTGCCACCAAAGGGTTTTCAAGATTTTGAGAGTGGGTAGATTTTGAAGGTGGGATTTGGGGAAGATGGATAGGTGATGATGAAGGTGGGTGCTCTTATAAATCTTAATTCATGATGTAGTGGTTGTCTAAGTTTAATTGTGAGATGGGGTGTCCCAAAATTAATGATATCCTTGTTAGTAATTTTATTTGAGGTAGTTATTGTGATAAAAAAAAAAAAAAAGGTTAAAAATTGAGGGGTCCAAAATAATTTATGAGGTGCTAATAGCAGCACTTAAAATTAATTTTAATTTTAGATAAATTTGAAATAACAAATAAGAGAAAGACCCATGTTGAAGAAAAAATTCTCCATTACACTCCCAAGATGGAAATAAGCAGATGGTTGAATTTGATGCAATAAAGTTTAAGATGAAACAATTAAAAATTTAGAATTCAATTTGTAATAAGTTAAATTTTACCCTTTATTAAAATATGAATTGGACTTTCTAAAAATACATTATCAAATAATTATCCACCCACATAAAATACAAGATAACAAAAAAAGAAAAATTAGTGAAACACCTCTCTCTAACTTTGTGTAGTAAGAGAGATCCAAGATTTTTTTTTTTTTTTTGGCAAACTTCACTTTACTCCTTGTGGTTTGGGCCACGTGTAGTTACATTTGGAAATCACCACATAACCCTCTATGGTTACTGGATTGAAGTGTACAGTTAACATCATTAACATCAAAAGCAAAAAGAGTTGTGCATTTGAGAAGAGCAAAGGAGAGTACTCAGGATTTTGATATATGAAATTAGGGTTTTGATTTAACAAATTAATTTAAACAACATAATAAATTGTGGAGATTGTTTCTGCTAATATATATATATATATTTATATGTGCAGTGGTGTAATTTGAAACAAACCAATTAATCAATCAAACAAACCAATTAAATCAACACACAAATATTACATACAAATCTGTGAACATTGAGATCGATTCAGATACGAATTCATCGATAAATTGATTCAAATTCGGATATTGTAATTTGAAATCACGGATGGATTTATAGAGTACCTCTCTTGCGCTCACGACTCCTGCCGAAGGCATGAACGACATCGTTGGAAGCATAGTCAGCGACAACATCAAGATTGGAGTCATGAGGTTGCTCATACTGAGCTAGATTGTTCATGCTAGTGCTTTTCCTGGACGATTCTTCCGTAAGAGCATCCACAATGGAGTGGCTAAAAAATGGTGTGTAATATGACAAAAAGTGATAAAAGTGTGGGACCAAAAAATGTGTGTTAAGGTGTGTTAAGAGTTTGTTAATTTTAGAGAGTAGTGGTGGTGCAATGGATGTGTTAAGGTGTGTATTAAGAATATATATATAAACAATAAATAAAATAAATAATAATTGAAAAGTGCAATGGGTGCCCACCCCATCAGATTCCTCGCTCTCTCTCTTCTTGGCAGGCCAAACACTTGGTTAATCGTGGCCACCATTTAATGGTCGACACACTTAGCAACTCCATTGCAACACAAAACAATATTTTTAGGCCAAAAATTACAATCTAACACTAACGAACTCACTAACAGTTTCATTGTGGATGCCCTAAACCTCTCAACTCATATATAAAGGAAAGAGAGAGAATGAAAGAGAGAGATAAAGAAAATTATTTTGTGTTTTGAAAAATGAAGAAGAAAGTCTTTTGTTTACAAAGTGTGTATATATAAATATGTAGTGTGTATATATACATATGTATAAAATTATCAGATCCATATAAATATAGATGTATGTATCTCAGAAAATATAATTATATGAAAATTAAGTTTAAAAGATTATGTATTTTCTTCGCTTTTTATAGATCTAATAGCTCTTTCACCTTCTTTTTTTTTTTTCCTGGGTAGAGGTTTACATATCTGGATATTGATGATGAAGATGAGGGCATTTTAGTCATTTAATTTGGAGGAAAAATCATCTTTCCAGGCCTATTTGGATATTAGTCATTTATGTTAGATAGAAATGCTAATTGTGCACTTCAATCCAATAACCACAGGGGGTTATGTGGTGATTTCCAAATGTCAGGGGGTGAACCGCACACGGCCCAATCCACAGGAAAGTAAAGTGAAGTTTGCCCCCTTTTTTTTAAGTTAAGGTCTCTCAATGAAATTTTTCTGTGAAAATTGAAATTTCTCTATGTCGTACAAAATTTTCTAAGTGGAGCCAAATTTCTTTGAGTCGTGCACAAATTTCGAGTCAAATTTTTTCTCGGAAAATATTGAGAGACCCCAATTATTATGAAATATTATGTGTCTTTTATCTTATAAAATCTTAATATCAAGGACGTTAAAAAAATTCTCGTGTGTTTGGTTCAAGAATTTGAAAAGAGATTTGCAAAAGAAAGGAAAAATGTTGGTGAAATGTGAATATAATTTACTTACATTTCATCTAATTTTACACACATTTTTTTTTACCTTTCCAAATCATTCTCCAAATCCATGAATCAAACATGCCCCAAAGACATTTGGAAAACTAGTTCATATAGTAAAAAGACACCAAAAGTCATATAAAAATGTAAAAATTATATTTTCATTCTCTCTCTACTTTTGTAAATTTGTTTTGTAAAAACTAAAAATGTTCTTAAATACTTTATGTGGGTGTTGATTTTTGACCTCACAACCAAACAGGAACTTAGCTAGAGAGCACACGGTAGAATAGATTAAGCTAGTGCTTGCCAACAAGAAAATGAGAATACTACAAAGGGCTCATCCACCTAGGGTCACTCCGACGATCAAGTCACTAATTTTATCTCTCAAAGATATCAAACAAGTACTTAACTCACAAAATAAAAGCATATCTTAGACCTCACGGATTGTCTTACTTTTATAGTCATGGTGCCTTCGCCCCTAGAAGTCTCACTTCATAGAACTCAAGCACAATACTTATCTCGCACTCTTACGCAGATATAGATAAACTCCTTAAGAGACTTATTCCTATCCCAACTAAGTGCCTCTTCTCATTTAGGGCTCTTGTCCTCTATCTAAATATCTCGAATTTCGGTATTATCGCACTACATCTCGGCACATCTGCCATCACCTCGACAATCTGCCCGCCCACGTGGCATCTCGGCCAACACCTCGGTGACATCTTGACCAGTGGCACGGCCATCAAAATAAATCCCCACACTTGAATTTTTTTTTCACCTTATATTTTAGTTAAAAATTTAAAATTTATTACAAAATTCAATTCCCAAACCAAACTTAGACATTCCCACAAAAGCCATTTTTTTTATATAGCAAACAAGTCACCCAAGAAATAATCATGCTCAATAATTTATAAAATTAACTGGATAATTACAAACATTTTATCGCAATCCTTCCAAACACACAGTGGATAGCAAAAACAAACACACAATCCTTTCAAACATACAATCCACAATATAATTACACATGAAAAAAAAAATTTATCAAGTTATTTCATCGTTTCAAGCAATACATAGAGGGCCCGCTTCGTATGCTCCCAAATTCCTGCTCTTGTCTCTCTCAGGTGTAGCCCAGCTTCCTTGGAAAACATAAGAAAAATAGGGAAAAAAAAACAATGTGATTATAAGTTAAATTAAAGCCAACTAAATATTGGCCAGCCATAGTTTATACATTGGATCAATTCAAGATCTTTGCATAAATATGGCACAACTTTAGTGCTTTTGTTAGGTTTGCAATGGCAAAGCACATCATCACTAAAATGAAAAAGATCGGTTAAAGCTAATTTTTGGACCGTTTATATATCAATGACAACTAAACATATAGTGGATGCCAAGCCACCGCTTGGGTAAAAATTAGGTGGCGAGAAGTTACCATATAGATAGATTTTGAGACCAATGAGTCAAGATTGCTTGTAACATAGACCTACACATGTGTATTATAATTAGTAAATAGACCTAAGAAAAACCACAAGCTTAAGCAAATAGCAGGTGTGTGCTTAAATCAGCTTATGTAGGATTTGAAAAAATAAATAAATAAACAAATAAATAATGTCTAGCTTGTTACCAATGATCAAGACACAAAAAGATAAGAGAAGTAACAAAATTGAAAAAAGATACTTACCATTTACCTCTGAAGTCTCCTTTGCAATCTAGCCATGGTCAGTGCAATTGTCACATAAAACCAATTATTTATGCGGTCCAAGAACTCAAAATAAGCATGTTCAGATGGTTTGATATATTAAAGGCACATAGTCGAAGTAAACCCTTACAAATGGGGCCCATTTCTCAACATATAATGCACGATCATAGTCTCCAAGGACTGCAAAGAGAATGACCTTGAAAATTAGAGAAGCTAGAAGCAATTTATCTAAGAAAACAGTTAATAAAGGTGAATTTGTTTTCCCACATTAATTGCAGCATATTATGTTGAAGTTAGAGGGAAGCTCTATGAAACAAAGACAAAAGCAACCATGATTTATGAAACATGATGGTGAAGCAACATATGCAATGCCAATTTTTTAACAAACACAAGTATTGACTAGGTAAGAAAACATTTTAAAGATTTGATGATGACCCCCGGGGCAGACTATGATGGGTTTTGAAGACTAGCTTATTATGAAGCATGAAGCATATGTTGATGGTGATCACTTAATATTTTCTGTATGAACATAGTTGCATTGACTAAATCCCTTAAAATGTTTATGCATGAGCTAAAGAAGACTTCCCCAATACTAAAAAATATTAATGCTTAAAGATTTAGATGGTGTACTCATAAAAAGAAAGAAAAAAGAAAAAAAAAAGTGACAAATTTGATTAATGAAAGTCAGGGACATAGTTTTGAATGACAACACGTGGCCGAGGTGTCACCAAGTGCCAACCGAGGTGCCACGTGTCTGGTCATGATGCCGAGATGATCTCGACTAGGCCGAGGTTATCTGCGAAGATACCGAATCCTTGATAAGCGGATAAGGGACAAGAGTCCTATCTTTACCCAAATCAAGTCCTCTCGTTCTAGGATCAGTGCTCACAAGGATTGATCGACACTCCTCCCTTTATAATGCTATCTTGGGAAGGCCATGGTCGCATGCAATGGGGGCATTCCTCAACATTACACCAATATTACGATTCCCAGAGCATAAAATAGAGGAGGTCGAGAGGATCAAAGCAGTAAAGAATTGCTCCATGGTAGCAATGAAATCTACCTGCAATGTACGAAAAGCAGAATCAACAGAGATTGAGGATGAGGACATGGAAGTCCTGGAGGACGTCAGCAAAGAGCCAGCCGAGAAGAGTGAGGAAGCCCTGGAAGAAAATCCTTGTCCAGCAAGGGGACGAAGAATGCTTCTTCCTTCTCGGCTCGGGCTTGGCCGAGGAAGAGGAAAAAGAGCTAGAGGCGTTCTTGAGAGCAAACATTGAGGTGTTTGCCTAAACGTCGTACGAGATGCCTGGCATTGACCCCGAGGTCGCTCGCCACAGTCTGAATGTGGACAAATTGGCCAAACCTGTCATCCAGCGAGCAAGAAGACCAACATTGATGCATGTTGAGGCAGTAGAAGAGGACGTTTGCAAACTTTTGGAGGCTAGAGCCATTCGAGAGGTAAACTACCTGATGTGGTTATCAAACACGGTTGTTGTGAAGAAAAAGAATGGGAAGTGGAGGGTTTGTGTGGACTTCACCAGCCTGAACAAGGCTTGTCCCAAAGACAGTTTCCCATTACCTAAGATTGACCAATTGGTGGATGCCACTTCAGGGCATGGAAGGATGAGCTTCTTGGATGTTTACAGGGGGTACCATCAGATAGCTATGTACCTCTCAGATGAGGAGAAGACTGCATTTGTCACCCTAAAAGGGCTGTATTGCTACAAAGTGATGCCTTTTGGGTTGAAAAATGCAGGAGCAACTTACCAGAGATTGGTGACCAAGATGTTCAGACATCTAATCGGCAAAACAGTGGAGGTATACATAGATGACATGGTCGTGAAGACCAAAGAAACTGAGGATCATCTGGAAGACTTGATGGCAGTTTTTAACATCCTTAGAACATATCGGCTCCGACTCAATGTATCGAAGTGCGCATTTGGAGTTGGGTCTGGTGAGTTCTTAGGATACTTAGTCACCAGAAGGGGTATTAAGGCTAGCCCAGATTAGATCAAGGCCATCTTAGAATTGAAAAGCCCAACATTGGCAAAGCAAGTGCAGATGTTGACTGGAATGGCTGCAGCCCTGAACAGATTCATAAGTAGAAGCTTTGACAAATGTAAACCTTTCTTCAGCTTAGTGAAGAAAGCCACAGACTTCTTATAGACAGAAGAGTGCGAAGTCGCCTTGGCCGACTTGAAGAAGCACTTGACCATAGCTCCAACCCTCTCAAATCCAAAGGCTCGGAGAGGAGCTGTTCTTATACTTGGCGGTGTCAGACGGTGGCAATGAGCAAAGAAGTGCAGCAAAAGCCTCGCCGGAGGGGGAGAGTGAAATCGGTTGCAAAAAGCTTTGCGAAAGCAGCAATGGCAGATTTGGGAGAGTAGAGAGAGAGTTTTTCACGAAAGTGAAGATGCAGAAGTGAAAAGACGGAAAGAGAGAGAGAGTTGATTTTGATCAAACAACACGAAATGGCGGCAAAATGGCAATTATGGTGCCTAGGACGACATGCTTGTCAGACGGCGCACACACGAGCGATACGACTTAGTGGCGCGTGTCAGGTATGACCCAAAAGGGGAAAGACGTGTGGCAAGAACGGTTGAGTTGTTGTGCGTGACAGCTCATACGCGTAAAGAAACTCTTGGAGTTCTTGATTTAATGAAGCAATGACCTCAGCTATGAGGACGATCTTGGCTAAAATACCTTGAACAAACTTGGTTATTGGCTCAAAAGCATTGGTAGGAACAAATTACGGGTCTTGGACAAATGGAGCCAACGAACGATGACCACGGTAATGAAGGATAAAGCGAGTTAAGCTGATGTGCTAAATGGAAGAAATGATATAGGTTCCATCACCTCAGGATGCCGAGGTAATAGGCAGTTGTGGGGACATAGTTTTTGAATGACAACACATGGCCAAGGTGTCACCGGCGCCAAATGGTGCCATGTGTCCTAGTCATGACGCCGAGATGATCTCGGCTAGGCCGAGGTTATCTGTGGAGAAATCAGAATCCGGGATAAGTGGATAAAGGGCAAGAGTCCTAGATAGAAGGGGGACTTCAGTTTGGGTAAAGATAAGACTCTTACAGAGTTTATCCCAATCCTACTGGCAGTCCAAGATTAGCAGTAATCCTAAGTCTATTGAAGTTAGGCTTCTATTGGGATTAGGTAAGTGTTGGCTATAAAAGAGAGGCACCCCCATAGGTCTAAGGGATGTTTTTATGTTCTGAATAGTGAGTTAAGCACTTTTGTTATCTTTGAGAGATAACTGACTTGATCGTCGGAGTACCCTCGGGTCGACGAACCACCGCTAGAATCTCTTCTTTTTGTGACAGGTCGTTTGGGCTTAATCTATTCTGCCGGTGTTCTCCAGGTGAGTACCAATTTGGCAGTGTGGTCAGAAATCGACTCACACAAAAGCAATTGCATGGTATACGGCTCATTGGAAAAAATATACTAATTATTATGATTCATTGGTTCAAGTAATTTATAGTAATGAACATCTTACCATTTATTGCAAAAGGGATTGTTGGAAAATTTATAAAGGCAATGGTGGATTGAAAAAGACTCCATTTGAATGAAAGTGCAACCTTTCATGGTGTCTCTTTGTTTTAAAGGAAGGGTCAACCTCAATTTGAATGAAAGGGTGCCACCCTTTCATGATGTCTCTTTATTTTAAAGGAAGGGTCATGTCCTTCTTCATTCCTTTTCTATTCAAACCGTATAGGTGCCAACAAAATCTATATAAAGGCAAAATTCCATTCCAATTTTTTTTCATTTTTCAAAATTCCTCAAATTTAAGCATTCTTTTTATATTCTTCATACTAGTTCATATAGATTTCAGAGAGTTGTAGAACATAGGTTTGATTCGCGCATTATTTGTAGTGCTACTATAATCTGCTTTTTGATCATTGTATCCTGGAGATAGACGCCGATAACTCGTAAGCATCTGCGGCAAAGAACAAATCTGTTTTAAGGAATGAGTGTCACACACTCGACTTGATCAAAAGTTTATGTTCTAACTTTCCGTACAAGAATATTACAGTAAGATCTCCTCTTCACTTTTAGCAACAGTGTTTCCAAGCCCATCATAAGCAAGCCTCCTACTCTTTATCATTAGAGGCTAGCCAAATAGTTCGCCAACTCTCTTCGCACTTTCAAAATCATATATCTGTCTATGCCATATTTTTAATATTACTAGATAAAAAATAAAAAAAATAAAAAAAGGATATCCTAAAACTAACATTTTCAAGGACAAAGAAAAGTGTGAATTGATAACTAGATCCTTGTGCCAAATTCTTAAAAGTTGTGGCCAACCCGCATAAAATCAGAAGTGGAATGTCATGACGCTGAAAAATGAACTTCTCGAGAAATTTATCTTGAAAAAGGTAAAATATAGTCCAAAAATACAAATTTCATCACAAAAACAGAGTTGATAATTGTTTGAATAAAAAAATTCAAACTACCTATCTGCCTGTTTCATTACAAGAAAATATAAAAATGAAATATCTTAATAAAGATAATTGTATTTAACTTAGATTAATTTATCACTACCAAAATTCTCACAACAAAATATCTATTGTTAGGTTTTATTATTGGCAATCCCGTTTGACAAGGATTTCTTTAAGATATTGATTTTCTTCCAAAACTAGGATTACTTTTGGATTTCTATAAGTAATTGGATTTCTTCCAAAACTAGGATTACTTTTGGATTTTCTATAAATAGTTGGTTTTCTCCCAAAACTATTTAATTCCTCCAGATCTTCTTGTTGGATATTAAGGTTTATATCTGGGGATATTTTGTTAGTTTTCTTTGATGTTTTTATTGAGTATTCAACTCATGGTTTAAAAGAGAGTACATCAAAGGTTTTGTTGTTATACAAAATAGAGAGTTGTTCTTCAGTGGATTCTGAAGAATTCGAGTCTAAAGCTTCGGTGGATTCTGGAGTGGCTCATCAGAAAGACAATTCCGTGGTGAAGATGGGGTTGGAAGAGGCACATAGAGGTTGGTTTAATTAGGCATTGTGGATTCGCTAGATAATTGAGAGTATACCTGTGTAATTCCTTTAAATCTTCTTAGTGGATTATTCTTGTGGCTGTTGCCCGTGGTTTTTTAATCACAGTTGGAGGTGTCCAATTGTGGTTTTTCCACGTAAAATCGTTGTGTCGATTTCTCTTGATTATTTGATTGGGATTGTTATATTCGGCTTAAAATTGTTACATAATCACAAATCAACATCTAGGGGTTTCTAGATTTTTCAATTGGTATCGAGAAAGGTGTCATTCTATTTTGTTTAAAACAAAAATATTTTTTAGAACGAGATCCTGTTTGATTTGTGATAATGGATACAATTAAGTGATGATGAATCCTGAGAGTGATCATGAAGAGCTTGAGCAAGCTTATGAAAAATTGTATATGAGTCTCTTAAGTTATTCAAATTAAATAACAAACTCATAACAAAACTCAAAGCATGTGAATATGAGAATGTCAAACTTAAGGAGGAGATTTCCGAGACCAGGATCAATGCCATCAAGATAGCTGATGATCAACAAGTTCTTTGTGCAAAACTGTTGACTTGTGAGACAGAGAGGAATAAGCTACAGGAAACCCATGCCATGTTTGAAGAAAAGATTGAATCTCTCGAGATGTCACAAGTTGCTTTGGAAGAACTAATGATCAAGAAAGAGGAAGAGCTTAAGTGTGCCATGGTTACCATTGGTCTTTGGAACAAAGGATCAAAGACTTTGGAGGATATCATTGGGTCTCAACAAATCTGTTCAGACAAGAGTGGCATTGGCTTTGGAGACAAGAGAGAGCAAAAATAGAGTGCTTCCACATCTCATGATACAAGAACTCAAGGAAAGAGAGGACAAAAGATTCAACAAGAGGAAAGACTTCTCAAACTCCCTAGAGTTGGTAAGGTAAAAGAAAAGAAGGTACACCCTGTTTTTATTTGTCATCATTGTGGTATGCATGGTCATATTCGCCCTTATTGTTATGAATTGCATGGGAGAGTGTCTCAAAAGGGTCAAAATTCGAATACTTTTTGGGTTAGGAGACAACCTTACATGTCTAGGAATACCAAGATTCATGAGAGTGTTCACAATGCCACGACTCTTACCAAGTCTGCTAGACCTGATTTTGTTAAGACCAAAAAGATTTGGGTGAGAAAACTTGACTTGTGTTAATGTGTTTACTCTGTTTAGTTTTTTGGGTCTCTGTGTGTTTTTTTTTAATGAGAAAAAAAATGTGTGCATACTCGTTTTTTGTCTTGCTTTGGTTAAGCAAAAAAAAAAAAATCCAAAAAGATTTTCTTGTATGGTTTTGTAAGCTTGAAATTTTTTTGAGATGTCCTTGGTGCATATTGGAATTGATAAGAATATCCATTACATGTTAATATGTGTGTGCTTTCTGTGGTCATTACTCATTTTGGAGTGTGTGTTTTTGATTAGTATGTCTCATTCTGTACACACTCTTGGATTAGCAAATATCGGAGTCTTCCGCCTTAGTGATTTTTTTTATGCAAAAAGATTATTTTTTTTGGACTTCTGGCATTGTATCTTTTGCTTTTCTAGAGGAATTGACCTATACTAGCATATCATGGGTGATGTTGAGTCTCTTAACCATCTTCCATCTTTTGCATCTCCACTTTCCCTCTGTTTGTAGTCGTGCATGAGGAAAAGGCTACCTCGAGTCACCAACTGCACCATCCTTATTATATCCATGTTTCTCTGGTTCGGTTTCCATACTCTTGAGCGTATCAGCCGCCAATGAGTGTGCAAAAGAAAGGAAAAAATGTGCAAAAGAAAGAAAAAAAGAAAAAAAAAAAAAAAAGATGTGCAAAAGAAAGAAAAGAAAAAGCTGTGAAAAAAAAAAAAGAAAAAAATAAAGGATTCATTGATTGAGGGGGAGCCTCCGCCTTTACTCAACAAATACCCCTTGATTCCTACTGGTTTGACATTCCTGTATTGTGCTTAGATTCTCTAGTCGGAGGTCCAGCTTTCATATCACTACTAGGCTTTGAATCTTGTGTTTGTCGAACTCCAAGAGTCACACACACTTTTCTCATGGGATCTATGCTTTTCACATGATGCATCACTTTCTTTCATGAGGAATCTTCTATAGACTGTGCACATTGTGTTTTCAAGTAATTGTGTTTCTTGGATAATCTTGTGTGTTTTAAGGTACAAATCTGAAAATTTCTTGCTTGTTCCACCATATTATATTTTGTTTTTCTTGTTTAGTGTTTTCAGGGATTATGACTGTTTTTAGTGAGGGGAAGTTCGGTTAATCGTTATCATGTCATTGCTTGTGTGGGTTTTGATCTTGATTTTGTTATTTGAGATTCCTTTATTAATTCGTGACAAACAGGGGGAGAAATTTGTTTTTTATGTATTCATGTCATGTGTCGGGTGCATATGTCTTAGTTTTCAGGTTTTTATGCTACATGTTCTTAAAATCTCCAAGTTGCATCTATTCATGTTATTCATGTTTTCCATCTCATGCTTCAAGATAATCTTGTCATATGTTTATTGCTTTTTCATATACTCTTGTGGCACTAATAGTTGTTTTGGAGATTGTGGCATTAATAGTTGTTTTGATCTTGGACCGTCGTAAAGAAGTTTGCATTTGTTGGTCAGAATGGATTGGGATGATTAGGATTTTATTTGTTAGGTGTGTTTTGTCACAGCATTGCCAAAGGGGGAGATTGTTAGGTTTTATTATTGGCAATCCCGTTTGACAAGGATTTCTTTAAGATATTGATTTTCTTCCAAAACTAGGATTACTTTTGGATTTCTATAAGTAATTGGATTTCTTCCAAAACTAGGATTACTTTTGGATTTTCTATAAATAGTTGGTTTTCTCCCAAAACTATTTAATTCCTCCAGATCTTCTTGTTGGATATTAAGGTTTATGTCTGGGGATATTTTGTTAGTTTTCTTTGATGTTTTTATTGAGTATTCAACTCATGGTTTAAAAGAGAGTACATCAAAGGTTTTGTTTGTTATACAAAATAGAGAGTTGTTCTTCGGTAGATTCTGAAGAATTCGAGTCTGAAGTTTCGGTGGATTCTGGAGTGGCTCATCAGAAAAACAATTCCGTGGTGAAGATGGGTTGGAAGAGGCACATAGAGGTTGGTTCAATTAGGCGTTGTGGATTCGCTAGATAATTGAGAGTATACCTGTGTAATTCCTTTAAATCTTCTTAGTGGATTATTCTTGTGGCTGTTGCCCGTGGTTTTTTAATCACAGTTGGAGGTGTCCAATTGTGGTTTTTCCACGTAAAATCGTTGCGTCGATTTCTCTTGATTGTTTGATTGGGATTGTTATATTCGGCTTAAAATTGTTACATAATCATAAATCAACATCTAGGGGGGTTTCTAGATTTTTCATCTATGGATTACCAAATTAGTAGATCAAAAAGTCCACATAGTTAGTAAAAAGGGGTAAAAAACTTACAAACAAATAAGGGTAACTACAAGAATAGATTCAAAAGATTAACCAAAAACTACTATAAAAAAATGACATTTGTCCACAAAAGCAAAATTAAATTCTGCACAAAGGTATCCAAATTCGATGCAGACTATATAATTCGGATAGTAAAGGCTTTGGGTTGACAATCCACCCCTTGTTGTTCTAACTTCTCTAATGTTGCCACATCAACATGCTCAATTTCAACAGTCAACACTCCGCACCTACCCACCAAAAAAATTAGGGGGTGTTGATTGATT
>CM045758.1:16325755-16495755 GCA_025200525.1 Camellia lanceoleosa
TCACGCTTTTAATGCATTATCCCAATTCTAGGCATCATTTGACCTCCATCCACAGGCATTCAAGCGCTTATATCACATAAGCACTTAGCCTCATGGTAATCATGCTATATGGCAACATTCACATCATGATCCGATATGCTAAAGCATAAAAGCTACCTAGTACTCCAAGCCAAAACTGTAAACTAGTTAGTAATCATACGCATGATCCTAGTTCATGTTATGGCTAATGCAACACAAGCAAAGATGCAATCAGACAAAGCTCGCTACCCTAGACATGGCATGTGGAATGCTACAAATAACACGATTCAATTTGAATTGAAATACAATGCAGCTTTGTATGATGCCGAGGCCGATGCATGTAAACAAATGCATGGATGCACGCATGCATTGCATAAGGTATGCTAAAATAAACGTGCCTAATCTACCATCGTAAGGTGTAAATAAAAGGGTAGAAAAAAGTGGGGTTGAAGACATACACACCCACGCATACTTATTATAAATTCGCCTCACACCTGAGGGACCAAAAGAATATACTGATCAATAATAAATGAATTTAATTATTACAAAATTCTAATTACTTAATAAATTAAATGCGAATAGAAAGCGCAGCCTCGCACGGATGCGCGAATGATGCATGCTCGATTGACTACGAAAACCCGCACCATAGCATTTGTTTCGCTCTTGCTATCCTCGCTTTCAAATCGCCAAAGTCCTGCAACATGCTCCTCGAACATCGAAGATCATCATCGGCCGGGTGAAATGTCCACCGCCGTGTAAAATATCCATCGGCTAGAGATGAAGCTATTTGCTACCCATAAAGTGCTTGCCGGCACTCTATAACGCCGTCAAAGACAAAATTCCCGCAGAGGATAGCTTGACAAAGAATAAAGAAATGACAAAGGCATGATATGGATTTTAGAGCAAATGTAAGCATGGTCAATGCTCCCTATCATGTATGGGACTCAAGGAAGCATGACCCTTGGTTCTTGGGCCATCACTTATGCATCTTGATGCATGATGGCCTAAGGAGCCAAGATTGCAACTTTAATGTCAATATGCATGCAACACACAAATGAGAACTAAGTCCCTATCATGGTAAAATCAAGGGCCTTAGTGACCAAGAGTTGAGACAAGTTGCACCACTTGTAGTGTGAACCCCTCTCAATTCCCTTACACTTGGTTTGACACCCCAAACCAAGACATGGAATGCATGTATGCAACATGGCTTAAATGATGCAATATGAGGTGAAATGCAAGGCATACCAAATGCAATGCAACATACTATGGCAAGTGTGCAATACTAAGCATGCAAGGTGCAAAGTGTAATACAAACATGGACCATTTATGCAATAGAGTTAGCATGTGACAAGACCTCATTACTCAAGCATGCAACAAACATGATGCAAGCATGCAAAAGCGAATTAAACACAATGGGCAGCCCTCAAACCAACCCAAAACAAAGGGAAACATGCCCAAAGTGGTGACTAATACTTGTGCAAGCATGCAAGTCAAATGGCTTAAGATTAAGGCACAAAAGGAGCACCCTTCCACCACTACTAAGACCAATCATGGCATGAATTATTTAAGCAAAAACAGAGTTCCATCATGCAAAATGACACCCAAAACCCACATATGGCAGCCCCAAAATGCATTAAACATACAAGCATGCACGATGCCCTCTTTAAAGCATAAGAGACCAACACTTCAAGACATGGAAGAGGTGATAAATGGAGACATATGAGCACGGTATAGGGACTGAAATAGCATGTTAAATGACTCCAAATCACTTAAATAGCCTAACCAATGCATGTTCATGGATCACATACCCAAGGCTAACAAGCCATAATGCAAAGCAACTACATTAAGCATGCCAAAAATGGTAAAACCAGTGGCCAACAGACCTAGATATGGAAAAATGATGCTAATATATTCATGAAGTGAGGCTCATACGTGCAAGAAACATGGCCCAAACTCATGGCTCATTTCTAGACAAAGTAGAGCATTACAAAGCAAGTGTAAGATGCAAAGCCCAAACAGAAAAATGCCCTTCTACAACACTGAAGAGGGACACAAAATATGAACATTTTCAGTTTATGAAAGCCCCTAAATCAGTATGCAAACATGCTAAGAATGCCATGCAAGAAATAGGAAAACAAGAGGCTATAACATGAGGTACACCAAACATTCATCAAACAAGAAAAGACCCTTAATGAAATATGTCCAGGGGGTCAAAATATGACCCATTTCAGTTCTGATTATGGCCCAAAAACAGAAGCAAGATAGGCTAACAAAGCATGCAAGATTACGGTAAATAGAAGAGATTATGAAACAAGTGCAAGATAGGGGTCCCAAACAAGGTTGAGCCCTTCTTCAATATTTAAGAAGGACTCAAAATGAGCCTACTTACAGTTTATTACATGCTCAAAAAACAGATTATACACAAGCCAAACATACTATGCAAGATTATGGCATAAAGAGGGCTAATGAAGGAAGTGCTAGCTACTGTCCTCAAACAGCAAGAGGTCCTCAATCAAACATGAAGAGGACCTCAAAATATGATGATTTGAAGTTTAGGTCGGAGCCCAAAGATGTGAGAAAATACGGCTTAGATATGAAGCAAGAAAAGGCTAGAAAGGGGAAGAAAATGACTCACCCTTGTAGAGTAGCAAACCAGCATGTTTTGATCCAAAGAGATGAGCTTCTAGCCTCTGCAAAACAGCCCCAAGTTGCTGGAAAGGAGCAAGGGTGCCTTGTGCTATGAGTTGGTGAAGGAATGGCCCAAGAACAAGGGTGTTTGGAGGCTTGGATGGGATAGATATAGAGAGAGATGGAGGGATATATGTATATATAAGAATGTATGTATATATCCTCTAGTTTTTTGTTCAAAACCTCCAACCCTTTGCAATGGGAGAGAAGGGCTCTTTATATAGGCAATGGACTAAGCTCCAAGCTTCTCCAAGAAGCTAAAGCAAAGGGGCAAAGGATGCAAGGATTATTTGAGAAGCTTGGAAAGTGGGTAGGCTTCTTGAGGAATCCAAGACAAGGGGTCAAGGCTTCCTCAAGAAGCCTTGAGCAAAGGGTGCACCAAAAAGGGCCAAAAGGTGGTTAAAGGGATAAGTGATAGCTTCGGCTCTCAAATGGCCGAGAGCCCTTAAACAAAGTTGAAGAGGGGATCAAAATAAGACACTTTGTAGTTTATGACCAAGCCCAAAACAGCCCACAAGTACGCCTAAAATACCGTGCAAAACAGGCCTAAAAAGAGGTAAAGAGACAAGTGACAGATGGAGATGTCAAACAGTAAAAGGTCCTTAATAAAACATGAAAAGAACCTCAAAATATGACTATCTCAAGTTTGGGTCGGGGCCCAAAAATGCAAGATGAGTCACGGAGGCTGAACACGCATTCAGGGCCCCGAAGTGGGTCATAGGCACCTAAGTGGTGTCTGACCACGGTTGGTCTCGGACCACAGTGTCCTTGAAAGGAGTAAATAGGATGCATGCCAAAAATCGGGCAATTGGAGATGGTTGGCGATGAGGCACACTGACGCTCAAAACCGGGAACTGGGCTCCAAAATGGGAAAAATGGCCTACGACCACGAAACGTAGCCTACGGCCACTGAGAGATGATCTACTAGACCTCTCCCTCCCTTTGGGAAGAGAAAACAGAGAAAATGGAGCCTGGTTCGCAAACCGAGGCAAAGCACAAAAGAGTTCGGAAGTCCGAAGGCAAGGCTCGTAGCCGGGACTCCACAACCTCAGAACGAGCGCAATATGCAACATCACCAAGCGCTCAATTGATGACGTCTGAGTCTTAAGTTCGGTCAAAAATGGGGTGTCTACACACCTTCCAAACAAGGAAAACAAGGTTTGTACCAAAAATAAACCAAAACGGATGCAAGACGAAAGTTCGGGAGGCAAAGCGCACAGCCGGGAGCCTCGAAAACTAGCTGACAAGCACCAAAAGTGGTTCATGACCACAAAAATGGTCTCTTGAACCACAGTGTTCCTCTAGGCAGAGGCAACAAGGCATGGTTCAAAAACCACAACAAACGGAGAACGTTAAGCGGTCCCGAGACAAGGCGGCGGCCGAAGGCTCCAAAAATCGAAAACTAGTCTCCAAACGGGAAAAGTGGCCTACGACCACAAAAAGATGGTCTACAAGACCTCTCCCTCCCTTCAGGAAGAGAAAACAAGATTCGGTCCACAAACCGAGCCAAAGCACAAAGAGTTCAGAAGCCCGAAGGCAAGGCTCTCAGCCAAAACTCCGAAACCTCAAAGCAGCACAACATGCACTATCACTGAGCACTCAATTGATGTCGTTTAAGTCTTAAGGTCGGTCAAAAATGGAGTGTCTACAACAGCCTCCTATTTTCTCCATCTTTCTGAGCAAAACAATAGCATTACTAGTTTTTCCCGTTTTGTATAATCCATTTAATATAGTGCTCAAAGTAAATAAATCGGGTTGGACCCTTTTCTCCACAATTTCATTAAAAAACCTAATCGCTAAACTGATCTTAGCATCAAAACAAAGCCCCTTGATGAGGGTATTGAAGGTTGTGGTGTCTAGTTCATAAACAAGTTTCAATATTTTCCCAAAAATAGAAAAACCCAAATCAACTTGATTCAAGTTATAGAAACAATTAATCGCAATGTTGAGTGTACAAACATTAGAGAAATCCATTTTTCTAAACAGAGAAATCACGGTGGAATAATGCTTTTTTCTTTGCAATTGAAGTTAGGAGTTTATTGATTTGCACAATTGAGGGCAAAGGTCGCATTAGAAGCATGCAATCAAACTGGGTTAGGGCATCATCGTCAGTGTTAGCAAATTCATATTGGAAATGGAAATTCTATTTCGAAGACAAATTGAAGCGGAATTGGGAATGAAATAAAGCTAAAAACAAGGGGATGAAGTGTGAATTCCTTTGTGAAGACCACAAACACCATCTCTTAAAATGAGTAATCTTTTGCGATTTTCGTAAAGCATTATCAACCTCTCTCAAAACATCTCACATTCACGCTCAAATTCATAATCATTTCACTTTTTTTCATAAACATTGTTGGACAATCTTTACTGTATTTTAAAAATAAATTTTGTTTGTGTACTTAACAACAAACTGAATACAGAAGAAGTAATGGAAAGAAGTTAAAAAAATCAAACCAGAAAATAAAATAAAATAAATAAAACAGATTTTTATTTTGTTACAAAAACAAAATCAAAATCTGAAACATAAAAAAATAATAATAATAAACCAGAAAAGTAAATTAATTACTTATCAAATTAATTTGTTGAACAAATTTTTTGATCAAATCCAGTGTTTAACACTGTGTCCTTAAGACAGATTCATCCTCTCCATGGTGCTTTCAGAATGTGGACGTCTATCTCCCAGGATAAAGTGATCAACAACAAGCGATGAAAGACTACAAACTATTTGCTACTTGAATACACTTTGTGTTTATACACTTTCTTCCAAGAAAACAATGCAGCAAAATGCAGAGAGTAGTTGCAGAAAATAAATTTCGACGAAAATTTTTGTGTGCCTGAATCAAATGAGAGACCTGCCTATTTATACCCTTTCAGTTTAAATTAAACAGGTAATATACCTGTTTGAACAGGTACTGAACCTGTTGTGTTTGAATTTGAATTGTTTGGGTTCAAATTTGAATTTGAACAGATATAAACCTGTACAGAATTCCAATTGAATTTTGAAACCAAAATCGAACAAATTTTTTAATTTAATTTCTAAAATTCAAATTTCAAAAAATTAAATTTTAAATTTAGAATAATAAAATTCAAATATTTTTTTGCCCAAAAAGATAAGTATTGGGCCGAACAAGCCCAACCCAACCTTACACCACGCACCTACGCCAAGGCCCAAGCCCAGCCTAGCCCGCTTGACCTAACGAACGGCGGTGGCAACGGCGGCATACACGTGTGTGTTTATTTTTGGGTCTAATGGATCTAGCCCAATTTGCCCATAACCTCTCCCTTCAACAAACTTGGGGTGCCCCTTGGGGCCCTCCCCAAGTTACCAACCTATGCCTTATAAACCTACAAAATTCTTTCCACCAAACCAATGTGGGACAAGCCTTTATGCAAACCTTAAGGAATTTCCACAAAAAAAAAAAAAAAACAAACTTGGGGTGCCCCTTGGAGCTTACTTTTTCTTCAATTTTTCATTCACTCGATAATGATTTTGAGCAACCAAATATACCACATAAATCACAATGCGACATAGAACACATTACCACTTAGATCCACCAACTTCAGCATATGGGTCTCACCTAAAACATAGACCAAAGTTACGAAAAAATCATATTTTTCAAAACCATTTCTAACAATCCCCTACATTAATGGAATTTGATGACAACGAAAATGCAACAATATGCAGAATTTTTCAAAAGAGTATAAATCAAAAATATCTTGCATCAGGATAGGTAGCTTTCGGCCTTGAACCTTCCCTAGTGATAACCTATCGAACTTACTAGCTAACCAATGGATGCGATGCCTTGAATTGTTCAGCCGTTTGTGTAAGCCAAGACAATAGATTTCACACAAAATATCTTCTGACACATCGTGGTTCTCACGGTTGTGTTCATTTTGGTCTTGAACTTTCTTGGTTGTTCATGAGTGCTTCTAGAGAATTTAGCCTCTTCATTCTCATACAACCAAATTGATTAGACACTCATATAGGTGATTCATATTGTGAGTATCTCCTTTATACTCGTCTTGATTTTTATGCCTAAATCAAGATATAAGTAATTATTAAAAGCAAAGCTTATCCTTAAACCCCTGCATACAACATATGTTACAAATATCACTCTCACCATAGGAATGGGTAAGGAATCTTAATCCCTTGGTGATTTCTAGTGAGCCACACATAACTTAGTTATCCCTTCGAACTTAGTTCTTGGGATTTCCAGTCATATAAGTAGGGTTACCATTATAATGACTCTTATGTAATAGGCTTTAATCCTATCCCCTTCGATGAACTATACACTTGCTCTTTTGTCAAACCTTTTGTTAACAGATCCGCAATATTCTCTTTAGATTTTATATAATCTATTGAGATTATTCCATTTGAGAGCAATTGCCTTGCGATATTACGTCGACGATGAATATGTCATGACTTACCATTATACATATGATTCTGTGCCCTACCTATTGCAGATTGACTATCACAATGAATGCAAATAGTTGGCACAGGTTTAAGCCACATTGGAATGTCTTCTAAGAAGTGATGAAGCCATTCTATTTCTTCTCCTGCTTTGTCTAAAGCAGTGAACTCAAATTCCATTGTGGATCATGCGATGCATGTTTGTTTCGTGGATTTCCATGAAACAGCAGTGCCTCCCAGAGTAAAGGCATATCCACTAGTGAATTTTGAATATTTAGTATCCGATATCCAATTGGCATCACAATAACCTTTTAGTAGTGCAGGATATCGAGTAAAGTTCAAATCATGATCACGGGTAAATCTTAGATATCTAAGAACCCGAATAATCGTTTTCCAATAGTCTTCTCCGGCATTACTAGTGTACCTACTTAATTTACTGACAGCATAAGCTATATCATGATGAGTACAATTCATCAGGTACATTAGGCTTCCAATGATTTTGGAATATTTTAACTGAGACACCGCATCACCTTTATTTTTCGATAAATAAACACTGTGTCTACAGGTGTTCTAGCTACATTCATATCATCCTTGATAAATTTACTAAGAATTTTCTCAATATAATGTGATTGAGATAATGCATATTTGTCTGTAACTTTTACCACAAGTCTTGCTTTATACTTATCTATTGAACCATCTCGCTTTCATTTTTCTCTTGAATATCCACTTATCAATCCAAAAGGTTTAGAACCAGGTAGAAGATCCACCAATTCCAAATTATGATTTTGCATAATGGATTCAATTTCATTATTAATGACCTCTTTTCACAAAGATGCTTCAGACTGTCATTGCTTCCTTAAAGCTTTGAGATTTATTTTCTAATAGGTATGTCGTAAAAATCTAGACCAAAGGATTTTGATGTTCTTGCTCTCTTACTACGTTTTGGTTCATCATCAGTTAAATCCTGCTGGTTGAGACCATTACTAGTCTCTTATGTTTGATTGTCATTAGTCTCTTGACTTTGTGTATAATCATAAATTCTTTTCTGTGAACTTAATTCATGTCCTTTCTTGTAAGGAAAGACATGTTCAAAAAACGTAGTATTCCTTGACTCTATAATAGTGTTTACATTTATATCAGGTATTTCTGATTTATAAGTCAGAAACCGATATGCACTACTATTCTGAGCATAACCAATAAACACACAATCCATTATTTTTGGTCCTATCTTCGTCTTTTTAGGAACATGAACTTCTACCTTTGCCAAACACCCCCACACTTTTAAGTATTTGTAAGAAGGTGGTCAACCTTTCCACAATTCAGAAGAAGTGCTGTTAGTTTTCTTGTAGGGTATTTTGTTAAGAACATAATTAGCAGATAATATTGCTTCCCCCCACAAGTTCTATGGTAAGGCTGAACTTAGTAACATGGCATTCATCATTTCTTTAAGAGTTCTATTCTTCCTTTCAGCAATTCCATTTTGTTGTGGAGAATAGGGTGCTATAGTTTGGTGAATAATGCCATGTTGTGCACAAAATTCATTTAATAGTGCATCATATTCACCACCCATATCGCTTTTAACCATTTTAATGGTTTTACTAAGTTGATTTTCAATTTCAGTTTTGTAGAGTTTAAACATTTCTAAGGCTTAATCTTTACTTTTAAGTAAGTATACATAACAATATCTTGTGCAATCATCGATAAATATTATGAAATACTTCTTGCCTTCTCTAGTTTGAACAAATTTAAGATCACACTCATTAGTATGAGTTAATTCTAGAGGTTCAATTTTTCTTTCAACCGATTTAAATGGAGCCTTAGTTAGCTTCGCTTCTACACAAATCTCACATTTGTGATTATGATCAATTTCAAACTTTGGTATATAATCCAAACCAATTAATCTACGCAAAGCATCAAAATTCACATGTCCTAATCTACTATGCCATAAATTTGACTCAAGAATATAAGCAAAAGATGTGTTATTCTTATTCATAGCAAGTTTTGGTACAACCATCATTACATTCAATTTGAAAAGACCATCACTCATGTATCTCTTACCAACATACATACCACTCTTTGTTAATACAAATTTATCAGACTCAAATACAAGCCTAAAACCATTTTTACTTAACAAAGAACCAGAAACTAAATTCTTCTGGATGTCTAGTACATGCAGTACGTTGTTAAGGGTAAGTTCCTAGCCTGATGTCATCTTCAAGATCACTTTTCCTTGTCCAGCCACAATAGAAGTAGAAGAATTTCCCATGAACAATTGTTCACCATTTGCGGTCTCATTATAAGTAGAGAACATCTTCTTGTCCGCGCAAATGTGTCGAGTTACTCCAATGCAACCCACTATTCCTTGGGATTTCCAACCAAATTAGCCTCAGACACCACAGCAGAGAGAGATTGATGGCATTTACCCTATCAGAGATGTAATCTAATTCTGTTACATTGGCTTGATTGGTGGTCTTGTTGCTTGTACTTCTGCGATCCTTCTTAGAGCGGCAACAATCAGAAGCTCGATGTCCGATCTTACCACAATTATAGCATTTGCCTTTGAACTTTTTATTGTCGTTATTGTCGCCTTGTTTAGGACTATCTCCAGTAAACTTCCTCTTTTTGCTATGTGGTTTGTGCATTTGTTCAACCACATTAGCCTTGGACTTAATGGGATTTTTACCATTCTTTTTTTCAGCCTTTCGGTTATTGTAGACACCCCATTTTTGACCATCCTCAAGACTTGGACGTCATCGTTTGAACACTCGGTGATCATCCATATTCGTGTTCGTCTTGAGTTCTCGAAGGTTTCGGTCACGCGCTTTGCCTCAAGACCTCTCGACTTGTTTGTTTTGTGCTTGGTAGTGCACCAAACACTTGTGTTTTTGCTTCTGAGGGCATGGAATGGCTTGCTGGCCATCCCCACACCTCACCGGCCTTGGCTTGAGGCCACCAGCCCTATTTTATTGCTACTGGCCAAAGGTGTTGGCCGGTCGGCAATGTTTTTGGTCGACCGGCAATTTTTGTTAGTCAATCGGCCATATTTTCTAGCCGACCCCTTTCCATCTGCTTTTGACAGATATTTTATGCCAGCTGTCACAGCTGGCATCCATATTACACCCCCTTCATTCACGTGTATGGAGGGATTTGTTCCCTTGTATTAGCTTCTCCAAGAAGCTTAGGAATTGAATTCCTATAAAAGTGGAGGCCCTCCTCCCTTCAGAGGAGTTCTGGAATTTAGGGTTAGGAGTTATACATCTATCTATCTCTATATCTCCCTCTCTTTTGATTTGTGTGTGTAATAGTGTTCTAAAGGGTGTTTTGTTCATATTTTTGCACTAAAGCACCTAGTATTACACTATCCCTTAGTTGCTGAGGTGCTAAGGAGTTGTTTTTAGAGTTCTTGGGCTAGTTTTGATCCAAGGAAAGTGCTAGAGTGGTGATCTTGAAGTGGTTCTTCAAGGGTAAGGAACTTACCCTTTTATTCCCCATTTTTGCACAAGCTTTTAGCCTATCTTGCATCTATTTTTAAGCTTAACTTATAACTGATAAAAGTTCTATTTTCAAGTTCTTAAAATAGTTGTTTAAGATCACTTTGGTGTTTGGGGTTGTTTACCCCCTCTTAGGCCTTGTTTGGCCTCTTTTTGTGCCTTTCTTTGTGAGCTCTGGGACCACCTTGTATTGGCCTTCTCACCACTAAAATCCAGAGGGATTTCAGTGGTGGGGATTGTGTTTTGAGATCCTAAGAAGGAGAGGGCCATCCCCTCTCCTTGTTGTCTTCAATACTTGTCATATTTGCTTCATATGTAAGCACCTTTGTTAAGTTCATGTTGACCATGTCTTATTTGGGTATTTGTGGCTTTTGCCATGGTATAGCACTGCTTTTGATTTGGTTTAGACATGCTTTGTATGCTTCATACACTTGTCTTGTAATTCCATGATTTGGCCTTAACATGCATCATGTTGTAACATGTGTTTTTAACATGATTTTGGCTTAACTTTGAGAAGCTTTTAGCTTTGTTTTACCATGCTTAAGGTCTTATTTTGGTTGCTTGGGTCACATGTGACTTGCTTTGTATAGCTACCATGCAATTTAGCTTGTAGGCTTTGAGTGTTGAATCCTCTAGCATGCTCTACTTGGATTGTTTCAGTGATTTGGCATCACTAGTAATGTTATTTCAGTCCATATAGTATGCTTGAATACTTGCACTTATCGATCCTTTAATGTCTTAAAGGGTTTATGTCTTATGCCTTATGATTGTGTCATTGTGCATGCCACCATGCTTAGGTCATTGGGATGCCATCTAAGTGGGTTTTTGGGCTCATTTTGACATGTCATAACTCTGTTTTTGGTTGCTTAAATCATGCCATGTTTGGTTGTATTAGGTGTAGTGTAACACTTTAGTGTAACACCTTTTTGATGGCCTTGCATGCCTCATGATTTTGCCCCTTTTGTTTTAGCTTGTTTTGGCTTTGGTCATTGCATGTTTTAGGCTCACTTTAGCACGGTTTAGAACTGTTTTGGGTCATACTTGCCATGTGCTCTTTGTTTTCTGTCGCTTTGACTCAAGTCCCTCGACTAGTCTTAGGCTTCAGTCTTGAGCATGCCATGTTTGACTTGTTTATGAGATTTGGCATCACTCCTAGCCTCATTTCGGGGCATGTAATGTTGTCACATTTGCATGCTTTCCATTCCTTTTACATGTTCTTAAAAGTTGCCCTTTTATGCTTAAGTATTGGACCATTTAGTATGCATGTTTGTATGTGCATTTGCCCTCATGTCCTTAGCATTTTGGCCACTGATTTGGGCCTATTTGAGAGTTGTCCATATTGGTTTAAGTCCATCGTTTGCATGTTGTTGCATGCTTGCCTTGCATGTTGTTACATACTTGGCTTATTAACATGCTGTTGCATGTTTAAGTGGTATTGCATTTGGCATGCATCTCTTGTTAAGTTGCTTAACATGTTGTCACATGTTTGCCTCACATGTTGTGGCATGTTCATCATTGGCATTGTCGAATACATACTTGCATGTTTACATGATTGTTCACATGCTCACGTTGCATTAGCTTGCTTGTATGCCTAGGTTGCATAGCATTAAACATGCATCCCTTGCCCCTTGATGGGGGCCCTTTATATGTTTTGTGTGCATTTCATTTGATATCAAATTGTGCACTCGACACCTTTGGCCATCATGCATTAAAATGCGTCATTGATGGCCCGAGGGTCGAGAACCATACTCCATTTGAGTCTCAAACATGATGAGGAGGGTGGTGGTGCACACATTGCTTTGAAAATGCATTGCCATGCTCTGTTTGTCCTCTACTGCAGCAAAATAGGATTCTGCAGGAAGAGATGGCCGGTCAGCCATCTTCAATGCCAGCCGGCTATGAATTGTTGGCCGATGGCCCCACTTTTGGTCGATGACTATATTTCCATGGCCGGTGGTCCCATCTCTTGGCCGGTGATATCCCTCAGTGCTCAGGGAGTGATTCTGAAGCAGCTTTGAGACTTGTGCAGTTTTCAGAAGTACAGAGCAGTGTAAACAGAGGCAGCATGAATATGGTGATGGATTTCCGAGTGAAGCCGAGCATGCATGCATTCGTCCCTCTTCCCGAAGCTGCTTTACTGCGTTCAATAGCTTAATTAATTTGTTTAATTTGTTAAGTGTTGTATAATATTTAATTAGCTTGTTAGTTAATTAATTTGTATTATTCTTTCGGCCCCTCCATCGGGAGGGCGCAATTGTGTAATAAGCGTGCGTGTGTGCGATGCATGTCTTCCAACCCCCACTTCTTTCTCCCTTTTATTTAACCGCTTACGATGGTTAGTTTTAGGGCATATTTGATTTAGCATACCTCATCTTTGTGCATGTTTGCATTCATTCATTTGTATTGCATGCACCGGTCGCATCATACTAATTGCATAAGTACTTCAATTCCAACTTGAATATGTGTATCGAGTTGTGCATTTCACATGCCATTCTTAGATTAGCCGAGCCTATTCTAATTGCATTTTGTTTGCGATGCATTAGCCATTTTAACATGGACTTGGATCATACATTTGATTACTAACATGTGCTTTGTTTTGGCTCGGAGTACACTGTGAGTGTTTATGCTTTAGTATCTTGTATGTGTGTAAGTGTTGACATGTCAGCATGCTTACCATGAAGCTAATTGCTTATGTGATATAACTGCCTGAATGCCTATGGGTGAAGGTTGGATTGCTTGAATTGGACTAATTCATCGAAATCGGTTTTAGCCTACTTTCAAGTAGCAAAATTCAAAACCATTTCCAAACAAACGGATATGCGATGCTTTGTTCCAACTCAGATGATCTAGTCTATACTTGTATAATGTGCGCATCACATACTAATTCTAAGTTAATAACCGGAATAAGAGCACATGTGTTTTCAAAAACAAGATATCATGTTTAGTAATAGCCGATCTTTGATCGGGCAAGCGGGGGTGCTCATAGTTGACCTTTCCCAATCATACCCAAGTTCCCGAGCCGAGGCAACTTTGGTGATGACGGACACGTGACCTTACGCAATGAGTCAGGGTTTCCTAAATTCCCCCAAAATAAAATATTTAGATCGCGACTCTGTATTTGACAAAACAGTCCATGTTTAGCACTTCTTTCTTAAAAATTAATTTTCCAAAACGATTTGCCAGATCTCTCTCTCATATATTTATACTAGTGGCACATGAAGTACATTCACGGCGTGTACATGCACAATTATATGGCATGTTTGAGGAATTTTCTATGGTACACAAAAATGGTTTTCATGTACCATATATAAATTAATTTTAGCCGTCAAATTCAAGTCAACAGAAATCTTGACCATTGGTAATAATTAAAATCAAATTCAGAAAATAAGGTAGTTTGGTGAAAAACGAGATGGTTTTTAGAGAAACAAAATAAACTTACCATTCATATAGCAATACTTACCACTTAGCCTCCGTTTGGGAAGTGGGTTGGCTTTTTGGATTTTTAACTATTTTAGCCTGGGCTTAAAAGTTTGGTTTGGGAATGGCTTTTTGGCTTTTTTGACTTTTTTTGTGAGAGAGGAGTGTAATGATTATGGGTTGGATGTGATGTTTTGTTTTTTGTGGCTAAAAAAGCCTATTTTATCTTTTGTGACTAAAATAGTCAAAAAAAGTCTAAAAAAGTTCTTGCCAAATGGAGGCTTAATAAAACTCAATTTACCATTGAAAAAGATGAAGTCTATCTTCAACTAAGAAAATGGCTGAACTGGTAAACGGTAATAGTTTTGAAAAATATATTAGTTCTATTATATTTTAATAAATTTAGAAATATTATATAGAGTGTGAATATCAATTAATTTACAAATTCAACAACGGCTATAAATATTAATTGTGAACAATAAGCCTAATAAATAAAAAAACGTATAAATAAATTTAATTTTATTAAAAATTTATAAAAAAAAAATAAATTAGGTAGTAAATCTAGTTAAATATGTAGTATTCACTAGTTTTGAAACAAAAATATGATTTTTCAACTTACCACAATAATTAAGCAAACTTTTATTACTTATATGATTATACTTACTATTCCACAAAATTCACTCATGTATTTGCAGAATTCACCTAATTAACTTTTTAGGTAGCTGGTAAATTAATAGTATTAAATTATAATAAATTTTGAAAACTTCTAAAATAAATATGAAATTTATAAAGTAGAATGTAAAAAAATGTGAATAATAAATATAAAATTTTACATTTTTTTTAATAATTTGATATCCATAATTTTATTTTATTACTTATAAATTTTGTATACTTTATATAATTTATATGCATTTCATATCAAAGTTTTTTGAAGTTTTAATTATTGCACAATTTTTTATGAATTTACTATGCACAATCAGATATCTCTATTTTGTTTTATCCTTCTATGATGTTTTTAACTCAATTTTAAGGTTTTGTTATAATAACATTTCATCTAATTATAGAAAAATTATGAGGTTTTACTAAGTTGTAAGAAAAATAAAATATGATGGAATAATAAGTGGAGTCTGATTGAGTGGTAAATATAGTTTAAATGAGTTGTAAATCTAGTGTAATAGAGTAGTAAATCATGTTTAATTGAGTTGTTAGTGATTTTTTTTTTTTTTTTAAACTTTAAAACCAATTGTAACATAACTTACCGCTTATTATAACAATACTTACAACTTATTGAAATAATACTTACTATCCATAAACACATTACTTACCATTTATTTTCAGTGTACTTATCACCCATTGAGACTTACCATTCGTTCTACTTACCACTCAACTGTAAGTGAAATTTTATTAAGTAATAATTCAAGTCTAATAGAGTAGCAAGTTGACATTTTAATTTACTTTAAAACCAATTGTGACATTACTTATCACTTACAACACCTCAAAATAATAATTACTATTTAAGGCTTATTTGGTTATGTTTATATTTACTAATTGCTATTTAAGTGTAATTTCATTGACTATTAACTTAAGTTTATAGAAATTGGTGTCTTATTGATTGATAACTCATGTTTAATGAAGTAGTAAGTATAGTTTGATTGAATAGTAAGTGAGAACTCAATAAGTAATAATTAAAGTCTAATAGAGTTGTAAGTGGAAATTGGAATATGTCATTTGAGTAATAATTTTTTGTATGGTAGAACTTTCCATAAATGGAAGATGTCTAGGAAACTCTAGCTAGGAAGATTTCTTTTTTATAAACAGAATATCTCTCATTTATCAACATTTATTACTAACAATAAATGAATACATCTACAAAAATTATTATTCTTTACCTACTACAACATGAACAACATTTATTAAACATAATAAATGAAACATCTAAATTAGTTAATTAAGAAAAAATAGAACACCTCCCAATTCATGTGCATACACTATGAACAATAAGCGTTTTCTATAATTTGTTTACAAAGGATAAGTGAAAGAGGGTGATTTTGATTTTCACAAATTCAATACATTCTCCAGGTAAGAATCTATCTATGTCTCTATCAATGTTTTATTTTAACATAATGTGATGCTTTTAATTTTTAATTTTTAAGATTTTGTTGGAATAACATTTCACCTAATTAAAGAAAGAAAAAATAAACATTGAATAGTAATTGAAGTCTCATTGTGTAGTAAGTGAAATCTCATTAAGTAGTAAATAAAGTTTAATTGAATAGTAAGTGAAATAATATTAACTAGTAGGTGTAGTTAATTGAGTAGTAAGTGAAGTCAGATGAAATAGTAAGTCAAGTATGATGTAGTAATAAACATAGTCTCATTAAGTAGTAAGTACGGTTTAATATAGTAGTAAGCAAAATCTAATGAAGTAGTAAGTGGGGCTTAATATAGTAGTAAGTTTGATGGAGTAGTAAATAGAGTATCAATGAGTAGTAAGCTAAGTAACATTGACTAGCAAGCAGTTTAATAAAATAGTAAGTAGGGTCTTATTAAGTAGTAAGTCAGATTAATTGAGTAATAAATTAAGTAAAATGAAGTGATGTCTTATTGAGTACTAAGCTAAGTCTAATCAATTATTATATTTTTACATTTTATTTAAAATTCATGGGTCTTGTTTAATAATTTAAATTTTATATTTCTAAGTATTACGGACCATTTATTGGAGTAGCAAGTACACAATTAATGAGTAGTAAGTAAAATATCAACGAGTAGTAAATGGAGTCTCATTAGGTAGTAAGTGAGATAGTAGTAAGTTGAGTATCATTAAGTAGTAAGTTTGATTGGGTAGTAAGTTAAGTATTATTAAGTAGTAAGTGGTGTTTAATTGAATAGTAAATAAAACACCACTTCATTTATAATCGGACCCAAAGGCTTATTGAATACTAAATGGAGTTTAATTACACAACATTTATCATTCTTTCTCATTCGACTTACAGCTCTTTGTGACTCAACTTACCACTTATCATCCATTTTACCACCTAATATTGTAGTTACCATTTTTTACTTGCTATTTCCTAATTAATTTGTTTATGCTTATTGTAGATGGAAGACAACATTGAGCAAAATAAGATGTCACGCCCCAAAATTCGGACAATTAAATATTAAATTAGGACTAAACCCCAATCAATATTTCATCATCTAAATCCTAGAGGTGAAACAAAAAAACTAAACGCCAACCAAACCATCCACCATAATTTCACAACTAACCAATACCTCCAACATTAAAGTAACAATAAATAGTCAAACTAACTTAAATAATGTACGGTTACAAACCATGCCAAATTATCCAAGTACTAAAGTCATAAAAAAAAATAATAAATACATAAACTAATATCAACCCTAAACTCAAGAAAACAAAAGAAATCCAAGAAATGTGTCCAAAAACTATAGTAACTCCACGTCACCATTATAGCCCCAACTAATCACGCAAAAGCTCGGCCACGCTCAAGCAACGCACTTTAGAGTTGCCAAGAACAAAAGCGGTCAAGATACGTATTATCTTGGTATGAGTACAAGATTTAACACCGGCGTGTCCACGGACACAAGAAAAATACATTTAATTCCTATTACGGGACAAGACAAGTAGTTCCAACCACAGCGAGCGAATGGGTAGTTTCTCGAGATACGGTGGCATTTAGTTTCTTGCGCGTACACAGAAAATATAAATTGATTATAAAATAAACAAAATAGAAATAAAAATATAGTGGGTCAACCCTGCATAAAAAAATTAGTAAGACCCACCATCCTGCAAAAAAAAATAAAGTTAGTATAATTTAATCATAAGTAACTTACTAAAGAAGTACAAAAATGCACCGTTTCATGCTTAAATAATTCGAATTGACCAAAACTCAAAGAACAAAAGTTGTACAGAATCAAATTTTCTAAAAGACAATGCAAACGAATTTAATAGAAACTGAACAGGTTGAGAGAAAAACTTGATAGAAGAACCTAGACGGAATTCAACCTTAAAATCTGAAGTTGAAAACGAACAGAAACTGCCCAAAGATGGGTTTTTTTTTTTTGGCAAAGTTCAAAACACGAAAAGTGTGCAGAATAATGGTTTACTTCAGTTTACTCGAAACCAATAAAAATGAGCTCGTTTCATGGGTTAAGACAGCCTCTAAAATCTGCATTGCCAAAATCAATTAAAACTACTATAATCAAGATCATCCGATTATAAGTTCTAATCGATCTTTTTAATAAAAAGTTAAGACACAAAAGTTGTTTAGAATCACGTATACATGTCTCTTCTCAAATTTCATAATTTATCGAGGTCATTTTCTATTTTTCAAGATGTACAAATCAATTCAATTCACACTATACCAATAAACTCATAATTAAATTTTTTGTACCTTAACTCCATCACTTCGGCCCATCACTTCCGGCCTACACATATATCCCATGTGCCTCCCGTATACCTAACACCACTCCGAAGCCCAACTTGTACGAGGATATCGTCCCGAGTTTGATCCACACTCTCCGGATGGTTAGCATATACGTACACGCATAAATCAAAACACTCGTCTACTCATGAGAACGAAGCAACAATATACATATACAAAACATCTCACTCATGAGAACAACATAACAATGCCAAGCCTAAGGCATTCAAATAAATCTCATATTCCTCACTTTTTTTTTTATATATACTCTTTCTCACCAACACGCATAAATAAAATAACAATCCATGGAGTCATGGTGTAGTGTAAGGAATTTATCTATGGATTCCTAATTTATTTTAATTTCATATAACCATGAGTGTGATTACAACTATTAAAGAAATCCATATAAAAATCATAAACACGACATACACAACTAATCAAAATAATTAAAATCAATCAACCAACTAAAAACCCTAAACCTTACATACACAACTAATCAAAATAATTAAAATCATCTATCATCTTTATATAAATACAAAATCAAACTAACATCAAATAAATAAAAACAACAAATTAAACATAAATCAAAGAAAGTGAGTTTTATACTTACTATATTTTTTTAAAGATCAAAAAATTATTTAAAAAATTAATAAAACCACCCAAACAAAACACTAATTTTTTTCCTCCTTTCTCCCAACTATCGCTCTTTCTCTCTCGGCTTTTCACACACAGCACACAGAACCCTTTTTTGAGATAAATCCCTCTCTCTCTCTTTCTCCCTCTCTCCTTTCAATCTCCTCTCTGGAACTGCCGCTAGATTGAATATTCTTCACACACACTTTTGTGATTCAACCCTAGTATATTATATAATAACCTAATAACATTATATTATATAAATTTAACACAAATACAATATATATAATATGTTATAACACCTTTTTATATAGGTAATAAATATATATATATATATATTTAAATTAATTATTTATAATTAAATATCACATTAAATTCTCATGTATCTACACAATTAATAAACCAAAAATAAAATAAAGTAGTAATCATATTATTATTATAATAATAATAACTTAAGAAAATTAGAATTAGATTACACAAGAACAACATTATATATGGCTCTGTTTGGCAAAGAGGTTTGGGGCTATTTTAGTTACAAAAAACAAAACATCACATCCAATCCATAATCATTACACTCTTCTTTCACAAAAAAGTCAAAAAGTCAAAAAGTCCTTCCCAAATTAGATTTTTTAGCCCATGTTAAAATAGTCAAAAAAATCAAAAAGCTAAAAAACTAACTCACTTTCCAAACGAAGGCTATATAGGAACTAGATGATGATGATGCTAATGATGGTGAGCATAATATTCATAATGAAGATGATATCATCCATTCTTATGGTATTCCAACTGAAAGAGATATTAAGGGTCTAGATAAATTAACTGAAAATGATGTGTTTGAAATGACATTTGACTTGGAAGAAAATGGAGAAAGATTTTATAATTCGTATGCTAAGTTGAAAGGCTTTAGTATTCGTAAGGATCAGTTGTATAAGGACAAGAGTAATATGGTTATATCAAGGAAATGGGTATGTTCAAAAGAAGGACACGGGCAATCAAAATATCTTGAGGTTGAAGAACGTAAAAGAGAACCAAAACAATAATTAACTAGAGTTGGTTGTCGTGCTTGACCAATGGATCTGAAGAATCTAGAATCTGATGACAAAGTTACATGTTGAATGAAAGAGTTGTATGTCCAACATGTTGAAGGAAATGGCACTACAACAAATTTAGGATTTAATGACGAAACAAATTTGTCCCAAAATGTATATATTTCGTCACCCAAACTAATTACGACGAAAATTTTTCGTCACCCGGTTTGTCGCCAAAGCCTCGCATAAGCTAAAGGGTCTTAGAGACGAAAAAACAATTTCATCATTGAAAATGATAAATTTGTGACGAATTTTTTTGTCTCCAATACGCTCTGGTGGGAACATACTTGTTAGTAATTAGCGACAAAATATTTTGTCATTAAAGGAAGAAATTAGAGACAAAAGTATTTCGTCATAAATATAAGAAATAGAGACGAAATAATTTTGTCACGTTTAATATAAACGAAGACAAAAAATTTTTTTCAAAGAAGCTACCAATAGAGACAAACAAATTCATCATTAAAAATGATAAATTTGTGACGAATTTTTTTTGTCTCCAATACACTCTGTTGGGAACATACTTGTAAGTAATTAGCGACAAAATGTTTTGTCATTAAAGGAAGAAATTAGACACAAAAATATTTTGTCATAAATATAAGAAATAGAGATGAAATAATTTTATCACGTTTAATATAAACAAAGACAAAAAAAATTTGTCAAAGAAGCTACAAATAGAGACAAACAAATTCATCATTAAAAATGATAAATTTGTGACGAATTTTTTTGTCTCCAATACACAATTTTGGGAGCATACTTGTAAGTAATTAGCGACAAAATATTTTGTCATTAAAGGAGAAATTAGAGACAATTATTTTGTCATATATATAAGAAATGGAGACAAAATAATTTTGTCACGTTTAATATAAAGACGAAATTTTTTTGTCAAAGAAACTACCAATAGAGACAAAAACAAATTCATCATTGAAAATGATGAAATAATGTCAAAAAATTAAGTCACACATTGAGAGTAATAGTGACAAAATGTGACAATATTTTTTGTCATGACAAATTCATTTAGCGACGAAATAAAGAATTCATGACAAAATTAATCATCCACCTAAGCCAAATAAGAGAAAAAAAACCTTCTTTAGGGATGAAAAATTTTGTCAATAATTCCATAATATTTTTTTCTATATTATATACCTATTTTATCAAAATCTAAAATTTAGTTCAACAAATATAACCATGTTCATGTTGAAACCTGTTGAATATAACAATTCTATCACAACTTAACCTAACTTGTTATCAACACATTTACGAATTAACAAAATGAAAATATCCATTCATCATCACAAATAATTTCATCCTAATACAATAAAATAGTGAAATACCCACAAAATATCCAAAAGTTATAACTTGTTCAATTTTACCAAAAATCCAACAATAACTAGTGCAACTCCACAAAGTATGTGTATCCTTATAAAAAAAAATGAACATTCAAGCAAATTACATCATTGTTGCACGTCAAAAATGTCACCCCAATCCAAACTACAAAAAATAAATTAAAAGCTTTAGTAATTAATTAATTATACAAAAGATTAAAAACATTAGTAACTCATCAATTTACAATTAGATCAATTATACAATTTACCCCTCTAACAGACTTTTTTTTTCGAGATTATGAGAACAAAAAATTAATTTTAAGAGCTAATTCACATATGGCACATTCCATTAATGTGCGTAAGTTCATACAACTTATATTGGTCCATTTAATTCTTAAAGTGCAAGGATACGTGCAGTTTTCTACTCTAACGAGGATTGACCTAGAACCACACATGTTTTGTATACATCCTTTCTCTGTCGCAATGTTACCCTTTGATTGCTCCTATAAGAAAGAATGACCAATATAATAATGAAATGTATCATTAGTAAGACAAATATGTTGACTTTTGATTGTTTACGTGAAAGAATCAACCAATATAACAATAAAATGTATCACTAGTAAAACAAATTTAATGCTTGATAATAAAGAATTGCATTGTTCATATCTATCATTTTCCTATATATCATTTCAACTTAAAAGATGTTTCAAATTATTCACTAGTTTCATTCAATTATTTGAAAAAATAGATTAGAGGACTTGTTGAGATTTCATCATAAGATGGTTTTTCTGGGTGAAAAAGAAAAACGAGTAATTTATACTGTTCACAAATAGAGGGCGTATAAGTAGGGGTGGGCGCGGATCGGTTGCGGCCACAGAACCTCTAATCCGCCATCCGTCTGCCAGGGTGGCAGATTGGAGAAAATCAATCCGCATCCATCGCCAATCCGGCGGATGCGGATGAGCGGATTAGCGGATGGATACGAATCGGTTTGGCGGTTTAAAGTTTACAAATTTTCAACATAATTTAATTGTGTTTGCACTTCCTAAAAAAAAACAGGCATAATTCAAGTTTGCATAATTTAATATTCAAGTGGGATAATTCAAGTGTGCATAATTACGTAGTGGCATAATTCAAGTGTCTTTGTGCATAATTCGATGGGCATTTCTTAAACAACTTGGGCAATGCAAAAATAACCATGTGATGAATTGTTGCACGAATTCCATCAGCAATGACTAGAAATCCAAAAAACTTGGTCAAATGAATTCCAAATGAATTCATGTGACATAACAATCAAATGAATTTCATCCCAACAACGACGAAATGAATTGTTAAACAACTTGGTCAAATGAATTTTTGCATGAGGATTGAGAATATAGGCGTGAGAAACCAACAACGGAAATCCAAAAAAAAAAAAAAAAAGAAACTTTCTAGAGCTCGACCTCTTATGATTTCATTTGACCAAAATTATTATTTCAAGGATTACCACTACGAATAATCAAGAACATTTGATATTTCGATTAAAGCTGGGACATCTAAAGCTTGCTCCCAAGTGACCCCAAAACTAGTATCAATGAAAACTTGATGCTAAATAAGACCTAAGATTTCTAGTTTCGGAAAGCAGTTGACACATAGTAGGAATGCAACTATGTATTCCAGAGGTGGGAAGGGATTCACATCCTTACATTGTGGAAATTATTCCCAAGTAAATTAGAAAACTCCAGACAGAAATGGCTTCTTATAACCCAGTCTATGACATGCATTTAAAATCTCACAGTGGTGAATCGAGAAGACCATAGCTAGGACCCTTCAACTCATGTTTCAGCCTATATTCAAACCCAGTCCCTATTTGAGTAAGGCTTTCCTTTGATTGCTGAAAGACCTGGGGCTAAAAATAAAAGTAAAAATGTATATTTATTCAAACTTTGAATCTCAAATCTTGTGTCATTTGGAAACCAAGAGAAGATAATATCCAGCAGTGGAGTGCAGATCATTTTAATTTTCACTATAAGAAACAACATAAAACACAAATTTTTATTTTTCATTTTTGTTTCTTCTCCTTTATCAGCGATCAACCCCACAATAAATGAGGCGTTAGAAAGAAACCATAAATAGGACTAGCATATACTTTGTGTTTTTGGAGGATGCATTAACTGATGAGCCGGGATGTATTCTTGATTGTATTAATCAAAGCAAGAAAGAACACATATTGGAGCCCCTCATATGCAGATATCATTCAACAATAATATAACTATCAACAATTTAGGCATAAGAATGGAACTTCAGGTCATTATTAAATGCTGCGCTGCTACAAGTAAAATTTGGACAGAAACAACCAGCAAACATATCTGAATTCTTGAACCCGTTATTCAAGAAAGAACCACAGAGATTCTTGAGCTCACTGAATTACAATGAAAACACTTCGCAACCACTCAATTCATTCCTTCAGTTCCTATTGTTCACTATAACTCTTCAATATAAGAAAGTTCTTCACGACTGTAGTCAACATATGCATAGCTGCAATTAGAAACAATATGAAAGCACATGGATACACAAATTATTTGTTCAAGTAATTACAATACAACAATTGCAATCTAATTTTTCCTTCATAGAAAATAAATAAAACAGAAAAAAAAATAAAAAAAAATTGCAGTTTAGTTTACTGGTTGATTGCAGCACCGGAATCAATATGAAGTAATTGTAAATATGAAGGGTTTGTGAGAGAAAACTTGCTAGTCTTGTAGATACCTCAAGAAGGAGAAAGATTCAAGGACCATGGACGAGTTTGATTTTTGACTTATAGATTATACATTGAGTATTTTCTAAGTCAAGCTCAAGCATATATATGAACAGCATAGGTGGTGTTTGGGAACTTGGTTCCCAAATTTTTTTCTCATTTCTTTCACTAAAAGACAAAAGTTTTGCAAAACCAAAAAAAACAAATCCAAACAAAATATCACATCCAACCCCATAATCATTTCACTTTGTCTCTCACAAACATCACATTCTACCACAAAAAAATTCAACTATCTTCCCAAACACTAAAAATTTTTTATTCAATAATATCCTACAACTAAAGAAACCTACATAAAAACCCATTTCCCAAACACCCACATACTGTTTTCTAATCTCACATGACCTTATATTGGTGTGTTCCCTGCTCTAAACTTAATTGATTCCTTCTCATGATCAACTAGCCCTAAGAAAACCTACAAATCAAATCAAATCAAATAATAAAAAAAAAAACCCCTTAAAAATGAAGTGATGGTGTAAATTTATATCTAATGCGATGTGAACTACAACTAGAAGGAATCTAATTCATACATTTATTTTTGAATTACTTCATCATGCATTTTTTTACTTGTTGGCAGCTTAGGGAAGGCTTGGACAGCCTTCAGTGCAACTCGGGCTGGGCTTAGGGAAACCTTAGTCCGACCACCTAAAGTTGCAGCTTGAGATTGAATTAGTACTTGTTATGGCACTTAAGAAACTGTTGAGTCAGTGGTATCCTAGCAAGATGTTGATTTAGTCTCAGAATCAACTTTTAATTGTTCAATTGATGATGACATTACTAATGAGTCTCTCATAATCTGATATCCTCAACGCCTCCCAAGTCTAATACTCAAGTCTCTTAAATGCGATGCTAAGACTTCTCTTGATATTGTTCTTTATCATTCACCTCACAAATCCATTAATTTTGTTCCTTTGCATGATATACTAATTCTCTTGAGAATGTTCTTGATCTAAGAATCATGGAAACATGACACGGAAATGCTAACTTGATAATTTTCAAAAATTTGTAGGACACAAAGCGTTAGACATCATAATATATATAATTTTATATATTTACTATACATCATGTATATAATATATCATTCAAAGATAATAAAAATTCTCAACCTAATATAATATATCATTCGAGAACATAAAACAAGATCACAGTTCACCTATTGGACTACCTCTCCTGTAAGTGCCATCAATGAACCATTCTTGCCATGCTTTATGTGATTCGGCTCCACTTTTCCATCGACATTTCATTCTCTCTCTCTACATAAAAAATAGATATTTAAGGAGCATCAACTAGCAAACTTAAATGAAACACTAAACCAAACATGTTATGTAGGAGAACATATGAGAACAAAAAATATACCTAGAGTTCAACGAGTCAAATATACAAGAAATTGTTCTTCACAAACTCGTTATCAAGAATCGAGAACTTGGAACAACGACATTTTAAGAGTGAGAAATAGACGCTTCAACTAACCTCCAATGCATCCACAAAGTTTCTTTCAGCCTTAGAGACATGACTTCGTGCTTCTAAAGTTACTCTTTCAATTTCATCCTCAAAAGCTTTCTGCCTCTCATTCTCGACAATAAGTTTGTCAAGTTGCGTCTCAAGCCTTCTAGACAAACTTTTGTAATCAAATTCCTCCTTAATTTTCAACATATTCTCCACCTTCATAGCACTTTGTTACAAATTGAAAGTAATAGCCAACATAATCACCCATTACTCATGTTACACTAGTTCAGAGCTCAATAATTATCCACATACATAAATGATGCGCATATATATATATATATCTATATACGGACTATTCTAACTATAGAAAACTAAAAGCAGATGTAGTAAGAATATAGATGCCAAGAAGCGATGAAACACAAATTTATCCTGCACTTTTTGTTAGTAGTAAATACTAAATAGTAAAAATTGAACCCTAGACCCAATCCCTTCTCTCTTGGTATATTTTAAGTTAAATAGCGACTTTGGCGGGTTCAACGCTAAGTAAGGTTGCAATTATTGAAAATTTCATCGATCTTACAATGATAAAACCAAACTAAGAAAATAAAACATAGAGAAAGTAGGAGACGAAAAAAGTTGATAATGGGAAAACTTATGGTCGAGAGTTCTATAAAGAGAATTTTGTAAACTATTGGATGAAGTTATATATCCCTTCACTCATTGACTTTCAATTTGAATTGAGTTGATATATCAATAACCTAATTTTGCCCTAAGCGATCAGTCAAATTCACAAATTTACTTTCAATTTGAATTGAGTTGATATATCAATAACCTAATTTTGTCCTAAACCCTCCAAATCATATCAATTAAAGTTCAATTAACCAATAAGCGAACTCGAATATCATTTCACATTGAACACAATCAAAACATCAAATTAAGCGCAAATTGATCAAATTATTGAAATTTTATGAATCAACATCACATACCGACCACTCTATCGAGTTGAATAATGATTCTTAGAATTGATAATCATTATTGAAATTAAAAGAAACAAAAAGCAAATATATAACCCTAGAAATTGGGTGAAGATATATATATATAGAGAGAGAGAGAGAGGTAGGAAATATACGGTGTCTTGGAGAGAGACAAATCAAAGTAGCTCTTGTTCTCCGTCATTTGGTGGGGAGATGGGTGATCTGAAATCGCCGGTGGGGAGGTGGTCTGCAAATCACCGGTGAGGAGGTGGGTGCTCGTGTCTGACGATGGTGGGCCAGTGGTAGGAGGATTAAGCAGCGAGAGAGAAGAGGATGATGAGAGGCGAGGCGAGAGGGAGAGAGGAGGGATGATGAGAGAGTGAAATGGGAGAGGGCTGGACGATAGTAGAATAATTAATAACAATTAGCGACTAAATATTTTAGTCCCTAATTCTATTTTTAATCCCTCCAAAATTTAAAATCTTCCTCCAAAAATTTTAGGCTCTGTTTGGTTTAGATTTCAAAATATAGTTTCACCACTTTTTAGGCTCTGTTTGGTTTAGATTTCAAAAAATAGTTTCACCACTAATTTGAGAGTGGTATTTGATTGTAGCTTTCAAATCATAATTTTACACCCATTTCTCAAAATTCATTTCAAACTATAATCATTACTTTTCAAAACTCATAACCATACAAACAATTCAAAACTCTTTTCAAAACTCAAAAACAACTTAATTTTTATTTTAAATATTTTATTTTGTTTTATAGAAATATTTTAATAATTTAATTCTCATAAATATTTTAATATTTTGATTTTTGGAATATTTTTAATATTTTGATTTTCGAAATATTTTTAATATTCTTAATATTTTAATTTTTGGAATATTTTTAATATTTTATTTTTTGAAATATTTTTAATATTTTAATTTTCTAAATATTTTTAATATTTTAATTTTCTAAATAATTTAAAAATATTTTTAATATTTTTAATGTTTATACAAACCTAAAAAATTAATTGACATAAAATAATTGATATAGAAGTTATTCAAAAAAATTACTTAAAAACAATTAATTGAAAAAAAAATCAATTTTTCATTTGAGTATTTTAAAAATAGTTCAGTTATAACTGTTGATCAAAAATACGAATATCAAGTTATGAGTTGTGTGTTTGATTTTCAATTATAGGTTGAATTAAGTTTTGAAAACTATTTTGAAAACTCATCACCAAACAATTTTTCTTACGACCCCGCTACGTAGCTCAAGACTGTGGCTCGACACCAAAACGACGTCGTTTTGGTGTCGATTTGGTTTTGTTTTGTTTTGTTTTGTTTTAGTTTGAGCGAGCGAAGAAGAAGAAGAAGAAGAAGAAGGAGGAGAAGGAGGAGGAAGGGAGGAGGAGGAGGAGGGGCCATAAATTTCTTTGGAGGAGGCGAGGCGGTGGCGGTGGCGGTGGTGCGACGATCGGCGAGCGGCGGCAAACGAGGCAGGTGATGGCGACTATGGCGGGGCTGCGGAGGAGGAAGCGAGGCGGAGGCGGGCGAGGCTGCGGCAGGGGGGTGGGGAGCTAGGACGTCAGGAGCTCCTCTTCTCCTCTTCTCCCTCTCTCCTCTTCTCCTCGAGCCAATTTTCGAGCCAAATCTGTCGAGCTCTCAAACATTTCCGTTTTTCTTATTTCACATGTCACATCAAACTTTCAAAACTCAATTCCACATACAATTCAAAACTCAATTCAACACTAATTCAAAAACCATAACCAAACAAATTTTCTACACTCAAATCATAATTTCACAACTCACAAACTCAAAATACAACTCATACTCTCAAATCATATTTACAAAACTCTACCAAGCATAATCTTAGTTTTTGGCGACTAAAATATTTTTTATTCTTGAAAATACACTTTCGGCGACCAAAAATAAAAAATAATTTTTTTTCTTTTCATTTGGCTACTAAACCATGTTTGGTTTTTGTTAAAAAAAAAAATTTATATTAAAAATTATTATTGTTCAAGTCCTTATAGTTTAGAAGGACATAATTTTTTTTTATAAAATTTAAAACAAAAAAAGAAAAAAAAATTAATAGCGATTAATAATGTGAACACGTGTATTTAAAACAAATTATATTTAGAGCAATAATATTATGATACATTATGATGACACATGTGAATATTGATCTCATTTTAATTGTAGTAATATATGTTGAAGAAGAATTTAAATTTAAAATTTTATTTTATAATTTAATAAATGATGCAAAATTTTATCACAATTAAATTTTTTATGCAAATTATGAAAACAAAAAAGATTGAAATTTAAAATTTAAGTCTCACAATTTTATCACAATTTATTTATTATTTTTTAGTTTATCACAAACTTATTCATGTAACTTTAAACCCTCTTGCCAGAAGTGCAAACTTAGGTGAGCTCAACCCAAACAACTTGAGTCGAGCTTAAATTTTTTTAAAGATTGAACAACATAGTTTTTAATTAAGTGAGAACCTATCACGAGAAATTAAAAAATTCAAATTAAATTTGAGTGGATTTGGGCAGAACCACCAAATAATTTAACAATCCCATCACTAGCCATAGTATATGGGAGAAGTTGAAAAGAGTGTAGGAGTAGGTATGAGAGAAGTCAAAAAGTGGGTTGGGAGAAGTCAATAAATGCTGAGTTTTTTTTTTTAAATCAAAAATTTTTTAAATTAAGATTGGAATATTGGAGCTCCCATAAGGTTTGTAAGTTAAAAATCTCATTTTCCTTATATAATATATAGATAGATAGATAGATAGATAGATAGATATAAATATGGCACATAACGTTTATATGACACAAGGACCAAAGTACCGGGATAACTGCTGCAATTTGCCCTCATCTAAATTAAAAAGATTTAAAAAGTCAAAAAAAAAAGAAAAAAAAAATTATAATATTAAAAAATGTTCACTAAAAAAATATAGATTAAAAATTTAAAATTAATTATTGAAAACTCCATCCTAAAAAGGTAATATTTTTTTATTAATTTTGAAAATTAAAAAATTATTATTAATTTTTTCTCCGTTTTCTTTCTCACAAAAAAAAAATAGCTACATTAATTTTTTTTTTTTTTTTTTTTTTTTTTTTTTTTTTTTTTTTTTTTGTGGAGAGGGGTTTTGACTTGCGATTTTTCTAAAATGGGTGTTCTAGATGGAAATGATAGAATTGGTTCAGACAATGAGAAAAAGTGCTTATGCAAGGGGCACCTTCACTATGAAAAAGAATAGTCGGTTTTGCATAGGGTGCCTTCTTGGATAATAGCTTTCAATACTGACATGCATGAAAGGCTTAAGTGTGAGACATATGAGAGGGGCTTTAGTGCGAAAATAAAAGAAATGGTTTACAGAGTGTCTTCTTGCTTCACGACTTCAATACTTGTGAGAGAGGAGTAGGCTCAAGTGCGAGAGAGAAATGAGGGTTTGTAGGAAGTGTCTTCTTGGGTCATGACTTGAGTGTCCATGAACATGAAAATGAGTGATAAGGGTTAGAGTGTGTCTCTTGGGGTGACGGTTTCAGTGCTCCGAAACACAAAACCATAGCATTTTAATAAAGAGAAATAATTGGTGATAAAATATTTTTGTCTCCTTAAATACAAGAACAGAGAATTTATTATTGGTGACGAAATATTTTTGACTTCCACAACATAACCTTATGAGACGAAAATATATTCATCCGCAATCAATCGGAATTTATTAGTGATGAAATATTTTCATCTCCTAACTTATTCTTCAAAGATAAAAATATATTTATGCCCATTTAATAGAAAGATGAAGCGGCATCGTTTGCATGATGGAGTGTTTATTGGTGATGAAATATTTTTGTCTTCCATAACTTATCATTCATAGACAAAAATATATTTGTCGCCTAATAAATGGAAATATGCAGCGACATTGTTTAATAGGTAGGGAATTTATTGGTGACAAATTCGTTCATCATAAAAATATATATTTTTGTGACAAAAATGTTTGTCTCAATGAGTTAAAATAATTCGCGCCAATGCATACGAAATTGGCACTTGAATTTTGGAGACGAATTTTTTATTCGTCTCCTATACGTTTGAGAAAAATTAAAACAAACGACAAAAATTAATATTTTGTCATCTTTGGGTTAAATTTTAAGACAAAAAAAATTTCGTCACCAAATTTTGTCACAATAACCTAGATTTCTTGTATTTTGTTTTCTTGTTTAATTATTATTATTATTATTATTTTCTTTTTGTGGAGAGGGGTTTACTGTGAGAAAGAATAGTAGCTTTGCACAAAATGTCTTCTTGGATAATAATGTTTGCATGCACAAACGGCTTAAATGTGAGAGAGAATAGAGGAACTTCAGTGCGAAATAGAAGAGATGGTTTATAGAAATTGTTTTCTCGAGTCATAGACTCAATACTTGTAAGAGAGGAGACACAAGTGTGCGAAAGAAATGAGGATTTGTAGAGGGTGTCTTTTCGGCTCACGACTTTAATATTTGTGTGTGTGTGAAAGTAAGTGATTAAGGTAAGAGTGTCTCTTAGTTTCTGACGGCATTTTAATAAAGAGAAATAATTAGTGATAAAATATTTTCGTCTCGAACTCATATGTTCGTTGCCTAATCAAAAAAAATACAAAAACAACGTTGTGTGGGGATGGAGAATTTATTGGCGATGAAATATTTTCGTCTCCTTCAATTTAACCTTAGGAGACGAAAATATATTAAATCACAATCAATCAAAATGCAACACGACACATGGAGACTTTATTAGTGACGAAATATTTTCGTCTCCCAAAACATATCCTTCCGAGACAAAAATATATTTATCGCCTAATTAACAGAAAGATAAAACGAGCATGAAGGGTTTATTGGTGACAAAATATTTTCGTCTCCCATAACTTATCATTCCTAGACAAAAAATATATTTGTCACCAAATAAATAAGAAAATGAAACGACATCGTCTAATAAGTTTGGAATTTATTGGTGACGAATTCCTTTTGTCGCAAAAAAAACTTCAAATTTTGTGACAAAAATGTTCGTCTCCAATGAGCTAAAATAATTGGCGCCAACAAGAAAAAAAATTGGCGCTTCTTGGGGTCATGAAAATTAAGTCTTCAAGGTCCGAGTGTACATGAAAATGAGTGATAAGCGTCGAGAGTATCTCTTGGGGTCCAGGTTCCACGGCATTTTAATAAAGAGAAATGATTAGTGATAAAATATTTTTGTATCCTTCAATACCAAAACAAAAGAATTTATTATTAGTGATGAAATATTTTTGTCTTCCACGACTTAATCTTATGAGGCGAAAAATATATTAAATCCGCAATCAATTAGAATTTATTAGTGACGAAATATTTTCGCCTCCTAACTTATTCTGAAAGAAAAATATATTTGTCGCCTATTTAATAGAAAGATGAAATGACGTTGTCTGCATGATGGAGTGTTTATTGGTGACGAAATATTTTCGTCTTCCATAACTTATCCTTCCCAGACAAAAATATATTTGTCGCCTAATAAATGGAAATATGCAACGACATCGTTTAATAGGTATGGAATTTATTGGCGACGAATTACGTTCATCACAAAAAAAAAAAATTATATTTTGTGACAAAAATGTTCGTCTCCAATGAGCTAAAATAATTCGCGCCAATGCAAATGAAATTGGCGCCTATTTTTGCACACGAAATTTTGTTTTTGTCTCCTATACTTTTGAGAAAAATTAAAACAAACGACAAAATTAATATTTCGTCATCTTTGGGTTAAATTTTAAGACAAAAAAAAAAAGTTGTCACCAAATTTTGTTACAATAACCTAGATTTCTTGTATTTTTTTTATTGATTTTAAGCATTTGGTGACGAAATTTGATTTTCCTTTCTAAAAATAATACATTTGGAGACGAAATTATTTCCTCTCTAAAATTTTTTACAATGGTGACGACAAATTTCGTCTCCAAAATGGCGCCAAATCTTCCACCAAATTTTCCAAGGGCGGGAAATTGTTTTATGACGAAAAATAAAATTTAGAGATGAATAAAATTTTCGCCACCTATTATTATATTTGATTTTAAGCATTTGGTGACGAAATTTGGTTTTCGTCTCTAAAAATAATACAATTGGAGGCGAAATCTTATTTTCATCACTAAAACATGCATATTTGGAGACGAAATATTTTTTCGTCACGCGTTTTCGTCACCATAGACCTTTTTTGTTGTATCAAAAAGAAAAAGCAATATTGAAGGGACATGTTTGCATTTTGGCGTTTGTGATCCTCCCATTACAAAGACGAAGAGGAGTCGTTCTGTTGCAAAGGATAAGCTTTCAAAGCCAAGAAAATGTGGTCATTGCAAGTATCCAACAATTTAATTTATCTAGTAAGTGTATTGAATTGTAATTAAATTTATACACTAAGTGTAATATGTTTTGTTACAGAGGTATTGGTCATACGAATAAGTGTCCAAAACTAGGTTAAAAAATGGTGGTTATAGAAAATGAGAATATTGATACTTTTCCTACACAAGATACTTATGTATCAGAGGCAACCATGTTGCACCAAGAACGTGGTTTTAATGTCGACCTTACTTTTACTAATAGTGACTATAATATAATGAGATGTGGTTCCAATGGGCACCCTACTTTTGTTGAAACTAACTACAATATAATGGGATGCGATTCCAATATCTATCCTAACTTTGTGGTAATAATTTTTTATTTAACTTTTATTCACAACATTTATGTTTGAGAATTTATTAATTATTGGTTAAATTATATAGGTATGTACATGCTCAGAAACTCCTGACAGCATTTATGGCCATGTCGTAAGAGGGACAATTGACTTGTCAAAGTGATTGTGGCAATCTTCGAGACAATCAAAGAAATCAGCCTTATATTTTATTTATTTTTTTGTGACATTACTCGTTTGTGTAAGGCTTATATTTATAAGGTGTATGATTTTTTATATGTATAAGACAAATGATAGCATGAGACTCTTACCATTCTCAAACATAATACTTACTATTGTCAAACAAAATACTTAGTATTTATTCTTATTGTACTGACTATTCTTAAACACAATACTTATTATTTGTTCTTATGCTACTTACCATTCATAAACACAATAATTATCATTATGATTTCATTCACCATGTTCATAACAGCATAATGATAAGTAATGAAGTAGTAAGTGGAGTCTATATAAAGTGGTAGTAAGTGAGGTATATTTGAGTGGTAAGTTAAGTCCAACAAACTAGTGAGTAGAGTCTTCTTGACTAACAAGTATGGTTGAATAAAATGGTAAGCCAAGAGTAATGTAGTAAGTGGAGTCTATTTTAAGTGATAGCAAGTGAAATTTATTTGAGTGGTAAGTTAAGTCCAACAAACTGGTAAGTAGAGTCTTTGACTAGTAAGTATGGTTGAATAAAATGGTAAGCCAAGAGCGATGAAGTAGTAGGTGGAGTTTATTTGAGTGGCAGTAAGTGGGGTTTATTTAAATGGTAAGTGAAGTGTAAAAAAGTGGTATGACTTATATTTATAAGGCATATGACTTTTTATATGTATTAGACAAATGATAGTGTGAGACTCTTGCTATTCTCAAACACAATACTTACCACTATCAGACAAAATACTTGGTATTTATTCTTATTGTATTGACTATTCTTAAACACAATGCTTACTATTTGTTCTTATACTGCCTTGGCCTTCTGATCCTTTCCAAGTGCAGAGTTAGGGTTGGAGGAGCAGTTACGGTATAGCGGTTCCTATCGATTTTACTGGCTGGCTCGCGCCTCGGTCGGGCGAAGCGTCATCCTGATTTAGCCATAACTGTGAATATTTGCTATTTACTCCATCCCCCGGCTTTCAAAGCCTCGACTGCCCACAGCAGTTGTTTAACAGGATCAGCATCTGTTCCCACTTTGTTCTTACCTCTAGCTATAGCATGATCGAGGGTTTGGGTTACTACATCAGAGTGGAACCCAGTTGTTGTTGACATGTCATGGCCATAGCTTGAGACAGCCTCAGGTTGGCTGACCTCGATCACAATTCGCCCCAATAGCAGGGGCTCCTACGGTACGAAATTCCCAGCGTAGGATGTGGTTGGTGGCGAAGCCGACATTCCATAGGTGAGATAGCCACAGACCTCTGAAGGTCACCGATCATTCCCATCAATTCAAACGTGGTGGGCTCACGAGCTTGACACGACTAGGGCATCCAGACCGGGCGTGTGGCAGGCGACCTAGACAGGTATGGTACATCAACATTGGTCTCATCCTGCAAGATGATTCCTTGGTCTAATGCGGCTGCCATGACCATAATTTCCTCTGAACTTTGCGTCATCATAAGTCCACTGAACTGAATGGTGACTGACGGATCAGATGTCTATTTTGCCTCAGCAAAGGAGAACACTAGCTATTCTGTACTAAATCTCTAAACTGAAAGAGAAAATCTGTGACATTTAGACCCAATCGGAAGACACAAGCATAGTGAATAATAGCTCTACTCTTGATCCTTGTTCCCCAAAATCAACGCCCCAAAAGCTGAATAAAACCCTTGGATATAATTGATTCCTCAAAATACTGAACTGGTGCCCACAGGCTTGATACCCAAACTGGTAAACTGATACATGCATTCCTGTAGAGACGCACTCTAAAAGCAGATGGCAAACAAGTGAGAGCCAAAACACCCCTATGGTGGGATAGGGTTTCCCTGTCCTATTTTGTTAGGAGCTAGGGTTTCACTACGCACGCAGTGGTTTCAAACAACCTATAAACGAGTAAGCAACCTATCTTAGTTTGGAATGGTCACTATGGATTCCGAATATGCACTAGGTCGAATGGTCAAAAGGGTGCCCCGTTAACACCGGGGTTTGTGTTCCATCTTGGCGAGCCGTGTCGATAAGCCTTATGGCCATGACCTCGACAAACCGCTCAGGAATAGCAGATGGCAAACACGGTGTCCTAGGCGCACCAATGCAAATGTAATGCAAAGAAACACATAAGTATAATCAAAACAAGATATCATGAGTTCGAGTCAAGTTCTCTAACTCCCTAGCAGAGTCACCAGAAACTGTAGACGTCCCCAAACGACCCAGGAGGGAAATCCCGTTTTGTTCATTTGGGCTCACTACAGTTCAGGACTCAATGTCACAGTCCTGTATCTAATCTCGCAGAGTGCAATGCAAGACCGATGAATCATCAAAGAGTCCAAATTCGAAAAATCATTTTTGAAAACAGATTTTTTGAAAGAAGTGCCAAACATGGACTGCTTTGCCAGATATAGAGTCGTCACCTAAATATTTATTTTAGGGGAATTTAGGAAACCCTGACTTCGATTGGGGAAGGTCACTTCGTGAGCACCCCCGCTCGCCCGATCAAAGATCGGCCTCTACTAACCATGATATCTAGTTTTGAAAACATTATGCATTCTTATTCCGGTTATTAGCCTAGATTTACTATGTGATGCGCACAGCATACAAGTATAAATTTGGATCGCTTTGAATTGGAATAAAACATTTCATGTTTGTTTAGAAAGTGGTTTGCTACTCGCAAGTAGGCTAAAAATGCAGATTTTGCCACCCTTGGGTGGGCTTAGAAAAGATGGTTTTGCCACTATCTAGTGGGCTTAAAACTTACAGTTGATGATTCGTTCCGATCCAAATAACCCAACCTTCACCCACAGGCATTCAGGCAGATATATCACATAAACATATAGCCTAATGGTAAGCATGTTATTATGGCAGTCACTCACACGCATACAAGGATGCTAAAACATAAAAACTTACCGAGTACTCCAAGCCAAAACAGAAACTATGTTAGAAATCCATACATGATCGTAACTATACAAAAATGCCTAATGCAACACATGCAAAAATGTAACTTATAGCAGGCTCGGCTATTCTAAAGATGGCATGTGAAATACTACAACTAACAAGTATTCAACTCGGAATTGAAATACAATACAGTTAGTATGATGCGCTGAGTCCGGTGTATGCGAAACAGATAAATGAATACAAACATGCTATCATACTGTATGCTAATTGAAACATGCCCTAAACTAACCATTATAAGCTGGTAAATAAAAGGGAGAAAGACGTGGGGTTGGAAGACATACATCACACGCACACACACTTATTACAGTTGTGCCCTCGCTCAGAGGGTCCGAATAAATATCTGATCCGAATTGATCTGATCCAAATAAAATACAAAACCCTAATTAATTAACAAATTTAACTAGGAAAGCAGTAAACTAGCACGCAAATCTATGGACCGCCTCAGCTTTGTTCCGAGTGATGAATGATGCATGCTTGAGTTGCGTTCTTGTGAAATCGATGGGATGCGGTTTGCCTCTGTTTGCAATTAATCCCGGAATGTTGTGCAAAGCTCTTGAAGGATGTTGATCCTTGATTTACTGCAACAGAGAGCAAGAAAGGGGCATGGCAAAGTATTTTCACATATGTATGCATGACTACTCTTCAGGAAGCGTAGTCCTCGATCCTCGTGCCACCAATCACACATCTTGATGCATGATGGCGAGAGTCGAATTACACAACTTCGATGTGAAATGAATGCACATGAAAACACAACAAGACCTAAACTCCATCATGGGTATCCAGATTATCGGCCAAGGGAATTGAGACACGTTCTCACTCCTCGAGTCTGAAAGCGTCCCTCGTTTCCCGTGCTTGGGCTAACTCCTATCCCAAACACAAATACAAATGAGATGGCATACACAATACGACTAACATACAACCTAGCATACGCAATGCTATGAAATGGCATACACAATGCTCGATGTAACATGGCATACACAATGCTTTAACATGCAACCTAGCATACGCAATGCTATGAACGAAATGGCATACACAATGCACGATGGACTTACACCAACATGAGTGGACCTCAGCCACACTCACATCAGTGGCCATGAGATGAAAATGAGACAACGAAATCGTGCACACATGCATAAGCAGAGGCTGAACCTAAGGCACAACATGCAACTCTAACAAGGCATGGCAAGGATGAAGCATGGCATTCAAACATGTAAATTTCAGCACTGAAACATGATGCTAAATGGTCCCGAATCATGCAAATATGTCATACAATGCATGCTATAGGCCCCAAAACTCAAAACTAGGCACATGTATTGAACCATAACCATGCAAAGCAAGCATTATTTGACTATGAAGCACAAAGACAGAGCCAAGGCAGTCCCAAAACATGCACATTACTAGTTTAAAGTATGGCCAAAAAATGCTAACATAACGGACTAAAATAGCATGCAACATTGGCTAGTAAGTATGGATTGTATTACAACTATATGATGCGCATGAGATCTCATCAAACCAGCCAAAAATAGTGAACAAAACATGTCAAAATATGCCCAAATAACCACTAAAATGCAGCCAATGCATACAAAAATGATGAGCTCCTTTGGAGGGCCATGCAAGAGGTTACTCAACACATACAAGATAGACACTTAGCATGGAAAAACCAACTCTGGAAATGGATTATGACAGCCCTAAAACTCACCAAATAGGCCATGGAATTGGTCTAAGAAACATGCAAATGGAAGGCCCTTTGAAAGGCCTTCAATAGGATTGCTCTATACATGCATCATAGACATAAAATATGACCAAAGGGGCACTGGACAGAGTCAAGGAAGACCTTAGAACTCACAAAATAGAGCCTGGAATGTGACTTCACAACATACAAAATAGAGCCCCTTTGGAAGGCCAATCATGCTAGTAAAGAGAATGAGGGGTAAGAGGGTCACCCCTCTATGATTTCAAAACTCAAAACCTCATCAAAGCCACTGAAAATCCACTAGATTTCAGTGGCTAAGAGGCTAAACCAAGGCCAATGCAAATGCTCTAGTGCATAGCTCAAAACATGAGGAAATGAAGCATGCAAGGAAGGAGATGACTCCAAACAGAAAAGTGACCTCAAAAAAACTTAAAGAGGAGGTCAAAACAAGATTTTTCCCAATTTATAACAAATCTCAAAAATGTTCACAAGTGAGGCTAAAATAGGGTGCAAAAATAACCCTAAAAGAGAGATTGAGCAAACAAGGAAGTAGATGACCTCAAATAGCAAAGTGTCCTTAAACAAAGCTAAAGAGGAGCTCAAAATAAGACACTTCACAATTTAGGTCGAAGCCCAAAAATGCTTGCAAATAGGGCTAAGAAATGAAGCAAAAGAATGCAAGAAAAGGGAAAATGGAGACTTACCCTTGTAGCACAGCAATCGTGACTTTTGGTCCAAGATTGTAAGCTCTCAACCTTTGAAAATCAACCGAGGAATTTGGAATGGATGGTGGAGGTGATAGGCTAGGAGTTGTAGTGTAAAATAGTCAAGAACAAGGGTGTTTGGAGGCTTGAAGTAGAGAGATGGAGGGTTGTATGTATATATCTCAGCCCAAAGCTTCTAACCCTTGCAAAATGAGATAGAGGGTTGGTTATATAGAGGGAGAAGGCCATGGCTTCTTGGAGAAGCCTCAAAGGGGGGTCAAAGCTTCTAAAAGAAGCTTGACCAAAGGGTCAATCTTCCTTTGGAAGCTAAGCAAAGGGTGAAAAATCACCTTTAAAAGGATCAAAACAAGGACAAAACCCTCAGACAGTGGGTCAAGTGCAAAACAGCTGGCACAGCTGGAACACACTCACAAAGGCAAGACTGGCCGACCAGTTCAAAAGGTTCAAGGTGGTCGGTCGATCACCTCCCCTGGTCGGCCGACCAAGGGTCAAAGGTTCAACAAGATTTTCTAGTCGGCATCCCCAGAAAGGTGGCTTCCCAGATGAGTGGAATACAGCTGTGTAGTGACAAACCAGAAAATATGACCCAAGAGAGAGAAAAACCAGCTTTTTAGGGGGGTTCAAAAGGGTCAAGAAGAATTACTGGTTGGCCTACCTATATCGGTGGCCTCCCAGATGAGCACAACACAATGGTGGTGTGAAAAACCAGAAATTGTGGCTCAAAAGTAAGAAAAACCAACTTTCTGTCAGAAAAACCAGCTTTAGGAGAGAGAAAATGAGAAAACTGGTTTTTCAGGGAAAAAGGTGGCCTCCCACCATCCTACCATCTCCCTAGCAAAGAAACAAAGGTCCATACCAAAAATGAACCCAAACCGATGCAAAATGAAGGTTGGGGGCCAAAACGCGCAGTTCGGGGCCCCGAAAACAGGCTGTTAAGCACCGGAGGTAGCGTACGACCACGAAGGTGGTCTCTCGGGCCACAGTGTCCCTCTAAAGGGAGGAAATAAGGTGTGTGCCAAAAACTAGAGCAATCGGAGGTAGTTAGGCGGTCCCGAACCGAGGCGCCTGACCGGCCAAAATCAGCCCGGCCTCCAAAGCGGGAAAAATAGCCTCGACCACAAAGCGTAGCCTCGGCCTTGAGAGATGGTCTCTGAGACCTCTCCCTCCTTCGAAGAGAAAACAAAAAGCAGGGACTGGTTTGCAAGCCGAGGCAAAGCACAAAGAGCCAGTCAGGAGGCAAGGCTCGCGGCGAGACTCTGAAACCTCGAGCGAGCATGATATGAAACATCACCGGCGTTCGATTGGTGACATCACGAGTCTTAAGGTCGATCAAAAATGGGGTGTCTCTGTTGCCCTCTTTGTGAACTTCGAAAGTCATACGTGGCGGAGTGAAGGTCAAAGCCCAAAGACAACCCATTTTTGTCAAGGCCGAAGACTTAGACAAACATACAAGATAACAAAGAAATGTGCCCACAGGCGGGGGGCAAAATAAGCCGAATGTAACTCATGATCATGCAAAGCAGCAAGCTGTAATGAAGCACACACGCAACAGTTTTAAGTAAGAATGCAAAGCAACAACTACATTTCATGCAGTTTAAGAATGCGGAGAATTATTCAATTCTCGCCACGTCTCACATGGAGAATACAATACCGTCCGGCCCGTCTGGTCACGCCAGCTTCAAATGAACCATACATACAATATCGTGCCTGCAAAAGAGAGAAACTCATGCTGCCAGGGACCTTCCCCTTCTTTTCGGTTGAATCACAAGTACTACTTTTCTCCCTGACTATGGTCGCAGCTTTCCCTATTCTCCAACAGGGTGACAGACTAGGTTGGTTCAATATCCAGAATTGAGGCGCATACACATGCTATCTCAATTTATGGGGCTGCCATACAGATTTCAAGCCGAGGATATACCCCTGGGTATTTAAACCAGACTTTAGTCTCGGAAATCCCGAACCTTTGTGTTCTAGGCATGAGCCATTCGAACTCTAGTTTCCACCATCTCAGTTGGTCTCCTAGGAACTCACCGCAAACACAGGCAGGTGGCTATACCAGACCACCGGAAGTCGTTCGGACACGACAAACACCAAAGGAATTGCACCTTTAGAGGATTTAAGGTCTCCTAGACTAGAGAGTGCACAAGACAGTGCGAATAAAGATGCAGGATTTAAGGTCTCCTAGACTACAGGATTTAAGGTCTCCCAGGCCAGAGAGTGCACAAGACAGTGCGATCTGAGTGAATGCACAAAAGCGATGCTAGCGGATGCACAAAATAGTGCGATGCTAAAGGTGTACAAAAGCGATCTGAGTAGGGTGAATGCACAAAATAGTGCGGTATAGATAAGGTCGCAAGATAGCGCGATGCAATGCACTAACAAGTGCGGTGAGGTCGCAAGGTACGATACAATGCACTAACAAGTGCGGTGTAGTCGCCAAAGGTAGCGATATAATGCACAAAAGCAGTCTGGCGCAAGAAAGCGCAGTGATAAATGGCACAAAAGCGATTGTCGCAAGAAAGCCTTGAGTGTAAGCTAGAAAATAGTGCAATTGAGATACAAAGTGTAAGTGCACAACATAGTGTGAGTGATAAAGCGCACAAAGCGATTGCAATCGCAAGAAAGCGCAAGTGAAATGCATGCATAATGCAGGTAAAGGTGCACAAAACAGTGCGATGCGCAAAATAGCACGATAAAATGTGTGCACCATGTAAGACTTGGCACACAGCTTATGACATAGCATTCCATTCATTAGGCACACAGCTCACAACACAACACTTTGTTTGTTTGGCACGCGGCTCACAACACAAAATTTTGTTCTTTTGGCACGCAGCTCGAAACATAGCACTCTGTTTATTTGGGCACACAGCTCTTTTGGGCACACAGTTCATTTGGGCACACAGCTCATTTTGGGCACACAGCTCATTTTTGAGCCTTGACTCATTCTTGAACCTTGACTCACTTTTCGAGCACCTGACCCATTCTTTGAAACCTTGACTCACTTTTAGGCGCACAACTCATTCTTTAGCCTGTGCTCATTCTTGATCGCAGACTCACTTTTAGACTGGCTCATTCTTGCACACAACTTCGTTTGAACAGCGACTTTACGAACACTTAGTCGATAACACAACATACATTTGCATTTTGAACACACAGCTCAAGCACTTGAATTTACGAACCATGACTCATGCTTTTGGTTGTGAACCATGACCCACATTTTTGAAATCTGAACACATAACTCAAACTTTTCGTTGTGAACATGCCCACATTTAAATCTGGACACCTGACTTCAGACCTTTTGTCATGAACATGATCCACATTTTGAGATTTGAACACCGCAGCTCAAACTTTTTGTCGTGAACACACAGCCCACAGTTTTTGAAAGTTGAACCACATGACCCTGCTTGGTTGAGAGTTAAACCGCACTCCTTGTCTTTGAAGTCTGAACACACCCAAATTTTGAGGTGAACACCAGCACACACTAGTTGAGAGTTGAACATGCATTAAGCTGTTGAATTCTGAACCTTGACCCAAATTTTGAGGTGAACAAACAGCACACACTGGTTGAGAGTTGAACACACAGCTCACTGTTTTTGAAGTCTAAACACACAGCTCAAACATTTGATGTTGAACACACAGCTCAAACTTTGAGATGAACACACAGCCCACTTTTTTTTTTTTTTTTTTTTTTTGAAGCCTGAACACACAACTCAAACACTTGACTTTACGAACCAGCTCAAATTTTGATTGTGCACACATGTACACACTTGTTGAAAGTTGAACCTGCCCAAACTCTTGACTTGAACCATGACCCATTTTGAATGTGAACACGAAGCACACATTTGTTGAAAGTTGAACCATGACCCAAACTTTTGAATTCTGAACATGACCCATTTTTGATTGTGAACCTTGACACACACTTGTTTGAAGGTTGAACACATAGCCCAAACTTTTGAATTTCTGAACACGCAGTCCATTTTTTGATTGTGAACACGCAGCACACACTTGTTTGAAGGTTGAACACGTAGCTCAAACTTTTGAATTTCTGAACACGCGGCTCATTTTTTTATTGTGAACACGCAGCACACACTTGTTTGAAGATTGAACCATGACCCAAACTTTTGAATTTGAACCATGACTCATTTTTTGATTGTGAACCATGCGACACACACTTGTTTGAAGGTTGAACCACATGACCCAAACTTTTGAATTTCTAAACATGCAGCCCATTTTCGAATGTGAACACACAGCACACTCTTGAGGTGAACACACAGCCACAGTTTTGAAAGTTGAACACGCAGCCCAGACTCTTGATAGTGAACACACAACCCACTATTTTGAAAGTTGAACCTGACCCAAACTCTTGATGGTGAACACACACCTTGTTTTGAAAATTAAACCAGCCCAAACTCTTGATGGTGAACACACATGACCTTGTTTTGAAATTTGAACCATAACCCAAACTCTTGATGGTGAACACCTGACACACAATTTTGAAATTTAAACCATGACCCAAACTCTTGATGGTTAACACACCCACAGTTTGAAAGTTGAACCATGACCCAAACTCTTGATAGTGAACACCTGACCCATAGTTTTTGAAATTTGAACCTGACCCAAACTCTTGATGGTGAACACCTGACCTATAGTTTTTTCAAAGTTGAACACGCAGCTCAAACTTTTGATGGTGAACACACAACCCACAGTTTTGAAAGTTGAACACGCAGCCTAAACTCTTGATGGTGAACACACAGCCCACAGTTTTTGAAATTTGAACACACAGCCCAAACTCTTGATGGTGAACACACCCGCAGTTTTTGAAAGTTGAACCCTTGACTCAAACTTTTGAATTCTGAACCATGACTCATTTTGAATGTGCACCTTGCACACATTTGTTTGAGAATTGAACACACAGCCCAAACTTTTGATGGTGAACACACAGCCCACATTTTTTGAAATTTGAACACACAGCCCAAACTCTTGATGGTGAACACACAGCCCACAGTTTTTTGAAAGTTGAACACGCAGCTCAAACTTTTGAATTCTGAACCATGACTCATTTTTGAATGTGCACCTTGACACACATTTGTTTGAGAGTAGAACCATAACCCAAACTTTTGAGGTGAACACACATCCCTTTGTTTTATTTGCCTTGGCGCATATTGAACACATAGTTCTTACATTTCACTTTTTGAACTCACAGCTCATTCATTTCATTTGCCTTGACTCATGCATTTGATTACGAACACGACTCATACATTTTCATTTGCATGCGGCTCATGCATTTGATTTTGAACACTTGCTCATACATTTTCATTTGCCGCAGCTCATGCATTTGATTACGAACATGACTCATAAATTTTCGTTTACGAACACCTGACTCATTCTTTTCATTTTGAACAGCAGCTCACACATTTCACTTTGAACATGACTCATAAGTTTTCATTTACGAACACCTGCTCATTCACTTCATTTTGAACCATGCTCCTCACATTCCACTTTGAACCAGCTCACACATTTCAATTTTGAACCGCGACTCATAACACAACCTTGCTCGTCTGAACACCACGGCTCATAACCACAGTATTCTTTTAATTTTGAACACCGGCTCATTACGAACATCTGAGGATCACGATGGCCGGAACTTGCAGAAGTTGAAACAAACTCAGATGCCCGACATTTTTCCTTTTTCTTTTGCTTCGAAATCCGGAACCTTTATAGCTTCAGATAGGTCCTGGTTTTATTGTTCCCACATGACCCGGGTTAAACCCTGCGGTTTTTGAGAGAATAGAATCTTGTTTTGCACAAATGTGGAGAACGGCACGGAACTCTAAGCACCAAACAATTTTTTGAAATTAAGAGTGAGAATAAGTTCTCGATTGGGTATTGAGCCTACGACTGAACACAGCACACCACGACTCAACAACAAAGAGAAAGACAAGGTAAGACAACCTAAACATCTCTGAGACACCGAAATAACTCAAAACAATAATCAAGACAAACAAAACGACTGACACGACACACAAACGTGTTCCAATGGCAAGAGACCTCTTACTGCACGAGGAGCCAGTTTCTCCGAGTATTGTTTCCCACCCTTTCTCATTTGTGATTCTCGCATCACTCGGCCCTCAAGCTCTGTTTTTCTAAAAAAGGCCATTTTCCTCACTTTTTCTCTCAACGTACATCTCTTTATTCTTCAATCTCTCATTTTTTATCCCTCCCCTAGGTGGTTGATGGATAAACAGGAAGTTTCGGGCTCTTGCTCCGAGCATTCTACTAGATTCTCTTTCTTCTGCTCACAACAGTGAACTTTCCCCACAGAGGGGTTGTGATGCGGCTGGATGTGCAGCAGATCTGTAATTGACATTGGTTGTGATGCTCTCTTTGGGGAGTTTGGGCGTGATTAGATCTGTCGAGATGAGAATGGAATATCCTACCCCATTCAGTCGTGCTTAGCACTTGGCGATACCTCGTTGCTTGGAGGATATGAGAGCTTTGACCATTTTACTGTTAGCTCATTTGTGCCTTTATTGGTGAATAGGGTGCCCATGCGGGCAAGTATGGTGCCCATTCTGGCAAATGCAATGACATCGGGGGAAAGACAAGAAGCCTAACTCCTGTGCCCCTAGTTGATTATTTTGACCATTTTTGTTTTTGGCTTCTACTTAAAACAATTTTAACCAATATGAGAGTTAGATTAACACGCTTGTTCGATTTACGATTTGAAATCATGCGAGTTAGATTATGAGCTTGAAAATTTTCCTTTTTGGGTCCAAGAAATGGTTCAATTTTGGAAAAGTGGAATAATTTTCAAGAGAATTAGTCAACCTCATTAAAATTCTTAAAAGCTTTTTTACCAAGCGGCCTTTGCTTTCGGCCACGAATTTAATCTTGAGATGCACAACCTCGGATCCAAAACAAGCGGAAAATTGCCCATTATGCGAGCGGCCTTTGCATGGCAATGGAAAGTTGCCCCTAGTCCGAATAGCACCTTGACATATTGTATAGCAGCGAAAAGTTGCCCCTTGTTTTGAATAGCGCATAGCGCATTATGTCGATCTTGAGTGTGATCACCACCAAGCTCTCGGATACAGAGAAGACAAAGATGACCAAAACCATCACATGGACACAATCGATTTGAAGTGTTTTACGGCTGGACTTCAGAATGAAGTTGCCTATGTATCCCAAAGATGGGAATCAAGCCTTACGTAGTTCGGGTTTAAGGTACACTCGGGTATTAACCTCTCCTTTTGCGCTCTAACTTTTGCTAAGGCCGCCCTTTCTGGGTTTTCAACCTTGTGAGCTTTGTTCTTCTTTTCTTTTCAATTCTTTTCATTTCTTTTTTCATCTTTTCTTTGCATTTTCCTTCTCTTTCTTTTTTTTTTTATTCTTTGCATTTCTTTTCTTCTTCTTTTTTTTTTTTTTTTTGTCCTTTTTCTTCTTTTTCTTGCTCTAACTTTTGCAGGTGCCCTTAGGGTTTTATTTCGACAAAGCCTCTCAAGGGTAAAAGTGTAGCTTTGTCCATGACAAATGGTTTTGAGATCCTGAAGCCATCTGAATCCAAGAGAATGGTTGTTGTTTGCTAACGATCTGAGGAGTCCATCCAATGGGGTGAATTTGCCCCTAGTGTTGTGGATAGGAACTTGGTTGTCCTTGACAAAAAATTCTTCTTTCTTCCCTACGATTTGGTATTCTTGCCAATCGTCATCTTTGACTCTTGAGCACATCGACATTTTGCCCCTAGTTAGAGGGTGCTCTGATCTAGCTTCACAAGCTTCTCGTCGACTTTTCTTGCCCTAGTTCGCGGTTGCTTCCGTCAGCCACAGGCCTCACATCATGATTGGCCTCGGAACATTACGAATCCAAGTTCAAGGTTTGAAATCAAGAGGGGTTGAGTCTTGAGGCTAAGAGCGATCCTAAGCTACACAATCTCAAGAGCGATTCCGCACAGGTCTTCGCAGGACAGCGCAAAACATTTTTTGAAATTTTTTAAGAAAGTGACTAGTCCCTCACGCTAAGACAATGCGAAACCAATCTGGATTAAGCTAGGATCCTTCTCAGTACTCACACTAACAAGCATGATCTCAATCATTAAGTGCTTAGCATGCTTCTCTTTCTCTCACTTGATCAAATTTTTACAAATCCCGAGGAATTCCTTCCTCTTTGTTTTCAACACATTGTTCGAAAAGTTTTGAAAAACTTAGGTCAATATAATGATTTAAAGGTGCAGAAGAGCAGGTGAGATGCTCCTCCAATTCATCCTAGATTTTCTGGCACAAACGGCACAAGGTAGAAGCAAATGCAAGAGTGTGAAAATTACTGCTATTCCATTCAAATTTGTTGGTGTAACTGGCTCTAGGCAGAAATAGACTCAAAACAGAACGAAAAGACAAGCATAAAACAAAATGGTGATGCGGGGTGACACCCGGAATCACCGACCTTTGTACAACGGGTGACTCGATACTGGGGCAGACTCCTAATCAAAAAATGACTCAAGACAATGAGGCTGACTCAAAACAAAACTTCTGAAGCGACTCAACACCCAAGTCGAAGCTACAAAACTAGCATTCATAAATGCTCCAAAGTCGTGCCATATGCCACATCCAAGTAAGCGGCGCCGCTTGGTGGACCAACCGATCACATACTTGTGGTATCCTCGAAATCTAACAACTCGGCGGTGACAAACTTATTTGAGGTAGGTGGGAGGATGACCTCATTGTCGATCAAATCACATACTTCATGGCGAAAGCGAGCAGTTGTTGGTGCTATGGCCGGTTTCTTGGTGGTACGCCTGATACAAGGTGGCATAATGTTTCCCTAGAAGGAGATTGGGGAGGCGAGGCTCAAGAGGTTTGAGGTGGCCTTTCTTAACAAGGATCTGAAGGGCCTTAGACAAAAGGCATATAAAGGCGTGGAATACCTGTGACCTTGGGGTAGATACTTGAGGTTTCTTGACTTTCTTTGGGCCTTAGCGGCAAAAGGATCGGCGGTGTTGCCTTGGCCTTGATCCTTTCAGTGTAGAGTTAAGGTTAGAGGCAGTTACGGTATGGCGGTTCCTATCGATTTTACTGGCTCGGCGCGCCCGGTCGGGCGGAAGCGTCATCAATAGTTTGACCTGGCTGTGAATATTTGCTATTTACTCCATCCCCCGGCTTTCAAAGCCTCGACTGCCCACAGCAGCTGTTCAACGGGATCAGCATCTGTTCCCACTTTGTTCTTACCTCTAGCCTTAGCATGATCGAGGGTTTGGGTTGCTACATCAGAGTGGAACCCGGTTGTTGTTGACATGTCATGGCCATAGCTTGAGACAGCCTCAGGTTGGCTGAGCTCGATCACAATTAACCCCAATAGCGAGGGCTCCTGCGTTACGAAATTCCCAGCGTAGGATGTGGTTGGTGGCGAAGCCGACATTCCATAGGTGAGATCAGCCACAGACCTCTGAAGGTCACCGATCATTCCCATCAATTCAAACGTGGTGGGCTCACGAGCTTGACACTACTGGGGCATCCAGACCGGGCGCGCAGCAGGCGACCTAGACAGGTATGGTACATCAACATTGGTCTCATCCTGCAAGATGATTCCTTGGTCTAATGCGGCTGCTATGACCATAATTTCCTCTGAACTTTGCGTCATGATAAGTCCACTGAACTGAATGGTGACTGATGGATAAGATGTCTATTTTGCCTCAGCAAAAGAGAACACTGCTATTCTATACTAAATCTCGAGGCGAAAGAAAACACCTTGACATTTTGGCCCAATCAGAACAGACACAAGCATAGCTGAATAACTGTACTCTACTACTGATCACTGTTCCCCAAAATAACTACCCCAAAAACTAAATCGATACTGAGATATAGCGATTCCTCAAAATCTTGAGCCGGTGCCTGGCTTGATACCCAAAGTGTAAGCGATACATGCATTCTGTGAGGCGCACTCTAAGCGGATAGCAAACAAGTAAGAGCCAAAACACCCCTATGGTGGGATAGGGTTTCCCTGTCCTAGTTTGTCAGGAGCTAGGGTTTCACTACGCACACAGCGGTTTCAAACAACCTATAGACGGGTAAGAAACCTGTCCTAGTTTGGAATGGTCACTATGGATTCCGAATATGCACTAGGTCGAATGGTCAAAAGGTGCCCGTTAAAAGCGGAGTTTGTGTTCCCATCTTGGCGAGCCGTAACGATAAGCCTTATGGCCTGTGACCTCGACAAACCGCTCGGGATTAGCGGATGGCAAACCACGGTGTCCTAAGCGCACCAATGCAAATGTAATGCAAAAAGAAACACACAAGTATAATCAAAACAAGATATCATGAGTTAAAGTCAAGTTCTCTAACTCCCTAGCAGTGTCGCTAAGCGGAGACATCCCGAGCGTCTGAGGAAATCTCGTTTTGTTCATTTGGGCTCACTACGATTCGAGGACTCAATGTCACGGTCACGTATCTAATCTCATGAGTGCAATGCAAGACCGATGAATCATCAAAGAGTCCAAATCCGCAAATCGTTTTGAAAAGCAGATTTTTTAAAAGAAGTGCCAAACATGGTGCTTTGCGGAATCTGAGTTGTCACCTAAATATTTATTTTGGGCGAATTTAGGAAACCCTAACTCGTGCCTAAGGCCACGTGTCCGTCATCACCAAAGTTGCCTTGGCTCGGGAACTTGGGTACGATTGGAGAAGGTCACTTCGTGAGCACCCCGCTTCGCCGATCAAAGATCGGCCTCTACTAACCATGATATCTAGTTTTGAAAACATTATTGTAGACACCCCATTTTTGACCGTCCTCAAGACTTGGACGTCACCGTTGGAACACTCCGTGATTAACTATGTTTGTGTTCGTTTGGAGTTCCCGGAGTTCTCTGCTGCGCGCGCCTTGCCTCAGGACCTCCGAACTCGACCGTTTGTGTTTGGTTTTGCACCAGCAGCTTGTGTTCGCTTTGGAAGGCGGGGAATGCCTTATGAGGCATCCTACACACCACCATTTGGGCTAGAGGCCACCGGTGGCTTTAACTTCTATCGGCACTTTATTATGCCGGCCAGGCACTAAATTTTACCATTTGGTACTCTTTCTTGGCCGAACCTTTGTACACTTGCTTTATCGGATATTTTATTGCGGTTGTAAAGTGTTTTGCTCCCCTCCATACCGTGTATGGAGGGATGAGCCTGTTTGCTTAGCTTGTAAGTCTTACAAGTTCTATAAGAGGAGACTCTTCCTCTTGGCTCAAGGTTAGGGTTTTTAGAGACAAAAACGAGCTCATATACATATATCTACGCCATATATCTATATCTCCATCTCTCTCTTCTTGTGTGTGTGATTTTAGGCCAAAAGTGTAGTTTTACCTCACTTTTGCTCCTTTACACCTTTACCTATAGCTCGAGATTGAGAGGCTTGGGGGTTTGTTTTGTGTGATCTTGGACTAGTTTTGATCACTAGAGAGTGGCTGGAACCTTTGTTCTTCAAGGGATCTTCAAGGGTAAACACTTTACTTTATATTCCCCATTCTTGCAACCTCTTTCTACCCTCTTTGCTTTGTGTTTTTGGGTTTGTGTTTAAGATAAAAAAACTCCCTTTTTTACTTGTTCTTGAACTTTCATTAAGGTCATTTTGTGGTTTGAACAAAGGCTCACCCTTTTAGGCCTTATTTGGCTATTTTGGTGACCTTTATCTTAGACCTCGTTGGCTTGGTGTTTTTGGCCTTCTCACCACTGAAAACCAGTGGGTTTCGATGGTGGGGAAGATGATTTTAAGTCTCATATAGGGGAGACACCCTCTCCCTTGACTCTTTGTTTGCCTTTGTTTTGGGCTTAAAGAATAGCATGAGTGCATGGTGAGTTTTGGCTTCATTTCAGAGTATATTTGTGCTCAATATGACATGTTATACCTCTGTTTTTGGTCTGATTTATGGCTCTTAACATGCTTCTTACACTTGCTTTGTAATGCCTCATTTGGCCTAGAATTGTGCCATATGTTTAGCCCTATATATCTCCATGTTTTGGCTTAGCATGGTGGAGCATTTAGCCTTGATTTGCCATGTTCTAGGGCTGTGAGCCACTGTTTTGATCATATTTTGCATGATTAGTATGGTTACCTTGCATGATGGTTTGTTGGCTTCAAGCATATAGTCCATGTGCATACATTGGTCAGCCTATTTAGAGGATTTGGGATCATTTGGCATGCTATTTCAGACCTTAATCCATGCTCACATGTCTAGATTTGTTATCTCTCCTCATGTTTTAAAGGTGTGTCCTTTATGCTTTAAAATGTGCATTGTGTGCATTTATGCTTTTGGGATTGTTTTGGGGCTGCCACATGAGGGATTTGGGTGCCTTTTTGCATAATAAAAACCTGTTTTGGTTGCCTAACATGTGCCATGTTTAGTCTTGTTCAGTGGTGGTTCAATATCACTTTGTGCCTTAACCTTATGCCTTATGGCTTGCATGCTTGTCTGACATCTTGCTCTTGTTTTGAGGCATGATTTGCCCTGTTTTAGGGAGTTTGAGGCTGCCCTCTATGGCTTAATCCATTATTGCATGTTTGTATCTCGGTTGTTGCATATTTGATCAATGAGGCCTTGAATGTATGCTAGTTCCATGCTTAATTGGTCCATGTTGCATGACATTTGTGACTTGCATACTTTAGCTCTTTGCATGCTTAACATGATAAGTTGCATTGCATTTGAGCCTTGTTGCATTCATACATTCCATGGCTTGGCTTGGGGATTGTCAAGCCAAGCATAGGATTGAGAGGAGTTCACACTTCAAGTGGTGCAACTCACCTCAATTCTTGGTCACCAAGGCCTTGGACCAACACATGATAAGGCTTTGGACTTCATTTGCTTGTGTTGCATGCGTTTACATTAAAATGCAATCTTAGTTCTTAGGGCTATCATGCATCAAAGTGCACCATTGGTGGCCCAGAACCAAGGGTCTTACCTCCTTGAGTCCCCAAGTATGATAGGAGGCAATGACCATGCTTACATGTCCCCAAAACCCATGCCATGCATTCTTTGTCTTCTTTATTCTTTGTCAACTTTGTCTGCTGCGGGGACTTTTCTGCCGACGGCGGTTTATTGTGCCGATCGGCCTTGTTTTTGCCGATAAACTCCACATGCGGCCGATGGCCAATCTCGGACCGATGAGCTCTTCCCCGGCCGGTGAGGCATTTGATCATTTGGGAGGTTTCACGAAATTTTGGGAATTTTGGAGAGGCAAAGCGGCAGCGAAGCGGCAATGCCATGACCGCAGATTTTTCGGGCAAAATGGATCGAGCATGCATCGTTCATGCGCCCGAGGCGAGGCCCATTACATTATCTATTTATTTGCTTTAATTTAATAAATTTGTAATAATTTATTTATTCATTTATTCGTTGGACTGTATTATTATTTTGGTCCCTCCGAGCGAGGGCAAAAATGTAATAAGTGTGCGTGAGTGGGTGTATGTCTTCCAACCCCCATTTCTTTCTAACCCTTTTATTTACCTGCTTACAATGGTATATTAGGGCACGTCTATCTTAGCATACCTTATGCAATGCATGTGTGCATTCATGCATTTTGTTTACATGCACCGGGCTCGGTACATCATACAAACTGCATTGTATTTTCAAATTCCAAATTGAATACATGCTATTTGATCACATTTCACATGCCATGTTTAGGGTTAGCCGAGCCTACTCCAGTTGCATTTACTTTTGTGTTGCATTAGCCACTTAACATGAACTAGGTCATGCATGTTTGCTAACTAATTTACTGTTTTGGCATAGAGTACGATGTAAGTTTTCATGGCTTTAGCATATCGCATGCGTGTGAATGTTTACCATGACGGTATGCTTGCCATGCTAAGTGCTTACATGATAAAGCTGTTTGAATGCACTGTGGATGGAGGTTGGATTGCACGAGTTGGAACAACTCATTGAAATCCGCATTTTAGCCTACTTGCGGTAGCAAAAAACAACACGTTTTTGAGACAAAAGCGGATATGCAATGTTTATTTCCAAATTAGGCAATCTAGTCTATACTTGTTTGCTGTGCGCATAACATAGTAATTCTAGGCTAATAACTGGAATAAGAACGCATAAAGTTTTCAAAGCGGATATCACGGTTAGTAGAGGCCGGTCTTGGGGAAGGCGAAAGAATGCTCATAGTGACCTTCCCGTCGTACCCAAGCTCGAGCCAAGACCACTTTGGTGATAGCGGACATGTGGCCTTGACCTTAAGTCGAGTTTCCTAAATTTCCCATTTTAAAAATATTTAGGTGGCGTATGTGTCTGCAAAAGCGATCCATGTTTGGCACTACTCTTTTCAAAATCTGTTTTCTCAAAGCGATTTGCGGTTTGGACTCTTTGGTTGATTTAGAACGCAACAAACAAAAAGAAGTCCGAGCGTAGTCGAGGTCCCCCCTCCCGCGGGCGTGTTATTTCTGGCGACTTCTGGGGATTTAGAAACTTGACTCGAACTTCGTGATATCTATTTTGATTTCATTTATGTGTCTCTTTGCATTGCATGTGCATTAGTGCGCCTAGGACACCGTGTTGGCCATCTGCTATTCTGGCGGTTTCTTGAGGCTTGTCTTATCAAGGCATGTCATAAGGTGACCGATTCTTGAGCTCTGCCGATGTAGAACACAAACCCGGTTTCTAAAGGCACCCTTCGACCATTCGACCCGGTGCATATCGAAATCCGTAGTGACCATTCCAAACTAGGACGGGTTGCTCACCGATATTAGGTTGTTTGAAACATTGCGTGCATAGTGAAACCCTAGTTCACGACAAAATAGGGCGAAACCCTACCCCAATATAGGGGTGCTTTGGTTCTCATTTATACGCTATGTGCTTTAGAGTGTAACTCTGCGAAACGTCTGGTCGGTTGCAAGTTTAAATGCTCGGGCAGGGCATCGATATCGATGTTTTGAGAATCAGTTGTCCGTGGATATCAGATTCAGGCCTAGGGGCAATGGTTCATGAATCAGTGATCAGTGGTTGAGAAACAGTGTATCCAGCATTCGACCGTTTATTTTAAAATACCCGACCCTGTGTTGTGTGGTTATTTACTTTGTCTTGGATTATCTTTGTCAGATTATGCATTTATTTATATGTTTTATTTATCTTTTTATTAGGGTAATTGAGCACAATTGCTACCGATCCGATAGATATTCCCCAAGCACCCTGGGTCAGAGGCCGTCGACTCCTTCGATCTGAGGATCTGATAGACGGACAACCAGTGTACTACTCACTACCCCGAGACTACTAAGCGAGGTCGGTAAAGGCGAAGGACATCGATTCTGTGATCGGTTCAAGGGCTTTGTCTACCCACATGCTTTCGGTAGAGATCGGGGTTTTGTGTTACCAACGGAGAATTTATACGATAATCAACGAGCGAGGATAGTATGGCGGTTTGGAGAGATGGTGCGCCACCTTCAAGAGAGCATAAGCAATGCGGCGGATGCCGTCTGTCGGCGAACCGCCCGAACAGCGAGCCCACGATTGTGAGAAACGGCGAAGACAATTGCGAGCTAGAACGACAAGCGGAACATCTGCCGCATCAAGTTCCTCCCCACCGGAGTTCCTAACGTCGGGGAGGCGGCCAATGTTGAGCGTCTGAGCTACCCACAGGACCACCCGCCTCCAACCCTACCCCAAATTCAACCTCAACTATCAAAAACACCCACCAATCTCTGGGACTCTCCTTTGAGTTCGAGGCTGATCCCGCACTCAAATTAAGCAAGCTTGAAAAGTTATTCAAGAGATCCCAAGGGTCAAGACTATCCCGATATTGAAGATGGTTAGGCCAGCCTTGTGTGTGTTGCCGACAGATTCAAAATGCCTCATATTGATCGATTCGATGGGTGCAGGGACCCCATGGTACCAAAATTTGTTTTGACGTTCTAAGACCAATGGGCCTCGATGGGCTCGAAATTGTCTCTATTTGGTGGGACCTGTCGGTGTAGGCGTCTGCATGGTATGCTAAGCTAGATGATGGCGTTAAGAGAAATTGGGGCCGAAATGGTGAGGCCTTCATCGCGCGATATTCATACAACACAGATTGAGATCACTACCCGTGATCTCGAGGCGACAGACAAGAGCCTAAGGAGAGTTTTTCAAGTTCGTAACGGATGGAGGCCAAGGCTTCAATGATGACCTTGAGGCCTACGGACAAAGACAGTCCGGATGATTGTGCAATCTATGGCGAAATTGATGCAAAAGATGATAGTAGTCCCATTTCCCACCTTTTTCGACTGCATGAAATGGGGTGCAGATTGAAGATGCCTTGAAACAAAATTTGGATTGATAATGATCGGAGCAACAGAAGGACCTTCAACCGCAACACTATCTGAGGCCAGTGGCACATCTGCCACGAGAGCCTCCAATGCATATGGTCACCACTAACCCCCACAAAGCGTGGCGGCCGCCATTCTCGGTCGTCAGGAAGCAACCCTAAGCGACCAAATACCCACCCAAAAACTCAGAACTTTCGCTCCACTCTATATGCCCCTATCCAAAGCTCGGGGTGTTGATCAGAAAGGGCACTGAGGCCCTGGGCGCGACCCCTACCGAAAAAACTCCCTCCTACCCATAACTTGAGCCAAATATTGTGCATTTCATCAGCACAGTCCACGACACCGACCCAGTGCTATCGGTTCGCCATGAAATTCAAGACCTTATTGATAACGGGTGATTTTGCCTCAGAAGCCCAATGTTACTACAAATCCTCCCTGCACATAACCAAGCTCCACCACCTAAAAGACTTAATTTCATCCATCTGGGCCGTGTCTTACGACCCTAGTGTCTATATCACACCCACCCACTTGCCTAAGCAGGAGGTGTTCCTCCCAGTGCACTAACTTGTGCATGATGGACATCTCCGTAGAACCTAAGCCATCGGTGGTGACCGCCGAAACGGAGAGAAGAGACCAAGAAGAAGGGTTGTTGAATCGAGTCTGCGGAATCTGGGAGTTCTGGGGAAGACATATAGTCAGAGTGACTACATCTCGGTGATAAGCCAAGATAGGCCGAGGATGGAGCGCCAGCAGGGGAGAATTGTGCATGATCAGAGGATAGCACAGACGGGGAATCAATAATGAGCAACCGTAGGGGAAGACAGGCCAATCTCCAATTTCTGACGACCAATACCGGAGGGCCTTGGCGATTCGTGGTTCAATTATGAGGATTGATTAGAAGCTACCGTGTGGTTGAATGGCGACCCGATGTGGTAGGAGAATTTGAGCAAAAGAGCTCGGCGGGAATGAGAATATCGGCGGCAATAGGAAGAATCGAAGAGCGAAACATATTCTAGGGGGCGCCGATGTTAAAATTTCGCTTGGGATTGGAACATTTTGGGAATGGAAATGATTGAACAATCGGTTGTGTCAAAACAAGCAAGTTCGAGGATTAGAGAGGATCCGAAGGCAAAAGGCCCAGTGGGCTGAAACCGTGTGTCTGAAGCAGATAATGCTACGATGCGAGGATGGAAAGTGCGCGAGCACGAAGCGATCATACGAGGCCGACGGCGTCTATCGGCCGCTGGCGGAATGTGGTGGGAAGACGAGGACCTATGTCTTGCCCATACGGATGAAGATTGGGGGAATAACCAACCCGATAACACCTGGTACCTTGGAGAAGTTGACCACATGACACGGAGTGGGCGGTATTTCAAACCCCCACACTTGGATCAACCAGAGGCCTCAGGGAAGGACAGAGAGGCTGAAAAACAGAAGGAAAAGCAGCTCGAAGAGGAAGCCGTACTCAAACAGCTGAAAAAGATACAAGCAGATATCTCTATTTGGGGACTCCTTATGGCTTCTCGAGTGCATAGGGAGGCTGTTTTATCAGCCATGGATAAAGCAAAGCTTTCAATAGAAACAACACCAGAACAGCTAGTGGGGTTAGTCTTTCCGGGAGGAGCTGCCCCGATGTTGACGTTTGCTGATAAGGAATTACCGCCTGAGGGCACAAATCACAACAAGCCACTCTACATCTCTGTGGAATGCAGGGATAAATGGATACCGGTAGTCCTTGTTGATCTGAGTGCGCCATCAGCGTCGCCTGCGAGGGCGACTTCTGTGATTGGTGCGAAAGTCGCAGACTTTGTACCAACAGTCCAGGTCATCAGGGCATATGACAATACAAGCCGAGAGGTGATGGGAACCGTTAAAATCCAGACCAAGGTTGGGCCGGGACAGCAGGAGATAGATTTTCATGTCTTGGAAGTACCTGCAACTTTCAATTTGTTATTGGGGCGGCCGTGGCTGCATCAGGTGAAGGCAGTATCATCTACTTTGCACCAAATGGTGAAATACCCCTATGGGAAGGGAGTAGCCATCGTCTTCGGGAATTCATCAATTCATCCACCACCGGAAGTATCACGCTGATTACGGAGATAGAGCATGGCCTGGAGGACGTGTTCATATCAGGTTTTACCTTGGCTGAGGCTCAGGTAGTACAGAATATCATGGCCGCTAATGAAGGGATATATGTTAGTGCCCAAGCAGTGTACCTCATGAACAAACTCAATACATCCGGGATGGGATTAGGGAAGAAGCGGCCGTAAGGGCATTGCAACCTTGGTGAAGTGCGCATAATCCTCATACCTTCGCTTGGGTTATCGCCCACCAAGGAAGATTGGGTAAGAAGAGGAAAAGAGATGGTGGAAGAGCCAAAGCAAAACAGATGGAAACCCTTTGAATTGATGCACCGCCCATCCGGTACCTTGAGCAGACGTTTCCGGAGGAGAAGACTTCCGTTCGTGGTTTCTGAGCCATGGTGAATAAAGAAAAAAAGCATCCGGATTTGAGATTTTCTTCGACTTGCGATTATCTGGGGATGATGTTCTTTGAAGAAGCGAAGAACCCGACAGTTGAAATTGAACATAACAAGGAATTGGAGTCTGCGGATACAGAGTTTGAAATGGGGGTAGCACTGGCTTGTCTACTTTCAGATCCTTTGATCAACCAAGTGTGCTTGGGGGACGACTCTTCAGTGTCCATGTTCGGAGATGAAAGCTTGGGCCTACCATCGGCTATTTTGGATGCATCCATCGCACCTCCCTCATCTGGCGATCGAGGAGGATTTTTATCAAGCGACAGATTGGGTAGGGGCCGGAATCGATTCAGAGTCTTGTGAGTCGGAATCGGGTTCGGCTCGTCTGATCTGAGTCCGTATTCTGAGTGATAACCGGATGCCGATCTGTCGGTCGTCTTTTCTTTCTCTTTTAGTCTGTTATATGAGAGAATTGGGCGGTTGGAAGTATCTAATGAGAATAAGGTAGCGTGGTTTCAGTACTTTTACGTGCCTTTGGTTTATTGCTTAAATCGGGACTTTCAAAATTTTGATGAAAGCAGCGAGGGCGAAATTCCTCCGGTTTTGCAGCGACTAATTGAACAAGAGCAAGAGAGGTTTGTTAAACCCTTAATGGATGAAATCACTCTAGTGAACATTAGTCTTGAGAAGGACCATGGTGGTCAGATTGGGTCCACGTTGTCTTCGAGGAAGGCGGCGCTTAATCGCTTTATTAAAAGATTTCAAAGATGTTTTCGCGTGGTCCTCACGAAGACATGCAGAATCGATCTGAGATTATCTGACCGGATCCCTCTTGACCCGAGGCTCGACACAAGCGAAACTTCGGGAGGATCCGCCCGATTGGGCCATTAAGATCAAGGAAGAGGTCACCAGCAGATTGGCCTTGAGCTTCTGGCGGTATCTGAATACCCGACTTGGTGGCCAACATTGTTCCGTCTTAGAAGAAGGATGGCGAGAATCCGGTATGTGTGGATTTGAGGATTTGAGCGAGCGATCCAGGATGACTTTCCTTACTGCATATCGATGAGTTGGTAGATTTCACGCAGGGCATGCTTTGCTCTCGTTCATGGATGGCTTTTGAGCTATAATCGATAGTAATGGCAGAAGGCCGGAGAAAGGCGCTTTACCACCAGTGGGTACATATTACTTCTGAGTGATGCCATTTGGGCTAAGAAGCTGGGGCTACATATCAGCAATGCAACCACAATATTACATGACATGATACATAAAGAGGTTGAGGTGTATGTAGGCGACATGATTGTCAAGTCCAAAGAAAGAGAACCACTACACCGCCTTGCAAAAGTTTTTCCAAAAGAATCGAGAATTTAATTTGCGGTTGAATCCTCAAAAATGTCGTTTGGTGTTCTGTTGGGAAAAATGTTGGGATTTCGATTACACAAAGGGCATCGAAGTCGACCCTTCTAAAATCAAGGCCATCTTAGAAATGCCACCACCAATAGTGAAAAAGGAGGTGCGAGGCTTTCTGGGTAAAGTGCAATTCATAAGGCGGTTTATCTCAAAACTAACCTTAACTTGTGAACCACTTTTTGGTCTTCTGAAGAAAGGAAAGAAGTTCCAATGGGACGACCGATGCCAAGCTGCGTTTGAACAGATTAAAGAGTATCTCTGAGAATCGCGTGTTGTCACCACCAAAGCCGGGGAAGCCGTTGATATTGTATCTTTCAGTAACTGAAACTACGATGGGCTGTATGCTCGCGCAAGAGTCGGAAGACAAAGTGGAAAGGGCCATCTACTATCTGAGCAAGAAGATGCTAGATTACGAGACCCGCTACACTCCGCTGGAGAAGGCATGTATGGCCTTGGTATGGGCTACTAGGAAGCTGCGGCACTACCTGTTAGCTCACTCTGTAATGTTGGTTTCACGACTTGATCCCATCAAATATCTTTTCGAGAAACCGGCACTTACGGGTAGGCTAGCTCATTGGTACATTGTTGCTCTCGAATTTGATCTCAAGTATGTGAGCGCAAGTCCGTAAAGGGAGAAGCGATGGCGAGTTCCTTCGACCACGGTTGAAGGGGAAACGGTTGAGTACCTACTCCCGGATGAAGCTATTTTGCACATCGAAAATGAGACTTGGACGATGTACTTTGGCGGGCGTCAAATCAATACGGATATGGGATAGGGGTGTTCTTGATAGCGCTGAAGCGACTCCGTATCCTTTAGCATTCAAGCCGGTTCAAGGTCTCGAACAATGAGGCGATCTGAGGCATGTATCATGGGTTTAGAAAGCCCTAGAACTAGGGGCAAAGGCGATTGGGCGTCATTGGAGATTCGAACTGGTTGTGTCTCAGCGAAAGGAGATTGGAAAGTGAAGGAGGAAAAGATGATAATATACCACGGACCTTGGATTTGTTAATTCCTCGGTTTGAAAAGCTAAATTTCACTCACCTAGTGAGAGAGAACAACGATTTGATTCATTAGCAACTCTATCTTCCATGATAGACATCCCATCTGGGGTCCGGATGCGTCCAGTCATTATTGACCAGAAATTTGCACCTGCCTACGAGTCAATCTCTGCTATAGATGAAGTACAAGATAACAACCCTTGGTATCACGACATATGGAACTTCTTGGAGAAGGAGGCCTACCCACCAGGAACAAATGCCAAGGACAAGAGGGCCATCAGAAGAATAACTGTTCAGTTTATCATCTGCGGGGGTAAATTGTACAAGAGAGGTCATCTGGGAATGCACAAGCTGTGTGTGGAAGCTGAAGAGTCGAAGCGCCTGATGGAGGCCATCCATGGAGGAGAATGTGGGGCACATATGAATGGGGTGATGCTGGCACGAAAAATTCTCAGACAAGGCTACTACTGGTCTACCATGGAGGAAGATTGTATCGGTTTTGTTCGGCGATGCCACAAATGCGATTCCATAAACCGCATGAACATCCCGCCATCAAGTTATACAACATGACATCACCATGGCCGTTCTCGGTTTGGGGAATCGATGTGATCGGGCTGTTACCGAAGAAGTCAGATGAGCATGAGTTTATCTTGGTAGCAATAGACTATTTCACAAAGTGGGTGAGGCCCAATCTTATGCCGTGTTGAAGAAATTTGCTGCGTCGCGAAGTTTATCGAAACAACATTATCTGTCGTTATGGGGTTCGAATGAGATCATCTCGGACAATGGTTCTCACTTCAAGAAGGAGGTGATCGATTCTTTGGAGAAGTATAATGTGGCTTTTCATAAGTCATCACGTATCGACCCGAGACCAGCGGGCGATTGAGGCCGCCAACAAGAACATCAAACACATCTGCGAAGATGGTGGAAACCTATCGGGTGGCGGATAAGTTGCCATTAAGCTCTATGAGACTCTGGGACTTCAATTAGAACCCATTGGAGCAACCCCTTATTCATTTGGTCTATGGGATGGAAGCCGTTCTACCAATTGAGATTGAGGTTCGTCATTGCGAGTCTTGGTGAGTGTCGGATAAATTTGAAGTTAGCGCGAGTAGATTCGAGGAACTCATGCTCTTCGATGAAAAAGATTAAAAGCAACATACCATGTCCAAGGTTATCAGCTTGAGAATCGCCGGGCTTTTAACAAGAGAGTTAAGTCTAGGAATCACGAAGGAAGGAGATTTGGTGCTCAAGGACAACGAGCTCCCATCCATGACCCAAGGGGCAAGTTCGGACCAATTGATGGTCCCTATATCATCAAGTCTATATGGTCGAATTGGGCTGTGGTTACGATGGACCTAGATGGCCTAGAGTTCTCCCAACCGATCAACATAGACAAAATTTGAAGAAATATTACCTGAGAGGCTCGCTGGGCGAAAACCGGAAGGGCGACCTAGGCAAAATTGAGCACAAAAAATTAGAAAATATAAAAGGAGCTACTTATGAGGTTGAAAACCCATAAAGGCGGCCTTGGCAAAAGTTAGGCGCCAAAAGGAGAGTGAAAATACTCGAGTGAACCCAAGCTTTGAACTTCGTGGGCTTGATTCCCATCCTTGGGATCGTGGCGACTTAGATCTGAAGTTGACCATAAACATTTTCCCCGTCGGCTTTGTCCGTTTGATCATCTTGGTCATCTTTGTCCATCGGTATTCATCGCAATCTCGGTGCGTGCTATTAGGACTAGGGGCAACTTTCCGTTGCCATGCAATGCCGACACCATCAAACTAGGGGCAATTTTCCAATTGCGAGAATCGGGTTGTGCATCTCATTGACAAATTTGAGCGTGTCGATTGATCCATATCGAAAATGGTTTTGAAAAGTTTTAATGAAGATGACTTTGTTCAAATAAATCTTTTACAACTAAGACCATTTACGGACCAAAAGCGGAAAATTTTGATTACCGACCTTCAATTTCATTGATTTCAAATAGAGTTCTCTTGCTCTTGCATACAATTGAAGTCGCTTTTTATTACATTCATAAAAGAAAACTTGAAAATCTTGATAAAAGCAATAAATCAGGGGCATGGTAAAGTCAAATGTCCTGCGCCCCTCCAGTGGTGAAGCCTCGATGCCAAGGTGGGCCCCTCTGTGCCTCTTCATTAAGCCAATCCAAGCACTCATCGGACAAAGTGTGGCTGAAAGCGGGAGGCGGGGGCAGAGCTCTCTCGTCCTCCATCTTTGGCATCTGCGTGCAGTGTGAGCCTCGAATTAGGAATGCAGCCGGGTACTCTATCCCTTCCGGCGGACAAGTCTGATTATGACCAAACTGGCGGAGGATACGGAATGGGAAATAGAAAACACTGATGAGTCAAGCCAATCAATTGGATCCGGTGACGGGTCATCTTTGTAACTCATCATTGGGAGATTGAGCCAAGGGCACCGCCAAGCAATCGATCTGCGGACAAGCGCACATCCATTCAAACCACCAACCCTCATCAAGAGGCGTCAACTAGGCGTTACTGAAGAAATAACCGTCTTGTTGAATATCTTTGAGCAGAGTCCACAACCTTCGGTTTATCCATTAACCACACAGGGAGGGATAAAAGATGAGAGAATAAAGAATAGAGAAATGCGATGAGAGAAAAAAAGTGAGAAAAGGTTTTGTGAGAAAAAGCGAGCACGAGAGCCCAGTGATGTGGCGGACATAAAATGTGAGGCGGGGTGGGAAACATTACTGCGGTAATAGTGGACTCCTGCTAATCGATCGTCTCTCAGCGATAAAAGGCGTCTAAACCGCGATGTCTCGGCCGGGACCATGTCATCTGACTTTGCCCTCCTTTAAGCCTTGGGCAACTTCAATCAGCAGGACCTTTGGCTCCTCCGGAATCGGAGCGAACAAAAATGAGATAGCATGCATAGGCGGAGGCGTGCCGAAAAGCCTTACCGATGATGTTCGCCACGGTCACGATCTCGAGAAAAGCAGCAGACCAAACTCGGAACATCTAATGTCCGTCACAAATCGGAAAACGAGCATCGGTATTGAGAGCCCGCACATTTGTCCTAAGGCTTGAGCATGGCCAAAGCGAAGTTAGGCGAATCTCTTCATTGCGCTCGATTCCATCAAAACTTGGAAATCTTGAGCGTAGGGACACATCTCTTGCCGCTAAAGCTAAAGACATGTGTCACCGGGTTCGAGAACCTTGCAGCGGCATGGAGGAGCGAAAAAATGCAGCGGTGCGGCGCAAAAGTGAATAGTGCATTTCTGGCAAAGCAGGAAATTCAACTTTTCCGAGCCATCAAGTTGTTAATCCAAGTTGCGAGATTTTGAGCAAGAAATTCCTCCATTTGGAGCAAATCGATTAATGGAAATGAAGAAGACCACGGAAATTTGAGATCTTTGTGAAGAAGATAAGGTTGAGTGGAGGGCAGTGCGGCATTCTGGCTTGGTGACAATTTAGTGCCGACCGGCCATTTATAGTGCCGACCGGCCATATATTTTGGCCGATGAAGCACCATTTCGGCCGATGGCCATCCCTTACGGCCGGTGGAATTTTGGCTTGACCGGTGGGTCTCCCCCTTGCACTCTAAGCTATTATGTTGAGAATTTGGGAGAATCCCACCATTTCCAATGCCCTTCAGTGATCAATTCTTATGGAGGCGCGTCCATTTGTTTATCAAGTTGTTGTATATTTGCTTATCGAGTTGTATGTCACTCTCTTTAAGTCTTTGTAATGTTTACCAAGTTGTGCTTGCACTTGGCTAGTCTGTCGAGTTTCTGATTTGCTTATCGAGTTGTAAGTCGGTCCACTACCTGATTATTACGATGCGATGCTTTGTTTTCAAAAAGCAGTTTCAATTTCATTCACATTGTTATGTGATGCCTTGTGATGCGATGCACACAAGTACAATCCCTTTTCAAGCGGATAGCTGTTTCATTTCCATCATGTGTTTTTGTAAAAACCCGCAATTTCAAAAGAATTTAAACCTGCCTAAGGCAGCGCAATGTGCTTAAACTCCTAGTGAAAAGGAATGTAAAGCAGAAGGCAGCGGGGCAACAGAATACCGGATTGAATACCGAAAACCTCCCCTTGCAATCAGAGTACTTTTCATGCCCTTGTCCGGGTTAATTACGAAGTCTGGCATCTTCGTCACTTAAGAACGATGCGGGGAAGTGCACCTCTGGAATGTTAATGGATCTTCGAGTTGATTTCAAGCCATGACTTTTGTGAGCGATGCTCAGAACGCGCGAAGGATGTCCCTTCTCGTATCCTTTTATGTCTCGTAAATTTCAAAAGAAATTGTTTCAATTATACTGTGTTGCAGTACGTTGCATTTCAACATCATGTTTTACCATGTTCAATTTCAAGTTCCTATTATACACATTGCATTGTATGCGTGCTTTGCTTTACTTATATGTGTTCAAGTTCCTATTATACACATTGCATTGTATGCGTGCTTTACTTTACTTATATGTGTTCAAGTTCCTATTATACACATTGCATTGTATGCGTGCTTTGATTTACTTATATGTGTTCAAGTTCCTATTATACACATTGCATTGTATGCGTGCTTTGCTTTACTTATATGTGCTCAAGTTCCTATTATACACATTGCATTATATGCGTGCTTTGCTTTACTTATATGTGTTCAAGTTCCTATTATACACATTGCATTGTATGCGTGCTTTGCTTTACTTATATGTGTTCAAGTTCCTATTATACACATTGCATTGTATGCGTGCTTTGCTTTACTTATATGTGTTCAAGTTCCTATTATACACATTGCATTGTATGCGTGCTTTGCTTTACTTATATGTGTTCAAGTTCCTATTATACACATTGCATTGTATGCGTGCTTTGCTTTACTTATATGTGTTCACGTTCCTATTATACACATTGCATTGTATGCGTGCATTGCTTTACTGATATGTGTTCAATTTTCTCTATACACATTGCATTGTATACGTGCATTGCTTTACTGATATGTGTTCAATTTTCTTTATACACATTGCATTGTATGCGTGCTCTGCTTTACTCACATGTGTTCGATTACAACTGCCTATACATGTTGCATCTGCCACACACCTCCAATCGTGCAACATGCATATTGCTAACAATATTGTACCTGCTAAGTTTACTTTCTTCTGAGCCGCGATATTGTATATGCAACTCATTTGAGGCGGCACGGCCGAGACGAAACGCCAGTATTGTATCCTCCGTGTGAGATGTTTTGAGAATTGCATAATTCTCTTACATCCTTTCTGCATTGTAGTGTAGATTGGCGTATGCTAGCTTATAACTGTTGTATGCGTGCTTCATTATGGCTTTCTTTGCGTGATCATAAGTTATGCCCGGCTTCTTGCATTTTCAGTTGCATGTTGCCCCTGCCTTCGGGCGCACATCTTACTTGTTTTGCATGTTTGTCTAAGTCTTCGGCCTTGTCAAAAATGGGTCGTCTTTGGGCTTTGACATTCACTCCCGTCATTCTTATGACTTCCGAGTTCTGTCAAAGAGGGGCAACTGTAGACACCTCATTTTTGACCGTCCACAAGACTTGGACGTCACCGTTGGAACACTCGGTGATTATCTATGTTTGTGTTCGTTTGGAGTTCCCGGAGTTCTCGGCTGCGCGCGCCTTACCTCAGGACCTCCGAACTCGACCGTTTGTGTTTGGTTTTGCACCAAACACTTGTGTTTCGCTTTGGAAGGGCAGGGAATGCCTTATGAGGCATCCCTACACACCACCGGCTAGGGCTAGAGGCCACCGGCTGGCTTTAGCTTCTATCGGCACTTTATTATGCCGACCGGCACTATTTTGTGCCGACCGGCACTAAATTTTACCATTTGGTACTCTTCTTGCGGCGAACCTTTGTACACTTGCTTTTATCGGATATTTTATTGCGTTGTAAAGTGTTTTGCTCCCCTCCATACGTGTATGGAGGGATGAGCTCTGTTTGCTTAGCTTGTAAGTCTTACAAGTTCTATAAGAGGAGACTCTTCCTCTTGGCTCAAGGTTAGGGTTTTTAGAGACAAAAACCGAGCTCATATACATATATCTCGCCATATATCTATATCTCCATCTCTCTCTTCTTGTGTGTGTGATTTTAGGCCAAAAGTGTAGTTTTACCTCACTTTTGCTCCTTTACACACCTTTACACCTTAGCTCGAGATTGAGAGGCTTGGGGGTTTGTTTTGTGTGATCTTGGACTAGTTTTGATCACTAGAGTGGTGGAACCTTTGTTCTTCAAGGGATCTTCAAGGGTAAACACTTTACTTTATATTCCCCATTCTTGCAACCTCTTTCTACCCTCTTTGCTTTGTGTTTTTGGGTTTGTGTTTAAGATAAAAAAACTCTTTTTTACTTGTTCTTGAACTTTCATTAAGGTCATTTTGTGGTTTGAACAAAGGCTCACCCTTTTAGGCCTTATTTGGCTATTTTGGTGACCTTTATCTTAGACCTCGTTGGCTTGGTGTTTTGGCCTTCTCTGCCGAAAACCAGTGGGTTTTCGGTGTGTGTGGAAGATGATTTTAAGTCTCATATAGGGAGAGACACCCTCTCCCTTGACTCTTTGTTTGCCTTTGTTTTGGGCTTAAAGAATAGCATGAGTGCATGGTGAGTTTTGGCTTCATTTGAGTATATTTGTGCTCAATATGACATGTTATACCTCTGTTTTTGGTGCGATTTATGGCTCTTAACATGCTTCTTACACTTGCTTTGTAATGCCTCATTTGGCCTAGAATTGTGCCATATGTTTAGCCCTATATATCTCCATGTTTTGGCTTAGCATGGTGGAGCATTTAGCCTTGATTTGCCATGTTCTAGAATTTGCATGAGCCTTGTTTTGATCATATTTTGCATGATTAGTATGGTTACCTTGCATGATGGTTTGTTGGCTTCAAGCATATAGTCCATGTGCATACATTGGTCAGCCTATTTAGAGGATTTGGGATCATTTGGCATGCTATTTCAGACCTTAATCCATGCTCACATGTCTAGATTTGTTATCTCTCCTCATGTTTTAAAGGTGTGTCCTTTATGCTTTAAAATGTGCATTGTGTGCATTTATGCTTTTGGGATTGTTTTGGGGCTGCCACATGAGGGATTTGGGTGCCTTTTTGCATAATAAAAACCTGTTTTGGTTGCCTAACATGTGCCATGTTTAGTCTTGTTCAGTGGGGGTTCTATATCACTTTGTGCCTTAGCCTTATGCCTTATGGCTTGCATGCTTGTCTTGACATCTTGCTCTTGTTTTGAGGCATGATTTGCCACTGTTTTAGGGAGTTTGAGGCTGCCCTCTATGGCTTAAGTCCATTATTGCATGTTTGTATCTCGGTTGTTGCATATTTGATCAATGAGGCCTTGAATGTATGCTAGTTCCATGCTTAATTGGTCCATGTTGCATGACATTTGTGACTTGCATACTTTAGCTCTTTGCATGCTTAACATGATAAGTTGCATTGCATTTGAGCCTTGTTGCATTCATACATTCCATGGCTTGGCAGGGATTGTCAAGCCAAGCATAGGATTGAAGGAGTTCACACTTCAAGTGGTGCAACTCACCTCAATTCTTAGTCACCAAGGTCTAGGACCATCACATGATAAGTCGTTGGACTTCATTTGCTTGTGTTGCATGCGCTTACACTAAAATGCAATCTTAGTTCTTAGGGCTATCATGCACCAAAGTGCACCATTGGTGGCCCTAGAACCAAGGGTCTTACCTCCTTGAGTCCCCAAGTATGATAGGAGGCAATGGCCATGCTTACATGTCCCCCAAAACCCATGCCATGCATTCTTTGTCTTCTTTATTCTTTGTCAACCTGTCTGCTGCAGGGACTTTCTGCCGGCCGGCAGTTTATTGTGCCGATCGGCACTGTTTTTGTGCCGATAAACTCCACATGCAGCCGATGGCCAATCTCAGCAGCCGATGAGCTCTTCCCCCAGCCGGTGAGGCATTTCAGATCATTTGGGAGGTTTCCTGAAATTTTGGGAATTTTTGGAGAGGCAAGGCAGCAAAAACAGAAGCAGCAATGCCATGACACGGATTTTTCGGGCAAAATGGATCGAGCATGCATCGTTCATGCGCCCCGAGGCAGGGCCGAGGCCCCATTACATTTATCTATTTATTTGCTTTAATTTAATAAATTTGTAATAATTTATTTATTCATTTATTCGTTGGACTGTATTATTATTTTGGTCCCTCCGAGCGAGGGCAAAAATGTAATAAGTGTGCGTGAGTGGGTGTATGTCTTCCAACCCCCATTTCTTTCTAACCCTTTTATTTACCTGCTTACAATGGTATATTAGGGCACGTCTATCTTAGCATACCTTATGCAATGCATGTGTGCATTCATGCATTTTGTTTACATGCAGACTCGGTACATCATACAAAGCTGCATTGTATTTTCAAATTCAAATTGAATACATGCTATTTGATCACATTTCACATGCCATGTTTAGGGTTAGCGAGCCTACTCAGTTGCATTTACACTGTGTTGCATTAGCCACTTAACATGAACTAGGTCATGCATGTATGCTTACTAATTTACTGTTTTGGCATAGAGTACGATGTAAGTTTTCATGGCTTTAGCATATCGCATGCGTGTGAATGTTTACCATGACAGTATGCTTGCCATGCGGCTAAGTGCTTACATGATAAACTGTTTGAATGCCTCTGGATGGAGGTTGGATTGCACGAGTTGGAACAACTCATTGAAATCCGCATTTTAGCCTACTTGCGAGTAGCAAAAAACAACACGTTTTTGAGACAAAAGCGGATATGCAATGTTTATTTCCAAATTAGGCGATCTAGTCTATACTTGTTTCTTGGCGCATAACATAGTAATTCTAGGCTAATAATTGGAATAAGAACATAAAGTTTTCAAAAGCGGATATCACGGTTAGTAGAGGCGGTCTCGGGCCAAGGCGAAAGAGTGCTCATAGTGACCTTCCGATCGTATCCAAGCTCGAGCCAAGACCACTTTGGTGATGCCGGACATGTGGCCTTGACCTAGAGTCAGGGTTTCCTAAATTTCCCATTTTAAAAAATATTTAGGTGGCGACTGTGTAATCTGGCAAAGAAGTCCATGTTTGGCACTACTCTTTTCAAAAATCTGGTTTCTCAAACGATTTGCCTGATTTGGTCTCTTTGGTTCAGATTTAGAACATAACAAACAAAAAAGAGTCAGGCTATAGCTTGAGGTCCCCCGTGACGTGTTACAATTATGCATTCTTATTAGGTTATTAGCCTAGATTTACTATGTGATGTGCCTGACATACAAGTCTGATTTGGATCGCTTTGAATTGGAATAAAACATTTCATGTTTGTTTAGAAAGTGGTTTGCTACTACTGAAGTAGGCTAAAATCTGATTTTGCCATCATTGGGTGGGCTTAGAAAAAATGGTTTTGCCACTATCTAGTGGGCTTAAAACTCACAGTTGATAATTTGTTCCGATCCAAATAACCCAACCTTCACCCACAGGCATTCAGGCAGACATATCACATAAACATATAGCCTCATGATAAGCATTCTATTATGGCACACACTCACACGCATACAAAGATGCTAAAACATAAAAACTTACCAAAGTACTCCAAGCCAAAAGCGAAACTATGTTAGAAATCCATGCATGAACTTAACTATACAGAAATGACTAATGTAACACATGCAAAAATGCAACTTATAGCAGGCTCAACTATTCTAAAGATGGCATGTGAAATGCTATAACTAACAAGTATTCAACTCATAATTGAAATACAATGCAGTTAGTATGATCTTGTTGAGTCGGGTGTATCTGAAAGCAGATGAATGAATGCAAACATCCTATCATCTTGTATGCTAATTGAAACATGCCCTAAACTAACCATTATAAAATTTGGTAAATAAAAGGAGAAAAGGCGTGGGGTTGGAAGACATACATCACCCGCACGCACACTTATTACAGTTGTGCCCTCCCTCAGAGCGTCCGAATAAATAATACAGTCCGAATTGATACAGTCCAAATAAAATACAAAACCCTAATTAATTAACAAATTTAACTAGGAAAGCAGTAAACTAGCGCGCAAATCTATGGACCGCCCCAGCTTTGTTCCGAGTGATAAATGATGCAAGCTTGAGTTGCGTTACGCGAAAATCCAGTGCGATGCCCCGGTTTGCCTCTGTTTGCAATTAATCTCGTAATGTTGTGCAAAGCTCTTGAAGGATGTTGATCCTTGATTTACTGCAACAGAGAGCAAGAAAGGGGCATGGCAAAGTATTTTCACATATGTATGCATGACTACTCTTCAGGAAGCGTAGTCCTCGATCCTCGTGCCACCAATCTCGCATCTCGATGCATGATGGCGAGAGTCGAATGCGACTTGATGTGAAATGAATGCACATGAAAACACAACAAGACCTAAACTCCATCATGGGTAATCCGGAGTGTCGGCGACCGGGAATTAAGACACGTTCCGTCACTCAGAGTACGAAACGTCCCTCGTTTCCCGTGCTTGGGCTAACTCCTATCCCAAACACAAATGCAAATGAGATGGCATATACAATGCGACTAACATACAACCTAGCATACGCAATGCTATGAAATGGCATACACAATGCTCGATGTAACATGGCATACACAATGCTCTAACATGCAACCTAGCATACGCAATGCTATGGACCGAAATAGCATATACAATGCACGATGGACTTACACCAACATGAGTGGACCTCAGCCACACTCACATCAGTGGCCATGAGATGAAAATGAGACAAGCGAAATCGTGCACATATGCACGCAAACCGAGGACGAACCTAAGGCACAACATGCAACTCTAACAAGGCATGGCAAGGATGAAGCATGGCATTCAAACATGTAAATTTCAGCCTTTGAAACATGATGCTAAATGGTACGAATCATGCAAATATGTCATACAATGCATGCCATAGGCCAAGAAACTCAAAACTAGGCACATGTATTGAACCATAACCATGCAAAGCAAGCATTATTTGACTATGAAGCACAAAGACGAGCCAAAGCGGGTCCCAAAATATGCACATTACTAGTTTAAAGCATGGCCAAAAATGCTAACATGACGAACTAAAATAGCATGCAACATTGGCTAGTAAGTATGGATTGTATTACAACTATATGATCGCATGAGATCTCATCAAACCAGCCAAAAAGCAGTGAACAAAACATGTCAAAATATGCCCAAATAACCCGAAATGCAGCCAATGCATACAAAAATGATGAGCTCCTTTGGAGGGCCATGCAAGAGGTTACTCAACACATACAAGATAGACACTTAGCATGGCAAAACCAACTCTGGAAATTGATTATGACAGCCCTAAAACTCACCAAATAGGCCATGGAATTGGTCTAAGAAACATGCAAATGGAAGGCCCTTTGAAAGGCCTTCAATAGGATACTCTATACATGCATCATAGACATAAAATATGACCAAAGGGGCCGAAGCAGTCAAGGCGGACCTTAGAACTCACAAAATAGAGCACGGAATGTGACTTCACAACATACAAAATAGAGCCCCTTTGGAAGGCCAATCATGCTAGTAAAAGAAAATGAGGGTGAGAGGGTCACCCCTCTATGATTTCAAAGCTCAAAATCTCATCAAAGCCACTAAAAATCCTTTGGATTTGGTGGCTAGAGAACAAAACAAGGCCAATGCAAATGCGCAAATGCTCAAATGCATGGCTCAAAGCATGTGGAAATGAAGCATGCAAGGAAGGAGATGACTCCAAACAGAAAAGTGACCTCAAAAAAAATTAAAGAGGAGGTCAAAACAAGAATTTTCTAGTTTATAAAAAATCTCGAAAATGTTCACAAGTAAGGCTAAAATAGGATGCAAAAATAGCCCTAAAAGAGAGATTGGGCAAACAAGGAAGTAGATGGCCTCAAACAGCAAAGTGTCCTTAAACAAAGTTGAAGAAGGGCTCAAAATAAGACACTTCACAGTTTAGGTCGAAGCCCAGAAATGCTTGCAAATAGGGCTAAGAAATGAAGCAAAAGAATGCAAGAAAAGGGAAAATGGAGACTTACCCTTGTAGCACAGCAATGCAACAGCTTTTGGTCCAAGATATTGAGCTCTCAACCTTTGAAAATCATCTTGAGGGCTGGAATGGATGGTGGAGGTGGTAGGCTAGGAGTTGTAGTGTAAAATGGCCAAGAACAAGGGTGTTTGGAGGCTTGAAGTAGAGAGATGGAGGGTTGTATGTATATATCTCATTAAAGCTTCTAACCCTTGCAAAATGAGATGGAGGGTTGGTTATATAGAGGGAGAAGGCCATGGCTTCTTGGAGAAGCCTCAAAGGTGGGTCAAAGTTTCTAAAAGAAACTTGACCAAAAAGGTCAAGCTTCTTGAGGAAGCTAAACCAAAAGGGTCAAGCTTCCTCAAGAAACTTGACCAAAGGGCCAAACTTCCTTTGGAAGCTAAGAAAAGGGTGCAAAACTACCTTTAAAAGGATCAAAAACAAGGACAAAACCCTCGGACAGTGGGTCAAGTGCAAAACAGCTGGCACAGCTGGAACACACTCACAAAGGCAAAAACTGGCCGACCAACTCAAAAGGTTCAAGGTGGTCGGCCGACCACCTCCCCTAGTCGGCTGACCAAGGGTCAAAAGGTTCAACAAGATTTTCTGGTCAACCTTCCTAGAAAGGTGGCCTCCCAGATGAGTGGAATACAGCTGCGTAGTGGAAAAACCAGAAAATATGACCCAAGAGAGAAAAAAACCAGCTTTTTATGGAGGTTCAAAAAGGTCAAGAAAAATTACTGGTCGGCCTACCCATATTGGTGGCCTCCCAGATGAGCACAACATAATAGTGGTGTGAAAAACCAGAAATTGTGGCTCAAAAGTAAGAAAAACCAGTTTTTGTCGAAAACCGGCTTTAGGAGAGAAAATGAGAAAACTAGTTTTTCAGGAAAAGGTGGCCTCCACCATCCTACCATCTCCTAGCAATGAAACAAAGGTCCATATCAAAATGAACCCAAACCGATGTAAAAGCGAAGGTTAGGGGCCAAAACTCTGAGTCTAGGGCCAGCAATTTATTAAACAGGAGATGGCGTTTCGGGGAAAAAGCGTTCAAATCAGGATCGGGGGATCGGGCCCCCGTTGGAGGGGTATCAAATTTCCATCCCTACACACAATGTGTACATGTACAATTATATCATGTTTGAAACCTATTCTTCATTTTGCTCAATTTAAAAAGTCAACTTCCTTTTTTTTTTTTACTTATTTAATTTTGATTTTTCTAAACATTGTTTTACTTTTGAGTTAATTTTCTTTTTTTGAAGGGGATTTTTTTTTTTTTTAAGATCCCTGGTATTAAGATTTTATAGTATAAATGACACTCAATATTTTCAAAATGTCTAAGATCCCTCAATATCGATCTAGAGAAAATCCGATCTAGAGAATTTCTCTGGACTTCACAAAGAATTTCTCTAGTCGAATTTTCTCTGGACTTCATAGAGAAATTTTGGTCCACAAAAAATTTTTCTAGACAAATTTTCTCTAGACTTCACAGAGAATTTCTCTAGTCAAATTTTCTCTAGACTTTACAGAGAAATTCTAGTTCACAAGGCTTTATTATTATTGAGAATTTCTCTAGACTATAAATTTGAATTGTTGAGAATTTCTCTAGACTATAAATCTATAATTTGTTGCAAGGTGCATTCACAAAGCTTCATTATTATTCAGAAGCAAAAGAGAAACAATAATTATAAGTAAACCAGAGAATCTGGGAAGGTTGAGGAATGAAGTTGGAAGAAATTTTCTCTGGTTTCCTCTTTAGGTGCTGAAGAAACTTCAAGGGCCTTATTTACCACAGGCTTGGGTTGTATTGGGACCTCTGGTTCTTGATCATGCTCTTCATCTGCCTCCTCATCACCTTCATCAAGAATGTCTTCTTCACTTTCACTTTCATGTAATTCAACATCATATTTGAGTGATAGTTTTCCAAGATTCATCATTTTTTTTAACCAGCTATTAATATAATGCCACAAGTGAAATACATATAAATCCTGAACTGCTCAAAACCAGGAAAACTTCACTCAACTGAACGAGTCCTTGTCCCAAATACTCACGGTCGCTAAATGGATCCATCTCTTCCAAATCATGAAAATATTAAAATATAACAAAACAAAAGAGAACGGAACTATTAATTAAGAAGTAAAAGTCATAATTGATATATGTACATGTATTTATATTACAGGATAAATCTACATTAGATACAAATTCTAAAATTTTACATAGAAGGCTTATGAATTTCTGAAATTCCAACCCATCTTCATTCTTGGACCTTGTTTCTTAATATTGTGAAAACAGGTTTCAACTTTTATGGCTGCGTCTCCTGCGCATTGAGATAGAACCAACCCAAGCCAATGATTCTACCTTAACAAGCAATCATCATTCTACGGAAACTACAGTACCATTGTCAAATATGGTGCAAACCTCAAATATTATGGCTAGAAAGTCATTCATAAAGAAATTATTGTTTTGTCAAAATTAAAGCTTCATTTGTCTCAATGGAAAATAACAAATTAAAAGCCCATCCTGTCGAACTTTGATCTACAGACTATTGTCAAATCTAGAGAAGATTCTAGAGTAATCTAGAGAAAATTCAAGGGTAATCCAAAAAAATGCCAAATCCAAAGAAAATTTGATCCAGAAAAAATTCAAAGGTAATCTAGAGAAAATTGTGAAATTTAGAGAAAATTTGATCAAGAGAAAATTGCCAGATCCAGAGAAAATTGCAGGGTAATCTAGAGAAAATTGCCAAATCCCGAGAAAATTGTCAAATCTAGAGAAATTCAACACTGTTAACACAAAATTTCTCTGGCTTGTAGGAAACATTGTATTCAACACTGTCAACACAAACAATATATGCATACACACACACACATATACACATTTATCAACAACGAGGAGATAGAACTAATTAATTTTTCTTTTGAACCTGAAGCCGTTGTAGACCCTGAGGATGTGGTAGAACCTGAGGAGTTTGTTTCCGATCCAGCTGCCACCGAATCTAGCGGAAGATGAGGAGCCAAGGCGATGGCGACGCATATCGGCGGGGGCAATGGCTGAGTTGTGGGGAGCCATTTCAGCGATGAGGCCAAGGTAGGAGGTGGAGGAGAAGGATGATTGGGACTGCGATGTGCCCCTTGCCATTGTTGAAATAGTGCGGAGATTTCAAGACTTGAGCGATGAAGAAAATAGAAGAAAAAGAAAGAGAGTCGGAGATTTTAGAGAGAGAAAGAGACGTAGAGTTGATTTGAGAGAGTCAAATTTCTCTATAATATATAGGTGTGGGATTGAGGGACTTTAGATATCATAAAATAATATTGGGATCTCTTCTATTACTAAAAATGGAAGAGGGACCTTATACTAATTTTCTCTTTTTTAAATCTATCTCAACTCAACAATTTTTTTTTAAAAAAATCATTTTTTCTTATTAAACACAAACATTTTTTTAGAAAAAAGCTAACAAAATTTACTTATTTTTATTTTTTCTAAACTTCCAAAAAAAAAATAAATAAAGTGAGAATAATATGGTACAAAGATTAAAAGTGGCAACAAATACAAAATGGAATAACAGTTGATTTTTTTTTTTTGGTATTTACTCCGTTCAGGTAGTGCAGAGACACAAAAGTATTTGGATAATAAAAATAATTAATTTTTTTTTATATAATTATTTAATCGATAAATTACAAATATACCCTCTGAAATTTGCTTAAATTACAAATTACCCTTGTGGTTTAAAAAATTACAAATACCTCCTTATCAAAAAATTTTATTTAACAAAATTAATTAAAAAATGAAATTTCTAACTGCTCACCTATATAATAATAAAATTATTTGAATTATTAATTGAAATAAAATTTTAACATTATTAAAAATTGTTAATTAACTTAATGATTTATTAATAAAAAAACTTATTTGTTATGAAATTATAAACCTTAGAGAGTATAATGTAATTTTTAAAACTATATAAAATAATTTGTAATTTAAATAAATCTTAAAAGTGTGTTTATAATTTATCCTTGTTTAATTTAATAAATTATTTTTAAAAAAAAGTCAGGTATGTTTGTTTTTGAATTCTCATTATAGTATCGAGTTGTAATTGTAGTAATGAACATAGGTGTGAAGTAATTGTAGTAATGAACATAGGTGTGAAAATCATTTAGGCTTCTGTTTAAAAGGTAGTTAAAAGTTAATTTTTAATTTTTAATTTATTTTTAACCAACTTTTTAAAATAGCTCACAGTCAAACTCTTAGGTCTTGTTTTGTTTATTTTTTTAGAGAGTTTAGAGAAGAAATTTCAAAATTTCATTTGGTTTAAAAATTTTAGAAAAATTTTCTAAAATTATTTTTCCTTTCTTGCACATCAATTAATTACTTTTTTTCTCTCATCTTTTCTTTTCAATCACTTTTTCTCACATACATCTACTTAACTACAACAAAATATCAAATCATCCCAAACACTTATACTCTAAAACTATTTCCAAAATATACAACCAAACAAACTAAAAAAATTTCTAAGCCTCCGTTTGGGAAGTGGGCTAGCTCTTTGGCTTTTTGACTTTTTTGGTTATATGAATCTGGGCTCAAAAGCTTGGTTTGGGAAGGGCTATTGGCTTTTTGGCTTTTTTTGTGAGAGAAAAGTGTAATGATTATGGGGTTGGATGTGATGTTTTATTCATTGTTATACTCATGGCTATTTTGTCTTTTGTGGCTCGTAGTACGAAATAAGCCCTTATAGGAAACTTTCTCTCTAAAATTTTTTTGAGATAAAATTTTTTTTGTTTGTGTTTGTAGAGTAGTTTTTGAAATAAAAAGTACGAAAACTTATTTAGTTTGACTTTTTTCAGAAATAGTTTTAGAAAATTATTTTGGGGAGAGAGTTTTAAAAAAAGTTATTGATTTGATATGTATGAGAAATAGAGTGCTTTTGAAAAGTAGGTAACCAAACAAAATTTTGAAATTTTTTTTAAAAAAATTTGTTTAGTTTAATTACTCTTAAAAATTTATTTGTAAAAAAATTTTTCCAAAAATGTTTCAAAATCAAACCGAACACACCCTTAATTTTTTAATATTTTAGGCAAACACGCTTTAATCATTGGTCAAATATTTTATTAAAGTCTCTCTCCTACGCTCTAGGTTTTCAGAAACCAGCACGGGAAATGGCGGAGCAACAGAAGTCAATACAAGAAGAGCTTTCACACCCAATCTTACTAGCTGAGCGAGTCATCAAGTCAGCTCAAGAAGGCGAGTCTTTTCTAGCCTACTGCGCCCAACTCGCCAAACAAGGCCCCAAGGTCCCCCACCAGCCCCGCGGGGCCCCCCCCGGCGCCCCCGCCTCCGCCTCCGTCTACGACCGTCCCCTCCGCCGCATCGCCGCTGATGTTTCGAAAAACCTCGACCGCGCCCTAACCCTAGTCCGCAAGTGCAAGCGCCAAGTCTTCGCCATCATCAGCATCGCCGACCACCGCGAGGTTTCCTCCCTCCTCGATTCCTCCGCCGACGACGTCGCCTGGCTCCTCTCCATCTTCGATTCCGAATCCGACGGCGGCGGCGCCAATCTCTCTCTCCCTCCCATCGCTAGCAACGACCCTACCCTCGCCTCTGTCTGGTCCTACATCGCCGCCGTACAAATAAACCACCACCACCGCGGCCGTATCGACGCCGCCAACAACCTCTCTTCCTTTGCCCGAGACAACGATTGGAAGAAGAACATGATCGTCGAAGAAGGCGGAGTTCCGCCGTTGCTCAGGTTGTTGAAAGAAGGGGCTTCGCCGGAATCTCAAATCGCCGCCGCCGGAGCTCTCGTTAGCCTGGGGAATGATCCCAAAAGGGTCAAATTAATAGCCAGAGAGCACGCGGTGGCGGTAATTTTGCAGGTTCTTGGAGATTCTCCGATTAGGGTTCAGATTGCGGTGGCGAATTTGGTGGCGAATATGGCCGAGATGGATTCGGATGTTCAGGAAGAGTTTGGGAAAGAGAATGTAATTAGGCCTCTAGTGATGTTGTTGTGTGTGGATATAGAATTGGATGATACAAAGCTTCAATCAGGTAATACTAGTATTCATTCACTTGTTCAGATTAATAAGGAACTATCTAGAAACCCATTATTAAATCATACGCTCCATTCGAATTCCTCGACGTCTTTGCATATGAAGGACAAGGGAATTGAATCGCCTGAATTGAAACTTGATCTCAGGATTAGTTGTGCAAACGCTTTGTTGAAACTCTCGAAAGGGTGTTTGTTAAATTGTAGGAAGATAACTGAAACGAAAGGGTTGCTTTGTTTGGCAAAACTCATTGAGAAGGAAAAGGAGGAATTGCAGACTAATTGTTTGATGGCACTGATGGAGTTAGCTGCTGTAGCAGAATCTAGCACTGAGCTTAGGCGACTGGCTTTTAAATCCAGTTCCCCAGCTGCAAAGGCAGTTTTGGAACAGCTTCTGAGAGTGATGAACGAATCGACCAGTCCTACATTGCTAATTCCTGTTATAAATTCGATTGGGTCTCTGGCACGCACATTTCCAATGAAAGAAACTCGAATAATTGGTCCTTTGATTACCCTACTTGGGCATGGGAATTCAAATGTGGGTACAGAAGCGGCTATTGCACTTGGTAAATTTGTTTGTCAGGATCATTTTAATCGTGTGGAGAACGCCAAGGCAATTATCAACTCTGATGGGATTCCAAGGCTAATGAATATACTCAAGGCCAATGGTCGGGATCAACTGCGTGAACCTGTATTGCTATGCTACACAAGGGTCTTGAACATGCCAGAGTATTGAATGTTCTTGACGGTGCGGCTCGCTCTGTGTTGCCTCAACATCCTGAATTGAGAGAATTATTTGCCATGGCTATACATCACCTTACTTTATATGAAGCTGGAGTACATAGCCACATACCGGCTCATGCACTGTAAATGACATGGCTTGACCAGCCAAAACGTTTTATTGAGATGGATTTGTCTAGCGACTCTTAGGCTATGTTTGGATTCGGGATTTAGAAAGGGAAAAGAAAAATTAAGGGAAATGTGAATAAATTGAAATATATATATATATATATATTTTATTTTTTTCTTCCTAGAAAATGACTGAATGCATAAATGTATATTATGTGTGATGTGCTAGGCTGGCTGTGGATTTGAAACATTGCATAGTGAAATTTGTTTATTAGTCAGATATTAGCTTTGAGGCACACACGTTTTGAGCATTTTTACGATTTTATTTTATTCACAGAAAATGATTCACACACCAATTAATTAATCCAGACTTTTATTCATGTGATATGGAAGCTGGCTTTAACACATCAATAGAGAGCTAGGGCTTGGAAAAGATTTGGTTTGTTCGGGTTACAATCATACTCATAACTAAATTAACTCGATTCTTTCCTTCTAAATTCAAAATCAAACCGATCATTCATTGAAATTGAACCTGAACCATGCGTTGATTTGAGTTGAAACAGCAATTTCAATTGAATTTAAAATTTTATTAATGTTTTTACTTTACACTTGCTTTTCAACAAAGCAAAATTGGGGTGGGAGTGACTCAGCACACGTGCATCATTTGATGAAAACACTCTGGCCCTCAAACATTGTCACCAATCAATATTTCATATCAAAAATGTTTCATATGGGTATAAAAAGGAGGGAAGTATAAATCGTCAACAATCACAGGAACAACCACCTACATCAGTTAAAAATCTTTCGTCTTTCGCTCTTTTCTATTATTGACAAATCAAATCTGGTTCTCCTTTCCTCTTCAATTTTGTTTCATAATAATCTTCTTCAATATCTTTTGGTTTATTTGATGCAATGGATACCAAGTTTTCTTTCATTTTTGTGCATTTGATCTAAAGATCTCTTTGGCCTTAGGATTTTCTTTTTCTTTTTCTTTTTCTTTTTCTTTTTAATTCTTGTGGGGCTCTCAATGTATTTACTCCAACCCATAGGAGATGTTAGTGTAATTTACCCTAAATCATTATATGGTATGCCCTCTTTTTGCTTTCTATATACTCCAAAAAGGAACTTTTCTTCGCACTTCCCCGAACTTGCACCTTGCTATCCTACACTCGCAAAATATTAGAACATATACGACTAAAATATCTATACCAAATGATCAAATTTTTATACCAAATGATGTGTCATCATTGTTTTGATATAGTAGACCAATAAAGTCCATGTGTGTATGAACATTATCCAAATATCTCGTGGATGACATGTTCAAGACGACTACCATGCAATGCGAGGCCTGAGTATCAGAACAGCTCATGAAACCATCACTAAGCCTGTTGCTTTGAACTCATAACCAGAAAGACCAAGGGGTGGCCCAGTGACCACGTGTGTATTCACCTTAGCAGCCAGGCCTTGAAGAATATCACCTCTTGGGCATTTCAAACACTAGCTTCCTACTCTCCTAAATTCATAGTTCAGTTCATCACACAACTCTTTCGGTGTCCGACACTTTGTATTTTTCTCACCTTGAATAACAAATCACGCTTCCATTTCTCTTGATGAAACCTATTTCTCCTTCAATCTCAACTGCAATGAGTACCTAAGAAAAGTGTCGGATACCAACAGGACCGGAAAACAAATACTTGTTTTCTGGGAAAACACCAGAAACAGTAATCGAATCAAACATTATACAGATCCCCTCCCTCCCCCCTCACTAATAACATGAACCAGAAAGGGAGAATCAGGCAGGTTGAAAAAAACCAGGAAAAAAAATGTTGAAAAGCATACCTATACCACTATACATCACCCAACCCAAAATCTTAAGTATTCCTAAAGTGCATCGAAATTAAAACTTAAGTAGCACCTAATTACCTCACCCTGGTGTGGGTTGTTGCGAGAGAAAGAGAGAGAGAGAGAGAGAGAGAGAGACCTAGGTGATTTGAAACTATGAAGGATGCATTGCATATGCTCTGTCACCCATTAAAAAAATTAAACATCTAAAAAAAATAGTAACTAAGCTTCTAGATATCTCGCCGTCAGCTTCTTTTTAGTTGCTGCTGCCTTTTTCGCAGAGCCGCAATATGCCATTGAAGGGTTGCTCGATTCACCCTATGCACTGGTGGAGATTATAGCATTTCCTAATTGTAGATTCTCACTGGCTTCTCAAATGTGTGTCAATTCTGCACAATTGAGACAGTCACTACAAGTTCTAATTGCCTTAAAAGGTAGTGTGAACTAATTCGTTATTAGCAATGTCAAGGTAGAAAATCGTAAAAAAAAAAATGCCAACTCCATAGCCATGCTGCACAAAGCCAAATTAATAACATCTCTCCTGGTTTTTTGGACCACATACTGCCTTAAACCTTTAGATATGCTATTTAAAGTAAGTAATTTCAAAGCATTTATATACCTGATTGGCCACATATGACCTTTTAGGAGTATTGTCAGAGTGTTCCAACCCAAGTTACTGTTCCCAAGCACCATAAACATCCCTTCTCTATAAAAACAAAATGTCAAAATTAGAAGAGAAGAGAAATTAACCACCTCAACTGTGTATGCATGTGTGTGAGCATTCATATGTGCACATGTGTGTAGAGAGAGAGAGAGAGAGAGAGAGGGGGGGGGGAATCCATGTGCACCTGAAAATGACTAGAAACGACGTCCGAGTCCTGAAGGTACTCAGGGCAACCCAAAGATAAAAATGCGAACTTCCACTGAGAAGATTTTTGGGTGGGTATTCCACTGAGAAGATGGGAAAACATTAATTTCAGAAAGATCACAATAAGATTAACCTAGCACATATTCTGTCAGAGAATGCTGCATTGTAATGTAGAAAGACAAGGCTATGAGCCAAGTAAAATAGTTAATAATTATACCTTTGAAAACTCCTCATCCAGAATTTGCAATTTCTTCTGTATGCGTTCTTTGACTTCAGTCAACGTCTCACCCTCATGGATGACAAGGAAACAAAGGTCCCCCAAAATTCTGGACCTGCTGTTTAAAATAAAAAGGAGAAGAAAGATGTCCACAAAGGGGAGCATAAAACAATTCCTACAGTCCCCCAGCACACCAGCACCAAGGAACACTCTCGCAGGCCTTCCAAGGAGGTCGGGCGAGGAGAGGCAATGAAGGGAGAGTCTCGGAAGACACATTGTACCAAAGAAGCTAACACCAAAGAACATCGGCATGTTCAACGGAAGGAGCTCTGTTTCGACATGACTAATGGAGGGAGGTCCAAGAGGACTCATAACGACACCGGGAGTAGCACACCAAAAAGGCTGAAATCCGTTGACAGCCAAGCTCCTGGACGGACCAAGAAGGATTTAAGAGATTACCTCCAGAGGAAGCGGCAAGACGTCGAGGTAACCTCTCCGGTCAAGTCGAGAACGCCGTTTTCAGTAGAATTGGACAAATTTAAGGCCCCGAAAAGGTTCCACATGCTGAGATTCCAGATATACGACGGTAAGTCTGACCCTAACTTTCACATCGGCTTGTACCTGAACTCAATGGCATTATACACTGGGAACGAGCCGTTACTCTGCAAAGTATTCCCCTCATCCTTTAGGGAAATCGCATCAAACTGGTTTCACAAGTTGCCGAAAGAAACTATGAAAAGCTAGGAAGGCCTGGCCGAGATATTCGTGGCCAGGTTTGTGACAAACAAACTGTAGTCGTTGAGAGTGGACTCCCTGATGGCTCTAAGAATTGGTGAGGATGAAAACCTTAGGGCCTATGCCAAAATGTATTATGAAGTGTTCAACCGAATACCAGGATGCAACCAAGAGGTGGTAGTCGTTTCTTTTAAACGACTGAGCGACGCATCGCTCGCCTTGAAAATCACTGGTAAAGACGCTGCCAAAAAGTATGGAGGAACTTATGGCCAGGATAGAGAAGTATGCAAGAGCTGAGGAAGACACACTGGGGACAAAGGCGTCAAAACAAAAGAAGAGAAAGGGCTCGTTGAAACGAGGCCGAGGTAACACTGGGTACAACAAGCAAGAGACAGGACTAAGGACTACACAGGCAGTCATTACTGTATTCCGAATTCCGGTTTACAAAGTCTTGGAAAGAATCCGGAATCAGCCCTATTATAAAGCACCAGAGAAGATTCTTAGTGAATTTATGGGAAGAAGTCTGGGGAAACGCTACGCCTACCATAATGAGGATGGGCATCTAACTCAGGGGTGTAGAGCCCTCAAAGCACATCTGGAAGACCTGATAAGACGAGGTCATTTAAGGGACCTAGTAGATGAGGCCAGGACAAGAGAGGAACAAGCGAGACTGCCATAGGCACTGGCGGCCAACACCACAATAACAACCCAGAATAACCTCATCACGATTATCGATAAACTACTAAATTAGCTCGGTTCTTCGCTAAACCGAATCGATAATGATGATAATTGAATTAAGCGAAATCTTGAATGGGTGATTGAAATCAGCGAAATTGAATAAGTTTATCTATTGAATTGCATATTGCATCTGTTTGATTGATTGATTATCTGTTTGAATTCATATGTTTAAACTGTTAATTGAAGGTCTTATCGGCGGCCGAATTAGGAACCGTTTAGAGTTTTGGAATCAGTAGAATATTTGTGATTTAATGGTATATTTATCTAAAAAGTGATTTGGTATGTTTAAATTAGATTAAAATAAGTTAAATTGCATAGTTTGGCTTATTTACAACTTTGCCCTTGTTAGTGGGCCACTACACCAATATTTTGGAGCTTGATGCACTAGATACAACACTTGATCAAGCTTTTCCTCAGCCAAATTGAGAGCCCAACCGACCCTTAGAGAGAGAGAGAGTAGGAGAGTTGATTTCATCTCCTTTTGCTTGGCATTGCTTGGAAATTGAAAGATTTATAACATAGATTGCTAAATTGAGCTTGCAAGACTTGTAATTGAGACTTAGGTAAGTGAATTCATCTTCTTTTTGTTGTCCTTAAGCTTCATCTTGCATGGTTCATGCTCCATTGTAGGATTAAACCATGATTTAGTGCTAAGAGGTTGAATTATGCTTGAATTCATGCATGCATGGCCATTTTGGTGATTTTTGAGTTGAATTCATGTTGGATTGTCCATGCATGTCCATGTTTAAGCTAAAGTCCATGTTTTCATTTTGTTTTCCAACTATTGAGCTCATTAGAGCAAGATTTGAACCTTGAATTTGGTTAAAAACTCATGCATTGCATGTTTTGGAATTGTTCTTGAAATGGGTTTGAATTTTGGATTTAATTGACTCACCTTTGGGGCTTGAATTCATAAATTGGCTTTTGAAACTTGTTATACATTGTTTTGGGATGTATTTTCCAGAATTTGGGCCCAAGAGGTCGAGAATTGAGTTGAGAATGCTTGGTTTGAGCTTGGAAGGCAAATCTGGAAATTCCAGATTTGGCTTCTTCGCTCAGCGAAGATTCTCGCCGGCGACCAACGTTTCCTCGAGCCACGCTCGGCGAAGGATTGGTGGCTCGGCGTAAAATCGAGCATCCAGTACTTTTACTGTTTCATCAGACCGCTCGAGCGAAGGACCTCTCGCTCGAGCGAAGCCTTTGATTTTGCAACCTCGCTCGAGCGAAGGAAGGCTCGCTCGAGCGAGACCCCTGTTTTCAGCAACTTTTGAAAAATGCCTTCCAAGTGTATTTTTGCATCCTCATCCCATCCTAGGCATTCTTAGGCCTAGTTTAAGGCATCTTAATGAGGATTTAGATATAAAACCACACCGAGAAAATTTAGGGATTTAATTATCATCCTTCCCGACTGTGAAACTTAGTGTGTGTTCTATTTGTTAACTGTTTAGGGTTGGCTCTCGGGGACGCGCTCTAGCTACTATTAGCCCAATCTCTGTGAGTACCAATTGTGTAAAGATATATTCAAAATGATTATCTTTTGAATACTGAATGAAGCTATTTATTGAACTAATATTGTTCTTGAATGAATGTATGTCTGTATTACAGGCTGTATTGTGGCATCCTTAGCAATTCTTATTCTTTATTCTGAGCTCTGTCGGTTCCTTATTGGGACCATCTTGTTTTGATTGATGGCCATCATTCTTGTTGTCTGTTAAGACCGGTCCTTTGGACCCTCTTGTTTATAGGCTAATGGGTGTACCACATATGGTGATTGATTGAAATCTTTGAAAGATGAAATCTTGTTTAATGGTGATTTCATTCTTGTAAGGACATTCATTCATAACCTCTTTACGCATTATGTTATTCATCGGGCTTTAGCTCACTTTGTTTATATATATATGTAGGTTCTCGCAATGCATCGGAGCTAGGGGCGTGGGTTGGTCCCCAGCTTTGTCAGGCCGGCCTATGTGCCTCACTGCGAGGTTCCGAGTTGCCATGCTATGGCTTGGGGTGTTTTTGTGTCCCCTACCGGTCTCCTCACTGTTTTGTACTTTTGTATAGACTGTCTACTATTTTACTGTACCGTTATCGAGGGATTAGGTTCCCGAACTGACTGTTTGTAAATGATTGTATAGATCGTACTGTTTTGAACTGTATAAATGCATAAAAAATGTTTTTGGCATACAGATTTTCACAGCTCAATGGACACTAGTTATTTACTGTATTGGCTTCCGCCAGGCCATGTACTCTATTTAACTGTATTACTGTTCAGCAGGCCTTCGGTAATCTCGGATTACTGGCCAGTTACGGTGCTAAACCCATAGGGCCGGGTTTGGGTCGTGACAGAGTGGTATCAGAGCGATACTTAACCACGAGTTATACCGCACATACGTGTCCAAATGAGCTATAGGGTGTCCTAGAAAAGCAATTAGGGCATCTCATGAACTTGAAAAATATGTGCTCATGACTGACTGACTATATGTTAAAATGTTAAACTGTTTAATTATACAACTGCTTATTATGATAACTGTTATAACTGCTTATAGTGAAATGGATAACGCAAACACTGCAAATGAAACTGAAGCATCATCCTCTGAGGCCAGAATGGCCAGACTTGAACAAATGATGGGACTGATAATTGAAAGACTAGATCAACAACCGAACCAACAGCCCCCACCTCCTCTTCCTCCAGTCTGGCAGAACAGAATGTCTGAGAATGTGAATGCTAATGAGGTGGACATTATTACCTTGACTCATAAATTGACAAGATGAAACCCGTCCTTTCAGGGAGGCTTAGAACCGCTAAAGGTTGAAGCTTGGGTGCTTGAAACAGAAAAATTGTTTGAAATGTTTCCGTGCTCCGAAGCCAATAAAGTACTGTTAGCAACCTTCACCCTTCAGGAAGAAGCAAGAAGGTGGTGGATGTTGACCCGCGATGCGAATACTAATATGACTTGGGCTCAGTTCAAGGAGTCCTTCTTTGAAAAGTATTTTCCCCAGTGCATCGAGGGAGAAAAAATGCGGAGTTTGAACAAGCGAGACAGGCAATATATGCATTTGCAGTATGAGAAGAAATTCACTGAACTTGCTAGGTATGCATCACACATGGTGGACACCGATTATAAGAAGGCTAGAAGGTTTGAAGGAGGCCTTAGTGTTGCTATACTGGACCGAATAAATGTTTTGAAAATGCCAACTTTTGTGGGTGTTCTCGTAGGGCATTGATGGCGAGCGAATATTGCATGATGAAACAATAAAACGTCAACAAGCGAGTGGCAAGGAAAAAGCGGGGTTACAAATTTAAGAAAGGCAAGCATAACCCAAAGAGAAAGCGAGAATCACGGGGTCGACTAGACTGACCAAGGAGTGGGTTTACTCCACCTGCTCGTATGTGGCAATAAGCACAAAGGGTTTGCTACAGTTTCGGAGCTTGTTTCAGGTGTGGCAAGGTGGGCCCTGAAATTAAAACGTCCTCTGCCCCGCAAGCCAAGTAGTAAAGTGCACCAGCCTTGGCAAGTACAACACCAAAACCGAACCCCAAAGCTAGGGAAAGAGCCTATGAGCGAGGGGCAGTGTTCGCCTTAATCTTAGGAGACGTGCAAAACACTGAGACTATTGTGTCAGGTATCCTCTCTATCTGTGCTCAAAATGCATATGTGTTGATTGATTCGGTGTCTACACACTCATATGTGTCGCATGCTTTTTCGCGTAAATTGAATAGACCCTTAGAACCCATGAACTATCTGCTAACTGTATCATCACCTGTTGGGGGATCCATGACATGTGCATATATGTATCCTGCTTGTGAAATTATTGTTGGGGATATGCATCTGTTTATTGATTTACTACCGTTGAACATAGATCATTTCGATGTAATGTTGGGGATGGATTGGTTACAAAAATATCATGCTACTATCGATTGTGTGACCAAGCAAGTTGTTTTCCGTCCACCGAGTTTGCCTGAGTTTGTGTTTAATGGAAGTGGAGTAGTACCTCCTCCATATCTGATTTCTTCTGTAAAAGCCGTCAAACTGATTAGAAAGGGGTGTAAAGGATATCTGTGTTCTGTATTGACTGTACCTGCTAATGATAATGTTAAAACTGATGTGAATTGCATTCCTATAGTTAGAGAATTCCCAGATGTATTTCCAGATGATCTACCAGGGGATTTGATTGACCGGGAGATTGAATTCACCGTTGATGTAGTTCCGGGTACACAACCAATATCTAAAGCTCCTTACAGAATGGCTCCAACTGAACTGAAAGAATTGAAAGTGCAATTGCAGGAACTGTTAGACAAGAAGTTTATCAGGCCTAGTACCTCACCGTGGGGCGCACCTGTTTTATTTGTGAAGAAGAAAGACGGCTCACTGAGACTGTGTATTGATTACCGAGAACTGAACAAGGTAACTGTAAAGAATAAATACCCATTACCGCGTATTGATGATTTATCTGACCCGATTCTGAGGTGCACAAGTGTTTTCCAAGATTGATCTCAGATCGGGGTATCACCAACTGAAAGTTAAACCAGAAGATGTTGATAAAACTGCTTTCAGAACGAGGTATGGCCACTTTGAATTTTTAGTTATGCCGTTCGGAGTCACGAATGCCCCTGCTGCATTTATGGATCTTATGAACAGAATTTTTAAACCATACCTTGACGATTTTATTGTGGTGTTTATTGATGACATACTGATTTATTCTAAGACTGTTGAAGAACATGAACATCATCTGAGACTTGCCCTGCAAACCTTAAGAGAACAGAAACTGTATGCTAAACTGTCTAAATGTGAATTCTGGCTTGATCATGTTATGTTTTTGGGGCATGTTATTAGCAAAGATGGAATCTCTATTGATCCGCAGAAAATTGAAGCTGTAGTGAACTGGCCTAGACCAACGAATGTAACTGAAGTCCGAAGCTTTTTGGGTTTGGCCGGATATTACAGAAGGTTTGTTAAAGATTTCTCCAAGATTGCCTTACCACTGACTCAGTTGACTCAGAAGGGAACACCGTTTGACTGGACTGACCAAAGGGAATCGGCATTCCAAGAGTTGAAAACCCGACTTGTGACCGCACCGGTTCTGACTCTACCTTCAGGTACGGATGGTTATACTGTGTTTAGTGATGCTTCTCATAAGGGTTTGGGGTGTGTTTTAATGCAGAATGGGAGAGTTATTGCTTATGCTTCTCGACAGTTGAGACCGCATGAAAAGAACTACCCTACCCATGACTTAGAACTTGCTGCAGTAGTGTTTGCACTGAAAATTTGGCGTCACTACTTGTATGGAGCAACGTGTGAAGTGTATACTGACCACAAGAGCCTGAAGTACTTTTTCACTCAGAAAGAACTGAATATGAGACAGCAGAGATGGCTTGAACTGATAAAAGATTATGATCTACAGATTCTGTACCATCCGGGAAAAGCCAATACCGTTGCCGATGCCTTGAGCCGAAAATCGATTGCCAACTTAGCTTGTTTGCTCACCGGACAGAAGGAATTGCTTTATGACCTTGAGAAGTCTGAAATTGAAATTGTTTTGAGAGAACAGGGTGGAACAATAGCTGCCATTACTGCTCAACTAGCCTTGATTGAGGAAATTAAAGAAAAACAACAACTGGATGATTTCTTGAAAAAGGTTATTGAAGAAAGAGATTCTAAACCGAGACCGGGGTTCAAATTTGAGAACAATGTTTTGAAATTTCAAGAAAGACTGTGTGTGCCAAACGACACTAAATTGAAAAGGAGAGTTCTGCAAGAAGGCCATAATTCGAAGTTTTCGATTCACCCAGGGAACACGAAAATGTACCAAGATTTGAAACAGAATTTCTGGTGGCTAGGAATGAAGAAGGAAATTGCCGACTTTGTGTCTAAGTGTCTTCATTGCCAACAAGTCAAAGCGGAACATCAGCGACCCGCGGGCTTACTGCAACCCTTACCCATACCAGAGTGGAAATGGAAGCATATCACGATGGATTTTATCGTTGGATTACCTCGCTCCAGAAAAGGTATGGACTCTATTTGGGTTATTGTTGATAGATTGGCTAAATCTGCACACTTCCTACCTGTCAAGACAATTTATAATGCAGACAAATTGGCTGTTATCTATATTGACGAAATTGAGCTTGGAAGGCAAATCTGGAAATTCCAGATTTGGCTTCTTCGCTCGAGCGAAGGATTCCTCGCTCGAGCGACCAACGTTTTCTCTGAGCCACGCTCGAGCGAAGGATTGGTGGCTCAAGTGTAAAAATCGAGCATCCAGTACTTTTACTGTTTCATCAGACTGCTCGAGCGAAGGACCTCTTGCTCGAGCGAAGCCTTTGATTTTGCAACCTCGCTCGAGCGAAGGAAGGCTCGCTCGAGCGAGACCCCTGTTTTCAGCAACTTTTGAAAAATGCCTTCCAAGTGTATTTTTGCATCCTCATCCCATCCTAGGCATTCTTAGGCCTAGTTTAAGGCATCTTAATGAGGATTTAGATATAAAACCACACCGAGAAAATTTAGGGATTTAATTATCATCCTTCCCGACTGTGAAACTTAGTGTGTGTTCTATTTGTTAACTGTTTAGGGTTGGCTCTCGGGGACGCGCTCTAGCTACTATTAGCCCAATCTCTGTGAGTACCAATTGTGTAAAGATATATTCAAAATGATTATCTTTTGAATACTGAACAGAACTGTTTATTGAACTAATATTGTTTACTGAATGAATGTATGTCCTGTATTACAGGCGTATTGTGGCATCCTTAGCACTTATTCTTTATTCTAGAGCTCTGTCGGTTCCTTGTGGACCATCTTTATTGATTGATGGCCATCATTCTTGTTGGAGTCTGTTAAGACCGGTCCTTTGGACCTCTTGTTTATAGGCTAATGGGTGTACCACATATGGTGATTAGTGAAATCTTTGAAAATGAAATCTTGTTTAATGAAGATTTCATTCTTGTAAGGACATTCATTCATAACCTCTTTCGCATTATGTTATTCACGGGCTTTAGCTCCTTTGTTTATATATATATGTAGGTTCTCGTGACCAGGCCCGGAGCTAGGAGGCGTGGGTTGGTCCCCAGTTTTGTCAAGCCAGCCTATGTGCCTCACTGCGAGGTTCCGAGTTGCCATGCTATGGCTTGGGGTGTTTTGTGTCCCCCACCGGTCTCCTCACTGTTTTTGTACTTTTGTATAGACTGTCTACTATTTTCTTTGTACGTTATCGAGGATTAGGTTCCGACTTGTTTGTAAATGATTGTATAGATCATCTTGTTTTGAATGTATAAATGCATAAAAATGTTTTTGGCATACAGATTTTCACAGCTCAATGGACACTAGTTATTTACTGTATTGGCTTCCGAACCATGTACTCTATTTAATCAGTATTCTTGTTCGGGCCTTGGTAATCTCGGATTCTTGGCGATTCTGATGCTAAACCCATAGGGCCGGGTTTGGGTCGTGACAACAACAGCAAGCAGACAGACCTCGAGTGATCAATGTGATTCATTCAAAGGTCAATGAAGACGAGATACGTGAGGAGACTCAAAAGGTAAAACACTTACAGCATGTATATCAGGTCCATCAAAAGAGACTTAGGGCAGACGAATGTCAGGGACCAATGGTGTCCTTTACTGAAGACAACCTAGAGATGGTGCCGCATCCACACAACGATGCCTTGGTAATATCCCTCCAGATTGGAGAGTGCTAGGTAAAACGAATTCTAATCGACCAGGGTAGCTCTTGTGACATCATGCATGTCAGGTGTTACAAAGAGCTTGGCCTTCACCAAGATAACCTGGAACAATCCAATGGTCCAACGGTTGGGTTCAACAGAATGCCGATGTGGCCCCTGGGAGCAATAAGTTTGGAGGTGCAGGCTGGCACCAAGAAAGTAAAAACGGAGTTCACAATAATTGACAGCCCCTCCCCTTACAATGCTATCCTAGGAAGGCCATGGCTGCATGCAATGGGAACTGTTTCCTCAACATTGCACCAGCTGTTGCGGTTCCCAACAGAACATGGAATTGAGGAAGTTAGAGAGGATCAGTGCAGGCAAAGAATTGCTCCATGGCAGCAATGAAATCCACCTGCAACATACGAGAAGCAGAAATAGTAGAGATTGAGGATGAGGACATGGAGGTCCTTAAGGATGTCGACAAAGAACCAGTCGAGAAAAGTGAGGAAGCCCTGAAGAAGATCTTAGTCCAGCAAAGGGATGAATAGCACTTCTTCCTTCTCGGCTCAGGCTTGGCCGAGGAAGAAGAAAAGGAATTAGAGGCATTTTTTAGAGCAAACCTTGAGATGTTTGCCTGGACACCATACAAGATGCTTGACATTGACCCCGGAGGTCACTTACCATAGACTGAATGTGGACAGGTCGGCTAAACCTGTCATCCAGCGAGCAAGGAGGCCTACGTTGATGAATGTTGAGGCAGTAGAAGAGGAATTAAATAAACTTCTGGAGGTCAGAGCCATTTGAGAGGTAAACTATCCAATATGGTTATCAAACACGATTGTTGTGAAGAAAAAGAATGGGAAGTGGAGGGTCTATGTGGACTTCACCAACCTGAATAAGGCTTGTCCCAAAGACAGTTTTTCACTTCCCAAAATTGACCAATTAGTGGATGCCACCTCAGGACATGGAAGGATGAGCTTCCTGGACGCTTACAGAGAGTACTATCAAATAGCCATGTACCCCCCAGATGAGGAGAAGATTGCATTTGTCACCCCAAAAGGGCTGTATTGCTACAGAGTGATGCCTTTCGGGTTAAAAAATACATGAGCAACTTACTAGAGATTGGTGACTAAGATGTTCAAACATCTAATAGGCAAAACAGTGAAGATATACATTGATGAGATGGTCGTGAAGACCAAGGAACCTGAGGATCATCTAGCCAACCTGAAAACAGTCTTTGAAATCCTAAAGACATTTCGACTCCGACTCAATGCGTCGAAGTGCGCATTTGGAGTTGGGACAGGAAAGTTCCTGGGATACTTGGTCACCAGAAAGGGCATTAGGCAAGCCCGAATCAGATCAAGGCAATCTTAGAGTTAAAGAGCCCAATGTCGGCAAAACAAGTACAGATGTTGACTGGAAGGGCTGCAGCCCTAAATAGATTCATAAGAAGAAGTTCTGACAAATGCAAACCTTTCTTTAGTTTAGTGAAAAAAGCCACAGACTTCTTATGGACAGAAGAGTGCGAAGCCGCCTTGGCCAACTTGAAGAAATACTTGACCGCTGCCACAGTTTTGTCAAATCCAGTACCTGGAGAGGAGCTGTTCTTATACTTGGCAGTTTCAGAGCATGCAGTGAGTGCAGTGGTAATCAGGGAAGAAAATGGAGAACAAAGTATAGTTTACTACGTGAGTAAAATCCTAGCAGATACAGAGACCAGATACTTACCCTTAGAGAAACTGACATTGGCCTTAGTAATGGCTTCCAAGAAATTGAATCATTACTTTCAAGCCCTCAAGATTATGGTATTAACTGAGCATCCTTTGAAGTCCCTGTTGTAGCAAGGGGATCTGACAGGCAGGATAGCCAGATGGGCAGTGGTGTTGGGCCAATACGACCTGGAATTCAGACCTAGAACAGTAATCAAAGGCCAGGTTTTGACCGACTTCGTGGCTGAGTTCACACCAAGCGCCCTTATACATCGGGCTCCATTAAGCCGAGGTATACAATGTCCAAGTGAACAAGGAGAAACCTAGCTAGGGATAGCAGAACAGAGGAAAGAAGAGAAACTCGGGCCTTGTAGTATTTACATCGGTAACTCCTTCCGACTGTTTGTTGATGGGAGTTCAAACCGATAAGGAACGGGGGCAAGAGTAGTGCTAGTATCGCCGGATGGGCAGATACTGGAACAATCCATTCGTTTAGGGTTTAAGGCCTCAAACAACGAAGTAGAATATGAAGCACTGATTGCAAGATTGAAGTTGGCAGTAGCAATAGAAGCCGACGAAGTGATGGTCTTCTGTGACTCCCAACTTATCGTCAACCAGGCAACAAACGAATACGCAGCCCGAGATGAAAGGATAGTAGCCTATGTAAAGGAGATGGGCAGACTGATAGCATTATTCTAAAATTGCCGACTATAGCAAGTTAGCCGAGATGACAACAGCCATGCTGATGCCTTGGCCAACCTGGCTAGTGCAATAAAACTAGGAGGGGCAAGGACAATAATAGTTGACTATTTGTCAGGTCCAAGTGTAGAACCACTGAACACAGAGTATAAGGCAATCTGTGTGGATATGGGACCAAGTTGGATGGATGTGACAATAGTATTCTTTAGAGATGGGAAACTATCAGATGATCATAAAGAAACACACAAGATCATACTGAAGTCGGCAAGATTCAGTTTGACAGTAGAAGGACATCTCTACAGAAGATCTTTTACTGGTCCCCTTTTGAGGTGTATGCATCCTTCACAAATTGAATACTTCTTGTATGAAATATACGAAGGAGTATGTGGAAGCCACACTAGGGACAGGTTACTTGCTCATAGGGCCATTACTCAGGGATACTGGTGGCCCTATATGCAGAAAGATACTGAAGCCTATGTCAGAAAGTGTGAGAAGTGTCAGAGGTTTGCACCTTTGATACACCAACCAGCAGCGGATTTGAACCCAGTGTCCAGCCCTTGGCCATTTGCCCAGTGGGGCATGGATCTTGTTGGACAACTGCCTCAAGCGACTGGACAAAGGAAATTCTTGCTAGTGGAAATAGATTACTTCACCAAGTGGGTAGAAGCTGAACCCCTTGCAAAGATTCGGGACATTTATGTAAAGAACTTCATATGGAAGAACATCATCACTAGGATTGGGATTTCAAGGGCGATAATAGCAGACAATGGTACGCAGTTTGACAGTAAACTAATCAAGAGCTTCTGTGCAAAGTACAAAATCAAGAACTACTATTCCACTCCAAGCTTCTCTCAAAACAATGGACAAGCAGAAGCATCCAACAAAACTATCTTGGATGGGATTAAGAAGAGGCTGGAAGCAGCAAACGGAAAGTGAGTGGAAGAGTTGCCCAATGTACTCTGGACATATCGGACTATGCCGAGAAGATCAATTGGGGAGTTCCCATTTGCCATGGCTTGTGGCACAGAGGCAGTAATCCCATTAGAAGTGGGCATCCCAGAGATCAGAACCTAGGGAGTGGAGAAAGGGACTAATGATGCATTTTTAGCCCGAGATCTAGACCTATTGGAAGAAAGAATGGAGAAAGCAGTAATTCAGCTAGGGGCATACCAGCAGCAGCTTACCAGGGCTTACAATAAAAAAGTCAACCCACGAGAGTTTCAAGTTGGGGACTTCGCCCTGAAAAAGGTCGTCGGCAACAAGAAGGATCCCAGAGAAGGCAAGCTTGACCCAAATTGGGAGGGACCTTATAGAATCATCTCGATCCTAGGCAATGGGGCATATCGGCTTGAAGACAGTGAAGGCAAAGAGTTGCCAAGACCTTGGAATACTTGCAACCTGAAATTTTTATATCATTAGATTTTTTGTTTTCTAAAGTTTTTTGTTATTAGCCGAAGTAAATAATAAAATTTTTTAGCTCAATTCTTAATCTCAAACTTGTGTGAAACGACTAACTAGACCCTTAGCGATGTTTCTAAGAGAAACATGACGAATAACTTAGACTTATTATATGGCAAAGTTGAATTATACTTGCATATAATAGAGTTAAACTAAGTTAGCGATGTTTCTAAGAGAAACATGACGAATAACTTAGACTTATTATATGGCAAAGTTGAATTATACTTACATATAATGGAGTTGAACTAAGTTAATCATGTTTCTAAGAGAAACATGACAAATAACTTAGACTTATTATATGGCAGAGTTGAATAATACTTGCATATAATAGAGTTAAACTTAGTTGACAATGTTTCTGATTCAAACATGACGAGTCACTTAGACCCATTATATGGCAGAGTTGAATTACACTTGCATATAATGGAGTTGAACTAAGTTGAATTAACCTGGACTTGCCATATCGGCAGAGTCAAACACAGATTCAAACTAAGTACATTTAAGTAAGATTAACAGAGGAACCCAGGGTTGAGAACCTCGGCTAGTCTCTATTTGAACACAACTTCGGCAACAAGGTCATAACCACATGCGTAATGAGAACCTAAGTGAAACTTAAGTTCACATTAGGGGGCAGAGAGTTGGAGAATAATGCTTGAGACAACACTTGTTGAAATTTTCAAGAAAATTTACAAGTTGAAGTCAAGCCGATGTGACATTAAAAGAAGTATCTACTTACTTGCCAAGATTGAAAAGCATAGGAGACTGAAGTCTTTGATAAAAGACAGTAAGTAAAGTGGCAAGTTTTAGATAAACACTTGTGAAAACATTTTTACAAAGTTTTTTAAGTGCTAAGACAAGGCCGAGATAAACAAGTTGGAAGTTATGTCCGAGGTATTTATACCCCAGGAGATTGCACAGATAAGGTGCACTTTTGAAAATGTGCAAAAATATTCTAAGTATGGAATGGCACATAGAGGAAAAGAAGGCATACATACTTGCATTCAAAAGAAGAAAAAAAAAAGGACACTTCAGCCTACAGAGGGACTACTAGTTCAGATTACAAAAGTGGCACGTCGGCCAAATATGAAAACTAAAAACATTGTTTAGAAAAGTACTAAGTACAAAGAAAAAGCTTGTAATTAGACTACTCGGCGTCGGTAGCAGGTTGTGTCTCGGCCCCAGAAGACAATTGGGAAATCTTCTCGATAGCCTTCTCAGCCATGAGCTCGGCGTCGATCTCTTGTAGAGTTTGATCGAGGCTCTTCTCAGCGATTGGCACCTTGGCTGTTGTCTTCTTGGGAGAGGCACCTTTTGAGACCTCGTGCTTCTCATCCTGAGTCAAGTCTAGGACTTGCTTATTCAGAGTTGGGGACTTGGCCCTAGTAGGAACTTCAGCATCAGCTACCTCGGCCTCTTCATCATCAACTTCCTCTCCTTCTTTTTCTTCTTCTTCCCGCCCCAGTCTTAGCCTTAGATTGGCTAGAAGCGAGAGGGAATGGTAGCACAAGTCGGCCTACATCTTTGAGAAAAGAGTTCTTGGGGACAGCCAACTCCTTCAGAGCAGCCATCCAACCAAGGGAGTAACCCTTGTTGCATGCCTCTCTGACTTATTTTTTGTAGTCTTCGCGGACGTCGATTGCCCCCTCGGTATAGGCCTTCTCGTCCGCCACTTTGATCTCGGCGGCTTTTGTGGCCAAGGCATCTCGGAGCTCGACTTGGACTTCGATTGTTTTTGTTTCGGCCTCTTTTTTCTCGGCCTTGAGGACCTCAACGATAGCCTCTGCAACCCCCGCCATTTCTTCGGCCTTGTCTTAAGCTTGCTTGGCTGCCTTGGCTTGATCTATTAGCACTCTCATCTTAGCCTCTGCGTTGTTTAACGATTCAAGCAAGCCAGTAGCTTCCTTGGTCTTGTGGACCAACTCCTTCTTTATTTCCTCGGCCTACATCGCGAAGGAATAGGCGTGCTGGATTGCCTAGAAAAAATGAAATAAAGAAAGTTAGTAAACTTTAAAGTTTAAGACAAAGAATGAAGAGTACCAAGTGTTAGGGATTTACCAATATAGAATGCTGCACCATCAAAGCGAAATTTTCATATTCGCTGACCTTGGCCATACGATTGAGGACATTAGGAAAGAGCAGCACAGTGGAGAGAGTGACGCCAACCTCAATATTAGAGGCACTGTCACTAGCCCTGACTGGCTTATCCTCAATCATAATGGAAAGGGCCCAGGGGTCATCGGATTTAAGAGAACCCGAGGTGGCTGTTAAGTCCGACCTCGGCTTCTTTGACTTAGTGGATTCAGAGGGGTTAGCCTCGACAGGCCTCTTCTCCGTGGCAGAGGAACTTTTTTCTGCCTCGGTGATTTTTGAAATCGACAAGGTATCCTTAGAGTCGATTTGAGTCACCGTTGCCTTTGCTTAGGCCTTCTTTAACCTCTGCTTAGGCCTTCTTTTGCCTCTTTAGCTTCGGTTTTGGTTGGGATTGAGAAGGTGAAGATTGAACTGTGACAACATTGGAGATGTCAGTTAGAAGGTCATCTACAACAGCCTTTTTGTGACCCATCTCGTCGGCGGCAACGGCGACAGTGACTTTAGTGCCAAAATGGATCGCTAGAAGCGCAGTCGGTGGGTTGGCTGGATCGTAAGCCGACACCTCAGTACTTCGACATCTTCGGCTATGAGTTCTGCCTATGGAGGCGAACAGTGGAGCTCGACGTCGGCGTTGGCGCTGAGAAGGTGGAATTAGTTGTGGAGCAGAAGTTGATGGCTGTTTGGCTGGGTCAGATGTTGAGGCTTGGTCAGGCCTTGGTGATGAGGTAGTTAGGGGAGTTGTTGCTAAGGGTAGCGACTTGCTCTTCTTTCGGACGTCGGACAATGTGGATTTATAGGTCGAGATGTAGTTCAGGACCAGAGGAGCCTTGCGCTGATTAACAGGCAAGTCCAGTAGCTTCCTAAATCCTTTGTTGGGGTGAAAGGCTTTACGGAAATCCTTTAGGGGCTGAAGAAGAATTGCAAAGTAAAACAAATAGACGTTAGAACATACAAAAGCATCAAAATAATAAAGACTTGAAAGCAAGTAAAGTGACACTTAGCTCTCACTATTTCCCTCTCTGAATACTGTTCGGCTTAAGGAGTAGAGGTGAAGGTCATCATCTAGTGAGAACTCCCAGTTGTCCGAGACAATGAAATAATCATCTCCAGCACCCTTGTTGGAGTCTGGGAGGTCGGTGATGAGTTTGTATTCTTTGGATCTCGACTTAAGGTAATAGATGTAGCCCTTTTCTGACTTCAGGCCACACATTGTATAACAGTATTGGATATCGGCTAGGGTTATCCTAGCGTTTTCTCGGCTAGCTAAGGCAATGATACCGTTGATGACTCTGTAAGAGTTAATGGCTAATTGCATCGGGTTAAGCTTATAGTAGTGAAGGACTTGGCGAAGAGGATGTCAAGGGAGAACCTAAGCCTGCACTCAACGAAGGCTACTACTGGGAAGGGCATGGAATTGTCTTTGGGCATGATGGAGTCCTTCTCCCCAGCCAACCTAAGATGAACGTCGGCAGGGATAGAGAACTCTTGCCTAAAGTATTCAAGCTTCTCTGGGGTGTCTACCCTCTACCTAAACATACCCATGATGCCGGCTAAGAGGGACGAGGTGAGAATTTAGAAGAAAATGGTTTGTATGGGTTTAAGGGACCTCGGCTAAACCCAAAACAGAAACAGGGGTAAGGGTTTTTCAAAGATCAATGGGAGATTGTTACAGTTTCCCTAAAGTTTGTGAGTTTTAAGGCAAATCCCAAACCTAGAGCTATTGAAACAGAAATTAAGAGCAAGAATCTGGAAAATAAGACAAAAAGAAAGCAAAAAAGAATGTGATTCAGAACTCAGAAAGCACAAATCCAGAACGATTGTACAAAAGTGTGTGCAAATGAGCAAAAAGCCAAGAACAGTAGCAAGATAGCAAGTGTATACACCAAATGTGTACCCAGAAAAAGATGGCACAGAAGCAGGATCGTGAACAACTATGGTGGAATTCAAAACACAAACAAATATATTCAAGAATGTGAATACATTCACGAAAACAATGTACAAAAGCAACAAAGTTCGAAGTCAAAACTGAAAAGAGGGAAAAAAACAATAACTTACCAAAGAAAATGATGCCGGAGTGAAATTTGCCGAAGTTAGATGACGACGGTGAATGGAACGGAGCGATGAATGCTTCACTGAAAAGAATGAACGGAGCAGGTTGCAAAGCTTGAAACAATGGAGGATTTGGGAGATAGGTGTTAGAGAGAGAAAGCTTAGAAGAAGACGAAGATACAAAAGTGAAAAGACGGTGTGAGAGAGAGAGAGAGAGAGAGAGAGGTGTGTTTTTGATTAAAACACGAAAGGGCGGCAAAATCACAATTAATGTGCCTAGGACGACGTGTTTGTCAGGCGGCACACGCAGAAACGACGCGACCTGATGGCACGTGTCAGGTACAGTTCAATAGGGAAGAGATGCGTGGCGAAAACGGTTGAGTTACTGTGCATAACAGCTCATACGCGTGTAGAAACTCTTGGAATTCTTGATTTAATGAAGCAAAGACCTCGGCTAGGGGAATGATCTCGGTTAAGGAACTTGGAAAACTTAGCTCTTGGTTCTAAGGCATTAACAAAACACACTGAAGTCTTGGCCATATGGAGCCGATGTGTGATAACCTCGGTGATGAATGATAGAGTAAGCTTTAGCCGACATGCTATATAAACGAATGATGTAGGTTCCATCACCTCAAGATGCTGAGGTAATAGAACCTAGGGAGCAGTTGTGGGGACATATTTTTTAAATAAAAACACGTGGGAAAGGTGGCACCGAAATGCCAGCTGAGGTGCCACGTGTCCTGGTCTTGGCGTCGAGGTGATCTCGGTTAAGCCGAGGTTACCTGCAAACATACCGGAATCTGAGATGAATGGATAAGGGATAAGAGTCGTAGAATGAGGGAAAACCTCAGTCTGGATAAGGATAAAACTCTTAGGGAGTTTATCTTTATCTATTGGAGAGTCCAAGATGAGCATTGGCCCAGAGTCCATAAGAAGCTAGGCTTCTACAGGGATCAGGGTAGTGCTGATTATAAAAGTAAGGCATTCTCGTGGGTCTGAGGTACGCTTTTTGTATTCTGACTAGTGATTAAAAACACTATTCCCTATCTTTGAGAGATAATTGAGTACTGACTTGATCGTCGGAGTCCCCCCAAGTGGACGAACCACTGCCGAAATCTTATTTTTCTATGACAGATCGTTCGGGCGCAATCTACTTTGTCAGTATTCTCCAGCTGAGTGCCTATTTGACACTGTAGTCGAAAATCAACACCTACACTTAACACTCTTCTGTCAATCGTGTTTTTCTTTCGATCACGAGATCTATTATCACTTTGCATTCATTTCCTTGCCGTCTTTAAATCAATTATTGGTGCTTTTCATTCTTAAATTTCTAAAGGTGTTAATTTTTTCTATGAAAAAAAGGTCATACAAATTTTTTATGTGATGTGATGTGATGTGATGTGATGTTATCCTTCTTTATTGGTTTTATTTTATTATATTATTATTTAATGTTGGAGGAGAGTGGTATTGGCCATTTTACACTGTTTGTAGAAACAACCAAAATTTTCATTTTCATTTTTTTTTTATTTATTATGCTGGCTTTTTTTTTTTTTTTTGGTATCAGAAGTGTTTTAGAAAGTTGGTAAAAAGTTAATTTTAATTTTTTACTAAGTTTTTTGACTTTTTTAGAAGGTGATTTAAGAAGTTGGTAAAAAGTTGATTTTTTACTTTTCAGTTTAATATTTTTTTAAAATGTCAAATCACTTTAAAATGACCAAAATACCCCACCCAACTTAAGAAATTTACTTTTTTATCCATGTGACTCATTTATCTACTTGCTAGAATAGGAAGGGTAATTATGTAAATTCACACCTCACGTTTTGCAAACTTTCCAAATGTGTTCCAGCTTTTTTTTTTAAGCTTATCTGGGTGCGTTTTTTGCTGCAAAAGGCCACTTTTTTGGCTGTTGCCAAAAGACCACTAGTCACCTTGTTTGGTTTTAAAATTTTGAATTTTTTATTTTTTTATATTTTTTCTGTTTTTAATCAAAAATTTTATATTTTAAGAATTTTTTATTTTTTAAATGCATCTAACTTAGATAAACTTAAAAAGAATAATATTTGTAAGAAAAAAAATTTTTTAAAAATTCATCAAATACAAAAAATACAAAAAAAAATACAAAAATTTAGTTTATTTTTGTATTCTTGTTTATTTATTGAATTTTTAAAATATATTTTTCACAAGTATTTTATTTTTTAAGTACATCTAAGTTATGTGCATTTAGAAAATGAAAATTTTACTTAAAATACTTTAAAAAATGAAAATTTTAGTTAAACATTTCTCTCCAACTTTTGGTAGTTAAAGAGGTTCAATATGTATTTTTTAATTAGTTAAGATCCTTCAAATAATATTATTAGAGAAATTTTAAATTGTCTCCATAACGTGCTGAAATATCTCTGTGAAAATGTTTGAGAACCCCAATTATTATAAAAATATTACATATGATTTATCTTATAAAATCTTAATATTATGAACTTTAAACTAAAAACTCCTAAAACAATTACTGAAAACAAAAAAAAAAAATACGAAAAATAAAAACACAATTTACAAAAAATCTATCAAAATCAAACAAGTTGAGTTATATTCTGTAGGAGTAATTCTGTGAAACTTTGTATTTAAAGTGATTATTGAAAGAATCCAAACAACTTTTTCAGTAGTAGATTATGGCCTTGTTTGGTAGAGCTGTGGGAAAGTACTTATAGTTTATGCCTAAACAGCTTATAGCTTATAACTTTCAGCTTAAGCTGATTTTCAGTTTATTCTTAAAGAATCTCCTGCCCCACTCAAAGAATAAGCTGATTTCTGACTTTCAAAAAGCTATATGTTATAAGCTATAAGTTAAACTAAACACATTAAAATAACTTAAATTAAATTAAAAACTGAAATAAGCTGTAATTAAACTCTACCAAACAGACACTATATTCCATTACTTGTTGCTTGGCCCTATAAATCCTCTTTTGCTCTTCTCCCCTCTTCAAAAGTGCGGGCTTACGATAATGAAGGGTGTGGGATTGATGATGATGGTAGTGAAGAAAGGTAAAGAGAAGCCGTTGTTGCTCCAATTATTGTCAGTGGTTTTTGCCAGTGATTTGTAGGTGGCCACGGCAGACAAATGGCAGAGTGATAGATGGCTTATGGGGGCCTGTGTGTATTAAAAGATTGAGCCTCCATTTGAAAAGTAAGTTAGTTTTTTGATTTTTTAATTTTTTTGACTATTTTAATTTGGATTTAAAAATTTGATTTGGGAAGGACTTTTTAATTTTTTAATTTTTTTTAATTTTTTTGTGAGAGAAAAATGTAATGATTATAGATTGGATGTGATGTTTTGTTTGTTATGACTAAAATAACCTATTTTATTTTTTATGACTAAAATAATCAAAAAAATCCAAACCATAACTTCCCAAACGAAGCCTGAGTAGATTTGATTGTTTTGACATTAGAGTGTCATTTTTAAATTACAAATTATCCCAACAATGTATAACAAGGTGGGTGTCTACCGAAGAAATTTCCTTTCAACAATCCCCAAAAAAAAACCTTTAAGGACAAATTACATATACATTCTTTGAAATTTAACAAAATTACAAATATTTTTTTAAAGTTTAAAAAATTATAAATATTCTCCTAAAAATACTATTTACATAACAAATTAAAAAACAAATTATTATGAAAATATAAACTTCAAAGAACAATTTGTTATGAAAATATAAACCTTAAGAGCTGTAATTTTCGAAACCTCAAGAGATATCTGTAATTTAACTAAACTTCAAGGGAGATATATGTTGTACGGGTCGAAATATCCACGTCGCTCCGTACGCCTTGAACGTCGAGCTTCTTCTAACGGCGTCTGACTCTGCAAAACAAGGACGGTGTTTGCCCGGCGATGGTGTCGGGAAAAACCCTCGACGCTCAAGTCAGTTCAGTGAGCAAGAAGATGATGATCAGAGAGAGAGCTTGTGAGAGAGAATTTTTCATACCAGAAACGTCCCCCCCCTTCTCTATATCTAGTTTGGCATTTCTTGAGATATATGCGCACTACTACCTCCTTCCCTCGACAGTGGCGATCTCGCCTCTCACCGCCTTACACGTGTAAAGGTTTTGTCCTCCCTCTGACACATGCAGAACTGCCTAACGGTATTGAGGCGTTCGTGGAGCTGACGTCCTCTCCTTCACACCATTGGCCCAGGTGGCACCCTTAACCGAGGTACCATGACCGGCCAAACACTTAGTGGAAAACTGCCATCACCCAACCGTGCTACATTCCGCCGGCTTGTAACTTGGATCCGAGCGAGAGTTCAACTGCAAAAGCCGAGCTATCCTAGACCGGTTGATTGTGATTGACCGGTTGCGAGGCATGCCAGCCTCCAACCGTTCCATCTCCAATCTCGGTCAGGTGCAGCCGCTCCGTCATGGCTGGGCGGTCAGTGGTATGCACGCCATGCCGCATCCTCGGGGTAACCCGGTCATTCCTTCAGCTCGGTTGCATCTCTGCTGTGAACTTCGCCGACCTAGTCGACCTCAGTTCGGCCCCAAGAGGTTGCTGGTTGACCTGGTCGACCGGACAAGGCAGATTGCTCGGCCGTCGCTAGCCCAATTAGCTCGGCGTCGCGTAGTCTGTAACGCCGGGCGTTGTCCTTGCTCGGCCGTACTAACAGATGGAAATCTCCCCACACAATTGCCCCTTAAACCACCCCAGCAATCGTGATTGGGTGTACCTTATAATATTTGTGATCGAGTAGCTCGCCAGCCGAGCTATCTTATGCAACGTTGCCCTTGTGCAATGATTGAATAGGGTACACTTCTGCCGCCGAGCAATCCCAATTGGCCGGTGACTTTCACTGCTGTCCCATCAAAAGTCGTACAACCGTACTGACAGCCGCCCTGTCAGAGCCACGTGTCATCGCCCCGTTGGTTCGTGCGGACAGCTGTCTGGCACGTTTGAAGTTCAAATGGCTGCGCCGTTTGGCGCTTCGCGCCTCATCATTAAGTCCTACTCGAGGCCCAAAACCCTTCACCTTTCTTTCTTCTCAGATCTTCCCAAAAACCCTAGCGCCCAAAACCTCTCTTCTTCGTTGCTGTTGCCACTGTTTTCGAGCTCCCTCCTCCATTTTTCTGCTGCAATCGAGCTTCCGAGGTCCTCTCTTGCTTCCTGGTAAGTCCTCCTCTCCCATTGCATTTTTCTTCACTTTTCCATGTCTTTCAATCTTGTTCTTCATTTCCCGTACCATTGCGCTTGACATTTTTTCGCTTTGAGGGTTGTTATTCCCTTGTTTAGATGCTTTACACCCTAGGGAGATGAAAACGAAGGAGGAGGGCCCTCGTGCCCCGTTTCCCCTTAGGTAGATGAATGGGCTAAGAACTTAGGAAGAACACGGTGGTCTGGGCAAAACCGAGCAAAAGCGTTCATTTAGATCCAACTTGAGGGTTTAAACCGAGAAGCGGTTGTGACTTTGCCTTTGTGGTCACAACCGAAATTTGTATGCAAGTAGATCGGCTGATAGGTTTGCCCGGGCTAATCGACCTGAAATCAGAAGCCAAGTCCTTGAACTGGGCTCGACCGAGCAAAAATCTCACTTAGAATCCAACCGGTCAAACTTCCTAGACCGAGTAGAAACCAGTGCCAAAAAGAGGAAGGCTAAATCCGCCGTCCTGATGGGCCGAGGTAGGGGAGGCCGGCCAAACACCTAGAGCCTATTAGAGCTATTTCCCATGCAAGCCGCGCAATATATGCCGTGCTAACCCTTGCCCCTTTTTTTCGTCATGCAGAGCTCAAAGACCGAGCAATCATACCAACATTTTTGACCGAGATACCGTAAAGTGCACATAGCCAAGATAATGGGAAAATACCGGTTTAGGGTTAGCTCGCCCGGGGCAATAGCAGAATTCCGAGAAGCATACAACATCCCAGAAGACGTAGTCTTAGAGCTCGGCAAGAAGGGAGAAACTCCATGGGGCGATTTAGATCGGTGCCCCTTTACCGTGGTGTCAATAATAGAGGGCGGACTTCGTTTCCCGGTCCAACCCCTGATCTGCGAATTTTTGAGGCAGACAGGGCTTTGCCCCACCCAGGTTTCCAACAACACATATAAGATAATAAATGGCGTCGTAGAAAGGTGAGCACGGTCTCGATCTCGGCCTCGCGGTAATTTTTCACCAGTACAGCCTCAGTTCCAATAAGGGTGGGTTTTGCTACTACCTTAAAGTGAAGAAGGGCCGAGCAAAACTCATCGAGGGCAACCGGACAAAGAGTCCAACGACGATGACTTTTGTGGGTGTCCGGTCGCTCTGAACCTAGAGGCACCCATCTGATTTGTGATTAGGAAAAATTTCGGTAGAAGCGGTAAGGAGCGACCGTACAATTTCTTTCTTCTCTGAATTGCTCTTTATTGCACGGTCTAAGACTTGACTGTTTTTGCAGGTAGGGATTTGGCCGCGCGCAACAACCGACCAAACCAAGAAGCAATCCGAGTGTTGCTGCGCATACCTGCCGAGGAGAGGGAATCACCAGATTTGCTCGGCTTCGAACAATCGTACAATTATCAAGCACCGCATGAGGCGAAGTCACCGATTTCTGCTGAGCCAACACCGAGCCAGATCCAAATTTGCCGGGTCGGACTCGTCCCAACCACCGTCGAGCAAGAAATGGCCAAAATCGAGCCATTAAGTCAATGATCACCGGGGGAGGCGAGTCCCCAACGCCCGAACCGGGAGGATCTTCAACTCGGCCGGACAAGCGAAGAAGGCCGTGCTCGCATACGGCGTGAAAAGACGGCTAGCCCAAGAAAGCAGAGGAGGAGGCCGGTCGAGCCTTGTGGATGAGGACTCCACGAAATGGCGTCTGAGCTCGGCGAAACAGCCGAGCAACAACTTGCCCGCATAAAACCAAAGGCAAGGCCCTGCTTGCCCCGATGCAGGCCGAGTTCACCTACAAAGGCGGCGTCTCCGCGCAGATTCATCGCCGAGGACAAGGATATCTCCCTCGGTTTCAACGACGAGGATTGATCTTGCGGTGACATGAAGAAGTATGATGGTGACCGACACGAAGGTCCTCCGCTCGTGGCGGAATCCATCGTCGAGTAAATTCAGCAGTTTTTCTCGAACTTTACATTCGGTTTTCTCTTTGGGCTTTGAGATATTGATAATCTGTTCTATTTTGCGAGCCGCCTGGAAGAACTACCTCGCCTGGCGAATGGCTTCTCTTCGCCAAAAGCCTTCGTGGCGCCATCACAAAAACAAGGTGTTCAAGGCGAGGTAGAAAGGTTAAAGGCGGCAGATGGTTGTCAAAGCGCGACAGTGCTCGAAACTCGATCAGACCTTGAAGAAGAAAGAAGGCGAAGAAAGCGGCCGGTACCTCGCCGAGCCGAAGTCGAGGGCGCCAACAAGGCGACATGGACAAAGCGGTGGGCGAGGCGGAGGACGCGGATTAGCGGGGAAAGGACCTATGGCGCGGTCCGAGCTACCAAGGACATCTTTTTCGGTCTTGGTGGAAAGCTGCCGTGGAAAAAGTTGGCCTTGGCCAGGATTCTGAAATGTTCATCAACCCGCCCCCTGCCTATATCCCGGTCTACATGCTGTCCTACTCCCAGGCCGAGCAGAATCGTCTTCTTGCCGAGGCACGGAAGGAGGCTGAGGAAGAGGCCGCCGCCGAGAAATCAGCCGAGCAAACTCCACCTGAAGCATCCCAAAATGCGAAGATGAAATGTGATCGGGATGTCGTCTCGGCGGAGGCTCGACGAAGAGCGAAGAAATCTGCCGGCAGACTTTCCCAAGGAGCCAACGGTGGAGGGAGCCGAGCAGAACCTCGATTTGGATTGATGATTTTGCTTTCTTTGTACCTTTTTACTCTTCCTTTTTTGCTATGTAACCGGGCAATGCCCCCTCCTTATGTAATGACTTTCCTTTATCAATGAAATTACAATCTTTTTGCTCGTACATCTCTTGTTTTTGTTTGGCTTCTTCATGTTTGAATGTCTTGTTCCAAACTTTGTTTTCAACTTCTTGATCAATTTGAACCGTGCAAACAACATGTCTTCAAGTAACCCTGCAATTCCTTTCGGTTCCAGGTAGACATTTAGGAACCGGCCGAGCAAAATCCGCTCGGTCTTTCAGGCTAGACCTATCGGGCCGAGCAAAAACTTGCACGTCATTTGTAGTTTGTTCAATTTGCTAGCACTGCTTTTCGGTAGAGCAAATTCATTTCGACACGGCAATTCTTTGGAAAAGACACCAACATTGCCATTCCCACGAGCAAAATTAGCGTTTACCATGTTGGGCAATTCAATATGCTAAGTGGCCGAGCAAAAGTCCGCTCGGCTACTACATTGGTCAATTCACCAATGTGCTAGATGGGCGAAACAAATCATTTCGGCTCCTGCATTGGGCAATTCACCAATGCTTCAGCCAGGTTGGTTATGCCACCAACACTCCCACCGGGCGAGCAAAACCAGCTCGGCTCGAATGCGCACCGTTCCATGCGCGAGTGTTTGTGCGGTCTGCTCCCATTCCGAGGAATACAGCCCGGTTTGCTTGGGTCAATTCTTGCCCCTGGCATATCTTACGACCGTGCAGTACCATACAGGGAAGTAATACAAAAAAAAAACAACAATGTAATACAGCAACAACAATACGACTAGCTTTCATTACATAAATTTTGCAAAGGCAATGCTGTCTTTTTACATGTAGTGCCAAAGGTCTAAGAAAGCTAAACAAGAGCAAATAGCTAAACGAAAGCAAATTACATCTTAAAAGTAAAAGACCTTAAGGTTGGCTGCGTTCCAAGGTCGGGGGACTGCCTTGCCGTCCAAATCTTCCAGATGGTATGCCCCCTTGCCCGCTAGGCCAACCACCTTGTATGGTCCTTCCCAATTTGCGCCAAGCTTTCCTTCACCAGGGATCACCGTGTTGCCAAGCACCTTCCTCAGGACCCAATCCCCAATTTTGAACAACCTGGGGTCCACTGCCTTGTTGTATTTTTTGGAGAGTTCCTGCTGATAAGCCGCCAGGTGAATTAGCGCACGCTCTCTTCTTTCTTCAGCAAGGTCTAATTCTAATGCCACAACTTCATTGTTCGATTCATTTGGAAACTCTCTGGCGGATGGTCGGCATGCCAATTTCGATGGGATATGACCTCCATGCCATAGGCTAAGGCGAAAAGGTGTTTCCCGGTCGATCTCCTCGGTGTAGTCGGTATGCCCATAACACGTTAGGGAGCTCTTCAACCCATTTACCCTTAGCTTTCTCAAGCCGCTTCTTCAATCCATCCAGATGGTCTTGTTGGAGGCCTCGGCTTGACCATTTGATTGGGGATAGGCGTCGGAATTGTAGAACTCAATCTTCAACTCCTCGCAAAACCCGCGAAAAGAGTTTCCCATCGAATTGAGTACCATTGTGCGAGATTAAGGCTCGGGAATGCCAAAGCGAGTGATCACATTCTTCGGACAAATTTCTTCACATCCTTCTCCTTGATAGTTGCTAGTGGCTCGGCCTCCACCCACTTGGTGAAATAGTCGGTGGCGGCGATGAAAAACTGCGATTGCGGTCTGGCAACCAGGAGGCGGTCCAACAATGTCCAATCCCCAAAGCGAACGGCCAAGGACTTGTGAGAGAGCGGCTCTCTCGGGTGGTGGATCTGGTGAGCAAATTCGACATTTCTCACACTGCGAACATATTTCTGTAGCGTCACTTTGCATGCATGGCCACCAATAGCCTCATGAGATTGCTCGGTATGCTAGAGATCTGCCCAGATGGTGCGCAAATGCCCTCATGAATTTCATAGAGGAAGGCTTCCACCTTAGAGGGTGGACACACTTCAAATATGGCCCGTGAAAGATTTTTTTTGTACAAAGGCGTAGGAAGGTGAAAGCCAAAACCGCTCGACTTTGCTCGGATCTTGTGGGCCTTCTTTTCTTCGGCAAATTTCGATCTTTCAAAAAGGCGATGATGGGGTCCATCGGGAGGGTCCCAAGTCGGTCTGAGTACCTCAGTGCCTCTACTTCCTCGATGCTTGGCGTGGTAAGAATTCAATCATCAAGGGATTGGGAAAGGTTGTGCGAGTGGAAGCGAGACCACCAATTCATCGGGCCGTCTTCATGTTTTGCGGTTGATCTGTTCGACTCGATCGCAGAGAACTTCTTGATCTCTTCTCGGACCAACGCTTGATACTTGGCCATTCATCATCCTTGGCCTCATACTCCCCGAGACTGATTGACCACTAGCTTGGAATCGTGAACACCATAAGAGCTGTGACCTTCATTCTCAATCGCTTCTCGGCGGCGAGGAGAGCCTCATACTCAACCGTTGTTGGAAGCCGAAAGCGGCGTAATTGCTTGCTCTATGATGAGTCCATCTGGTGAAGTTAGCACGACTCCTAGCGGCCCCATGTATTTAGAGGCTCGTCAGCGAAGAGTTTCCACATTTCGCCAATGAACAACTTCCAACAATCGGAGGATTACGTGAACTTCTCAAATCAAAATCCCTGGTCGGTTCAATCTGGTCTCTTTCCTTATCCTGGTTGTTCTCACCTCCCATCGAGCTTTCAACCTTAGATTGACCGGTTGTGTTTTGCTCTGCTTCCTGGAGCGAGCTAACACTTGTTGCCAAAACCATGGGTCGTGATAAATCCGCATCGACCAAATCAACCGCAAGCAGGTGTGTTCTCGGGCAAATTCGCCACAAAGTCTGCAAGTGCTTGTGCCTTTATCGCGGTGCGCGGTCTGAACTTGATGTCATACTGCCCCAATTCCACGGCCCACTTTAGGATTCTCCCTGTGAAGTCTGCCTTCTCAAAAAGCACCTTGAGTGGAAATTCGGTCAATACAACTATTGTATGGGCATGGAAATAATGTGCTAGCTTTCTTGATGCCATCATCAGGGCCAACGCCAACTTCTCTAAGGGGTACCTCGTTTAATTTGGGAGCGAGTCTTGCTTACATAGAAGATTGGTAGGTCTTTGGATGCCTTGACGAACCAACACCGCTCACCGCGTGTTGCTAAACGACCAAATAAAGGAGCAACTCTTCGCCGTGAGAGTGACAGAATAAGCGCCGTGGAAAGGTAAACCTTCAAGTCGGCCATTGCGGTCGCACTCATCATCGAGAAGAATTTGGACTTCAAGGTCTTGAAGAAGGGCTGAACGATCCGAAGACCGGTGATGAATCTATTCGTGGTACGCCATCCGACAAGATGTTGCGTCTTCGTGGAGTTAGGCGCTCAATTCTTGTATGGCTTTAATTTGCGATGGGTCGGCCTCAATTCCCGGTTTGTGACGGAAAACCCAAGAACTTCGATGCCAACTCCAAAGGCGCATTTGGGCGTTCAGCGGCTTGTGATGTGAGTATGGCGAACATCTCCGCTAGGTCGGCAAGATGTTGAGGCTTCTCTTTACTCTTTATCACCATATCGTCTATGTAGGCTTCCATAGTGCGGCCCAAGAGAGGAAGCGAACATTTTCGTCACCATCATTTGGAAGGTTGCCCGGCGTTCTTCGATCGAGCGGCATGACCTTGTAGCGATATAAGCCTCGGGGGTGGTAAAGCGTTATCTCCTGTCGGCTTGTACATGGCAATCGATGATAGCCGCGATATGCATCGAGAAGCTAAACCTCGATGGCGGCGGTTAAGTCCACCCAGTCGATTCGAGAGAGGAAGCTATCTTTTGGGCATCGCGGTTGTGATTTTGTAATCCACAGACTTCGCCATTTCCCATTTTTCTTTGGAACCACCACGTATTAGAAATCCACGGGGTAGTGCACTTCTTCTATCGCTCGGCTTCCAGAAGTTCTTTACCTCTTACGCCACCACCTCGGCATGGTGCAAAGCGAAGCGTGTCCTTTGAATAATCGGCCGTGCATCAGGGAAGACATTCAACTGGTGGCAAATGAAATTTGGGTCGACGCCAGGCATATCGTAAGGCGTCCACGCAAAAGCCTCCAAGTTAGAGACCAAGAAGTTGACATATTCTGACCGCTCGGCATCGGACAATGATGACCCCAAAAGGAAGAACTTAGTTGGATCATTCTCATCGATGCGCACTTCTACCAGATCTTCAACTGATTTTTCCTCGGCATTCCTTCCAACATCTTCAAGGACCTCCTTGCCCTCGGACCCCTCGATCATCTGGACAAACCCCTTGGTCGCTTTCATTGCCATTTACATAAACGGCTTTGTTTCGCCATTACTTGGTCTCCCCAAACTTCTTCTATTTGCCCATTTGATCTTTGGAAAACGCATGACTTGGTGGAAGGTTGAAGCGACCGCTTGCATGGCGTGCAACCAACCCCGGCCCAAAATTAGGTTGTAAGTTGACGGAACCTTGAGCACCCAGAACTCCACTTGCTTTACAACTGACCCCGCTTTGACCGGTAGAATGATCTTCCCAATCGGCCACTCCGGCTGTGAATTGAAGCCGACCAAAGGGGACGTTGCTGGTGCTAAGTCTTTGTCTTCCAACTTCATCTGCTTGAATGCGTCATAATACATGATTTCGACCGAACTTCCCTGGTCGATTAAAATTCTTCTGATTTCAAAGTCTTTGTGTACAGGTCAGCACTAGGGCATCGTTGTGCGGCATCTGGATCCTTTCTAAATCTTTCGTCGAAAATGTGAGGATGTCTTTCTCTTCGGTCTTCCCCTTCTTCACAGCAGGTTGAACAGAGAGCACTTCCCTCATGTGTTCAGCCTTTTTGATCATCCCCCTTAGCTCGCAGACTCTGGCCGGTTCGATGATGCCATGGATGACATTGATCACTCCTGCGGGGCCTCTAAGGCCATTCCGTTTGGTTCGGTTTGACCGGTTGGCGACCTTGACTCCCCATCAATATCTTGGTCGAGATGTCCCGCCGCCAACTCCCCCAGATGTTGGTTGGGCGGCAAACAATCCTCTGTCCGGTGCCCTCGTTCTTCATGGATTGTGCAGCGGTACTTGGGATTAAAGCCCGCCGCACTCCCCAACTTGGCCAGCGGACAAAGGGCTCTCCACGGATCTCGCTTAGAATGCGGTAGATGGGGATTTTGAAGACCGTAGTGATCCTGTTCGTGCCTTCAATTTTCTCTTAGCATCTTCTGTGCGTCGCGGGGTGCATCGGCCGTCGCTTCATGACCTTTGTTTCCATTATTTTGGCGGTCTCGGCGACGATCTTTGATCGGTCATTAGGCGGTTTTCCTCTGCCCGACCGAATGAACCTTCCCCGCTACTCTATCCCCACGGGTTATCCTTCACGGTCATTGGTAACATCCTCTTCTCTGGCGGATGTGTTCGTTGATCCATTGCATCAAGGATTCCATGGTGGTCGGCGATGCATGGTAAGTGAGTCTCGCAGCCTATGTCCCACTGGGAGACCTCGCTTGTATTGGGTGATGGCCAGATTGGTCGGGCAGTCGAGAATTTCGTTGTAGGTCTCCCAATACTTTGCATTGTATGCCTTCAGTGAGCTTCCCGACTCCATCTTGATGCCTAAGAGATGGTCTACCTCCTTCGGCGTTCGTGTGTTCGTCTTGAATCTGGTGACGAAGGCTTCCCTTTGCCACCACCTCGATACTCCTGAGGAACCTTTCGAACCATTTCAGCCCAACTCTCCCAAGCTTCTTTGGGAACATGAGACACATCAAGGCGTCGTTAGTCGGTGGCGACCATTACTTGCGGTAATGGCTCACGTGCATGTCTGGATCGATCTTGCCGTCATCTGAGTGAACTTTGGCTGGTGGAATCCGGCAGGGAGTGGGGTACTCTCGATCTCAGGTGACAATGGAGTGGCTGAAAGTCTCGCCAGCTCCTTGTCCACCAGTGCATTGGCTATCACCTTGGGTGCTGGCATCGCCACCTCTTCACTACTTGATTTGGAACACTCAATCTCTGGAGCGCCGGCACCCTCCGAGCTTCTCGACGGCGCGCTCTCCTCCAACACGTCCCTGAGATCCCTGGAACGGGAAGAGGCCGAGTATCGCGTCGTCGATGACGCGTAGGGTCGATAAATCTTGTCGTGCGTGATAGACCTGTCTTCTCGCTGGTCAGAATCTCCAACCCCATAGTTCCTGGTGATTGAGATTGAATGGGTTCTCCTCCGTGGCGTTGCTAGGCGAGGGAGGTGCGCTCACCGAGGTTGCCCTCTCCAAGAACACCCTTCCTCACTTGGCCAGAGCTCCATCTCCGCCATCCTCTGAATGAGGGCTTCTTGATCTTTGAGTTTGTGCTCCAGACGCTCCTCACGGGATTCCCCCCGGTGACGGCGGCCCTCTGGACTCCGCGAACGATCTGAACTCCTCCCACGCTTGTCGCGCGCTCCTCGCGAAGAAGTTTCCAGGCCCGCCATGGCTTGAACATTGGGGAGGCCGTCTCTCCTACGGACAAACTCCGGTGTAGCACCATCGACGACGGACAGCGGAATCTCTTCATTGTTGGCCATGGAAACGGCTGAAAAAGCTCGAAGAACAAGGGTTGATCAAAGAGTTCCCACAGACGGCGCCAATTGTACGGGTCGAAATATCCACGTCGCTCCGTACGCCTTGAACGTCGAGCTTCTTCTAACGGCGTCTGACTCTGCAAAACAAGGACGGTGAGCTGCCCGGCAGTGGTGTGCCGGAAAAACCCTCCGACGCTCAAGTCAGTTCAGTGAGCAAGAAGATGATGATCAGAGAGAGAGCTTGTGAGAGAGAATTTTTCATACCAGAAACGTTCGCCCCCCCCTTCTCTATATCTAGGTCGCTGGCATCTTGAGATTATCTTGCGCTTCCACTGTGGCGGTGCGGTGCGGTCTTCTCACCGCCTTACACGTGTAAAGGTTTTGTCCTCCCTCTGACACATGCAGAACTGCCTAACGGTATTGAGGCGTTCGTGGAGCTGACGTCCTCTCCTTCACACCATTGGCCCAGGTGGCACCCTTAACCGAGGTACCATGACCGGCCAAACACTTAGTGGAAAACTGCCATCACCCAACCGTGCTACATTCCGCCGGCTTGTAACTTGGATCCGAGCGAGAGTTCAACTGCAAAAGCCGAGCTATCCTAGACCGGTTGATTGTGATTGACCGGTTGCGAGGCATGCCAGCCTCCAACCGTTCCATCTCCAATCTCGGTCAGGTGCAGCCGCTCCGTCATGGCTGGGCGGTCAGTGGTATGCACGCCATGCCGCATCCTCGGGGTAACCCGGTCATTCCTTCAGCTCGGTTGCATCTCTGCTGTGAACTTCGCCGACCTAGTCGACCTCAGTTCGGCCCCAAGAGGTTGCTGGTTGACCTGGTCGACCGGACAAGGCAGATTGCTCGGCCGTCGCTAGCCCAATTAGCTCGGCGTCGCGTAGTCTGTAACGCCGGGCGTTGTCCTTGCTCGGCCGTACTAACAGATGGAAATCTCCCCACACATATGTAATTTGCCCAAACTTTAAATAATGATTTCAGGCAGCCAGATGTGTCCATTAGCTCCTGCTTTCTCTAAGGAATCATTTCATTACTTTGCCCCTCTCTAAAATGCAATAAATGTGTCAAATTCCTTTATTTCTCACATTATATGCATAAAATTACAACTTAAAGATAATTTTCACACTCCCATCCAAAGATCTAGAAAACATAAGGAACCAAAGCCTTGACTTCTCTGGGGAAATTTTCAAATTTTGAGAGATACCATTTTCTAGTGACATAACTCCTTGCAGCCAAGTACAAAGCTGAACCCAAAGCACAAGAGAATGAAAGCAGTGTTTGGGAGATCAAGAAAATTCCAAGAAATGCAAGAATTTCAAATAGATAATGAGGGCAAATAACCAGATCAAAGAGGCCTCCTTTGGGAAGTTTATATCCTTTGTCACCCTTTTCCCTAAGTTTGGAAAGAAGGTAATGGTGGTAAAAGTTTCCAGAGATTCCCACTATAAATATAACAACCCCTAGATATTTCAGATCAATAAGTGGCTCGGGAAACCCTTCGGTCAAGTGTTGGACATATATCATGCTTGCAGCTGAGATGAAATAGGCAACCGAGACAAGAATGGCTGAGTCCAGAACCACGCCTCCGCTGTATTTGTGAACAAACAGAACCTACAATATAAGGAGGCAATACACTATTAATTGTGTGAAAATTGACAAATTTGTCTATTTGCAGATCAATAGAACTGAGATAAATATATAGAAATAAGCCTCAAACACTGCATGGGGTTAGTCAAGCAAAATTTTCATCGGGGAAATACAAAATTAAATGATATAGTATGAAAATAATGAGAAAAGTCACTTTTGGATAATTGTGGTAGGCAAGCGATATGTATGGTACGGAACAGTGAATAGTGGCGTTCGGGGTGATAACCAGTAGCAGGGTGGAAAGAAGGATGGAACTGAGGAAATGGTGTTTTCATTTTGAAGAAAGGGTATATGAAATTACAAACTCATTTTATTTACCATTTTTTTTAATATAGAAATTGACATGTAAGGTCCACCATCCAACTAAAAATCATTTATGAGGAAATTTAAAAAATTTCAGTAGAGGCATGCCAATGTTTTGAGACATGCTTCTTGAAGATGTGGACATTTTTCCAGAGGAAAGAAAGGAATTAGGGCTCCATTAAACCACTGGAAGCTCCAAATTGATGCTTTTGCCTATTTGGGAGATAGAGTGGGAATCAGGAAGGTGCTGTGTTCATCAAAGCAATAGCTTCTGCATTTCTTGCTTACATGAGTTCTATAAAATTCCCATCTGCGAACCCATGCAAGGAATGAAATTATTTGGGGGCTTTGAGTTCTGAATGAGATTAAAATGGATTTGGTACCTCAAAAATCAAATATATATATATATATATGTACTTCAAAAATCCTTGAATTTGATGACTATGGACCCAATTTCTCTATGATTACCTTTCATGCATGAAGTTTCTATTTTTCTTCCATAAAATCCATAAACCCAAAAACACATATCTATATTCAGAGAATTTGGTTAGAACACCCAGAGTCAATAGAACACAATTTCATGTGTATCTGTATCTATATGTAGCAAATTTCTGTGTCCTAATAGACATAACAAATCAAAAATGTCCCACAAGTTAAGTCATCATCTACTACAACACGAACTTCCTTGCTCTACCCTAATTTCTGAACTATGTATGCAAGTATATCTACTATTCTGATCAACTATGTCCTATCAATATAATAAAAAAGTTGGAAATAATTTCTTTCAAATCCAATTAGTTCCAAACACCCAAAGGGGATTTCATTTTGAAATCCAATTTATAATATTGTGTTTGGTTGAGGATTTAGGGAAGAATTTGGAAAGACAATAAGAAAATGACAGTGAAATTTGAATAAAATATACTTACATTTCATTTAATTTCACATCCATTTCCTTTTTTTCTTTTTCTTTTTTCTAAATCTCTTTCCAAATTCCCTAACGAACTAATAGGGAAAATGAAAGGGGACTGAAATTAGTTAAGGTACGCATAAACATGTCCAAACAGCCCGTACAACAAAAATTAAATAATAATAATCGAAGAAGAAGAAGGGGGAGTGGGATTTACCTCGAAGACCCTCTTGAAGAAATGGATGGTGAGAGCCAATTTGAGTAGAAGAAACCTGAGTCCAGCATCTGGGAAGAGGAAGAAAGAAGCTGCTCCGGCGAGGAAGGCAGGAGCATAGAACATGAGCATGCCGGTTTTACTGGAGAGCTTGATCTGCTTCTGCTGCTTCTTTGACATGGACTGAGAATTGCTATTAACATTCCAGAACTTTGAATACTGGAGGTGTTTGCCGATGATTTCTGAGAAACCCAATAATGAGACTGCGAAAAGGGTTACCAGAGGCATAGCTCTGATGATAACAGAGTCAGGCTGTTCATACACAAAACTCTTCTCTGCCATTGCTATCGTCTGCATTCCTCTCTCTCTCTCTCTCCCCTCAAATTTTGCGTGTGGATTGGAAAAGACATCTATAAGGCTAGTTGGCTCTTGTTCTTTCCAAAAGGAATATCAATTTTGTGGATACAAGAGCATTCTAAATGTGAATCAAATTTTTCATCAAATTTGATTTTAAAATGACTCATTTTATTAAATTTGGTATTACATATTTTAATGGTTCATCTTTCATCAAATCTGTCTCGGGACAATTCGGTAGTCGACCGACCAGTCGACCAGTCGATTGACCGGTTAGGCAAAAAAAAATATTTTTTTTTTTTTTTTTTGAATTTTCTGAACTTTTTTCGGGACGACCGGGTGATCGACCGGCCGGTTGACCGGTTAGGAAAAAAAAAATTTTTTTTTTTTTTACTAGTTTGAACTTTTTTCCTGAACTGTTTGAATCTTTTACTGGTCGACCGGTTGGTCAACCGGCTGGTCGACCGGTTGTTATAACCCAACGGTCAGTAACAGTAATTTGGTGAAATGTTTTACCTGTTCTCAGTTTGATGAAATGTTTGGTGAAATCTCATTTTAATATCAATTTGGTGCAACCGTTGAAACAGTGAACAGTAGATTTTTCATCAAATTTTGAATTTGATACTGAGTTTGATGAACCGTTGGAGATGGTCTAATTTAAGAAATCTTTAATATTTATAATGTAATTAATGAATGGAGTTAATAATAATGGCATAATTAATATTAATATATTAATTAATGTATTAATTGATTCATGTAATATTACGATTTTAAAAATCTAGATATAAAAAATAATTTTATTTTACAATTAAATTGTTTTAAAAACAATTTTAATATCACTTTCTAATAAATAATTTAGATTTACAATAGGTATCAATCACAATTATTGAATCAATGAAAAATAAGTTTTGTCCACCTAATTTATGTATGACTTTTTATTGGCTTCCCGTATAATAGTATCAATATTTCACTTAATATATTTTCTTCCACAATAAAAAAAAGTAGGTGTATAGAAAAAAATAATAATAATAATAATCAACCTAATGGGTGTAGCATTTTACAAAAAAGAAAAAAATCAACTATTAAAAAGTTTATTTCCCTATAACTAATAATACCTTCATAAACAATCTACATATTTGAAAAAACTACTACTAATTATTTTCAAAGAAATTATCACTTTGTTAGTAAAAATCTAGTTTGGAGTATAGAATTCAGTTGATAGACAGAATCAAAATTTGACAAACACATAAGATCAAGCAATTGTTATAATAATTCAGATTTTTAATTATTCTATAAAATTTATACTAATATTATTTAATCTCAGTTCAGAAAATATATAATTTATTATATATTATTATGTATAATTTTGTAAAATAATATAATTAGTATAAGTTTAGGGATCAAAATATAAATAATAATAATATAGATAATAATAATAATAATATTTATTTTTTTCTGTTGGTAGACGATAAATTGTAATTTAATTAAAAATTAATGTATTTATATAATTATAATAAAATATTGGATCAAAGGATAATTATCTTAAATATCTATTAAAAATAAAAACGAATCTATATAATTATTAATCGAATATGTGGGAGATTCGCACGCCACGTATGCGCCTTATCTCCCTATAAAAGGGAGGCGGTTCACTTGGAGAAGAAAAGAAAGAAGAAAGAAAGAGAGGAAGTTTAAAAAAATAATGGAAGTTGAAAGGGTCTTTGGTAGTGGAAAGGAAAAGTAAGGTATTAAAGTTAAGGTGAGTTATATTATATCTTGAGTTACCAAAATATATTTTACGTATGTTTTGACTTACCATATTTATCTTATACAAGTTATGTTTTATAAATTATTATAAATTATATAAATATTTCAGTTACGTGGATTATTTTCTTAACCTTATTTGCTAAAGTGAAACTCATTAATATGTTTATTTATATTTTAAAGAATATTTGACTATGACCTTATATACAATTATGTTTTGTAAGTACCACCACGGGAGTCCCATACCTTGGGGGACTTAAATAATCATTGGCTTCTGTTTGGTCACTTTGTGGTCCTCTGTTTGTCATGGATCCATTGACTTCTGTTCTGTGCAGAGTTAAGTGCTACACTATTGTAGGAGCCACCTCTAGAATCCGTACGAGCCACATCTTGAATCCGTACCTCTATTCTGACTGTCACTTCTGTGACCTCTGTTCTGTTCTGTTTTATACCATGGTTATGGTTATATATTTACATAATTTATGTATTTCAGTTTCTGCTACTCAAATGATTTATTCACCAAATTGAGTTATGTAAATGTTTTGGCTTAACTAACTATCCATGGTTATTTCATGTCCTTTATACTCTTGGTATAATATTTCTCACTCTGCCATATGTTTATAGTTGTTTACCAATTTTCAGAAAACAATACAATTCAGAAATAGCTTTTGGAAAGTTTTAGACGCGGGGCTGCGGAATAGACACACACAACATTTTTATGATATTTTTATATGTAAATATCGGTCTTTTTGGTCAATAAATTTTATAATAAATATAGAATCTCCAGTGATTATTTTGGTACCCTCATTTAAATATTACTTCCGCTCGCGTTTATTAATTTGTTTTAGAATTGACCGAAGGTAACCTTAGTTACTGGCCATCACGATGCTTAACCCTTTGATACGAGGAGCAGGTAGTGACAAATGGTATCAAAGCAATGGTTTATAAAAAAATAAATAAATCATTATTGGAGCATAAGACATGCACATTTAAGAAGTAGGATAGCCGGTAATTAGTACCTAAATATTACATTTTGTTAGTCGATTTAATTATATTAAAATTTTATATGATTATATATATATAATAATTTTTTTTTTTTTTTTTGTGCTTAATTTGTGAAGGATATTTGATATAATTTATATTTATTATAATAAAAGAAGGAAAAGAAAAGAAGGATGTCGGGTTCAAGCACCCACAAAAATTATAATATAATTAAATACATATAATTTTCAGTTCAGTATTCAAAAAAAAAATTTATTTCGACTTTTAAAAGTGGGTTCAAATTTTAAAGATACTAGTTTTAAAACTATTTCCCATCAATGAAATGTTCATCTCAAATTTTTCAATTCTTGCATATAATTATGTCATTGTGTTCTCATTTTTATTTATTTTCATCATAAACAAAACGAGTGAAAAGTTTTTAAAGTTGCTCCTTATTTCTTATTTTGGCCCAAAATAATTTTTGACAACTAAACAGTGAGTTAATTTTGGTAAAGGTTTTTTTTTTTTTTTTTGAGGTACTATTTTTTATCAGATTAATCATCTAATATATATATTTATCAGAGTGCGCAGCGGATAACTTACACATATGGCAAATTTCGAGGATAAAATTTTAAAAGAAGGAAAGATTGTAACAACTCAAATTTTTAATTATTCTGTAAAATTTATACTAATATTATTTAATCTCAGTTCGGAAAATATATAATTTATTATATATTATTATGTGTAATTTTGTAAAACAATATAATTAGTATAAGTTTAGGGGTCAAAATATAAATAATAATAATATAGATAATATTAATAATAATAATAATATTTATTTTCTGTTGGTATACGATAAAGTATAATTTAATTAAGAATTAATGTATTTATATAATTATATTAAAATATTAGATCAAAGGGTAATTATCTTAAATATCTATTAAAAATAAGAACGAATCTATATAATTATTAGTCGAATATGAGGGAGATTCGCACGCCACGTATGTGCCTTATCTCCCTATAAAAGGAAGGCGTGTCACTTAGAGAAGAAAAGAAATAAGAAAGAAAGAAAGGAAAGAAAGAGAAGAATAAGGAAAAAATAATGGAAGTTGAAAGGGTCTTTGGTAGTGGAAAGGAAAAGTAAGGTATTAAAGTTAAGGTGAGTTATATTATATCTTGAGTTACCAAAATATATTTTAAGTACGTTTTGACTTACCATATTTATCTTATACAAGTTATGTTTTATAAACTATTATAAATTATATAAATATTTCGGTTACATGGATTTTTTTTTGAACCTTATTTGTTAAAGTGAAACCTATAGATATGTTTGTTTATATTTTAAAAAATATTTGATTATGACCTTATATACAATTATGTTTTGTAAGTACCACCACGGGAGTCCCATACCTTGAGGGACTTAAATAACCATTGGCTTCTGTTTGGCCACTTTGTGGTCCTCTGTTTGTCATGGATCCATTGACCTCTGTTCTGTGCAGAGCAAAATGTTGTGCCGAGTTAAGTGCTACACTATTGTGGGAGCCACCTCTAGAATCTGTACGAGCCACCTCTTGAATCCGTACATCTGTTCTGACTGTCACTTCTGTGACCTCTGTTCTGTTCTGTTCTGTACCGTGATCATGGTTATATATTTACATAATTTATGTATTTCAGTTTCTGCTACTCAAATGATTTATTCACCAAATTGAGTTATGTAAATGTTTTGGCTTAACTAACTATCTATGGTTATTTCGTGTCCTTTATACTCTTGGTATAATATTTCTCACTCTGCCATATGCTTATAGTTGCTTACCAATTTTCAGGAAACAATACAATTTAGAAATAGCTTTTGGAAAGTTTTAGACACGGGACTGCGGAATAGACACACACAGCATTTTTATGATATTTTTATATATAAATATCGGCTATTTTGGTCAATAAATTTTATAATAAAAATAGAAGCTCCAGTGATTATTTTGGTACCCTCATTTAAATATTACTTCCGCTCGCGTTTATTAATTTGTTTAAGAATTGGCCGGAGGTAACCTTAGTTACTGGCCATCACGATGCTTAACCCTTGGGTACGGGGAACGGGTCGTGACAATTATGGTTGAATGGCTTTGCCTTAACCGTTTCAAAGACTTCTTTAAAAATTGTAATGTGAAGAAACAAAATATGAAATGAACTAAAACTTCGATTAATAATGTTCAAATTTGTTACTTAATTACAAGAACCAAATTACAAGCATTAAATATTACAATCGACAAGTCTGAAACAAGTTACACGGATTGGAGTCGACTAGTACTCCTACTCGTAATTACATACAAGGATGGATCTAAGAGGGGCAAAGAGGGACGGTCGCACCCCCAAAAATTTGAAAAATATCATATATTATACTAGAAATTTTAAAATAATTTAAAATTATAGGAGTTCGCACCCCCAAATTTTTTTTAGATAATTTCAAAATTATATAGAGTAGCCCCCTAATTTTTTAAACTATTTGGAATTTTTTTTTTGAATTAGTTAACATATACTCCGTCCGTCCTAAAATAATGGTCCCTTTTAGAGAATCTAACTTTTTTTGGTAGTACAATTATTGCATTTGAAAAAATGTGATTTTCCAAAATTATCCTTTTGATAGTACAGTTTTTGGGAATATCAATATGATAATTGTACTTTTTATATTGTTTATCAATTTAAAGAAAGGGCAAAATAGGAAATTTAAATTATTTTTGTACTTGATTTTTGAAGAGGGACTAATATTTTGGGACAATGAAAAATGGAATAAGAGACTAATATTTTGGGACAAAGGAAGTATAATAATCTATTTTAAATTTCATGTATATGTATTTTTTAAATTAGGTCAAGATGAAAGCAAAATTTTAGAAATTTTAATGGGTCAAAGTGTAAAATATGAAACTTTTACATATATATAAGCTATAAGGCTTGCTGGAGAAGCTTTAAACAAAGCACTAAGATTAAAAAAAAAGAAAACAAAACAACTGATTTGACCTGAGAGACTTGCTACGATTCTGCGAAAGAGAGAGGAGCACAGCGACAAGGCATACGGAGAAGCTTTGTTGTCGGTGGTTCGGTGGAGGCTTTGTCAGAGCTGTTAGCGTGGATGGTGGAACCGTGGATATCCTTTCAGACGAAATTATTTGATATTCACAAACGAAGAGTAAGGAATTGAACTGTGGTTTGACAAAAAAATAAGTTATGAATCTAAAAAGATATCAGATAAAATAATCTGTGGGAGCATAAGTTATCTGATATTCACAAACGAAGTGTTATGAATCTGGTAAGTTATTTGATATATGATATCCCTTCAGCTTCAATGTGATGTGATTATTTTGTTTTTAGATTGAATATTATTAATCAATGATTGATTGTGATTTTAAACTGAATAATGTGATTATTTTGCTTTTAATTTGTTATTGGTGTGATGAAAATCTGATAATTGTTATTGATACAATTATTAACTAAATATTGTGATTTTTTTTTTTAATACTATGATTTGGTGTCTACAACAAAGGTACTTATTCAAAAATTTAGAGAAGGTGGATAGGTTCTTGTGACAACCCTCACTTCTGATTAGTGTTAAACTGTGATTGAGCATGATGAGTAATTAATTAAGCTGAAATTCTGAACTGATTGCATGAGTATGTTGCTTTAATTGCATTTCTATCTGTTTGTCATTTAATAATCTGTTCATGTTTTGACTTCGAATTGCAAATTGAAGGCCTTATCGGCGGCCGAATCAAAAATTGATTAATGTTATATGCTAATTAGGATTTATGTGATTTTATGGTAGATTTAATTAAAATTTGATTTGGAATAATTAAATTAGATTAAATAATGTTAAACTAATTGAACCTAGAGTAACTACACTTTTGCCACTAAGTGGCCTAATTCAAGACCAACACTCCTTACACTTTACATATGTTGATGCACCACTTTTCATTCATCTTCTTGACCCAAAAACCGTGAGGGAGAGGGAGATAGGAGAAGTTTGGATTCAATGAGAAATTGGCTTGGAAAATTAGAGGAATTGAAGGGAATTTGCATATTTGAGCTACCACATTTGGAATTCAAGCTTAAGGTAGAAAACTCATTCCCTTAATTATGAATTTAAGTTGTTTCTTGCATGGTTCATGGTAAATTAGTGATTTGAGTCAAGAATTAATTTAAAGTGTTGTTTTGAGAGTGATTTCATGCATGCATATTCATATCATAGTATTTTGAAGTTGTTTTTCATGAAATCCTTACATGCATGTCCTTATTTTGGTTGTAGTCCATGAATTCACCATGTTTTAAAATTCAATCTTGCATTTGATCATGTTTTGAAGCATTGGAATTCATAAGAACTCATGCATATTATGTTCTTGCATTGTTCTTCAAGTTTCTTTGAAATTTGTATTCAATTGGCTTACCTTTGGGCTTGATTTTACAAATTGATCTTCAAAAACATGTTGTAGTATGAGTTTCCATGTGTTTTCCAGAAAATTGGCCCAAAAAGTTGAGTTTTGATAAGTTTAATTCTTGATTTGAGCTTTGAAGGCAAATCTATAAAAACCCCCATTTACCCCCAAATCCGCTCGGGATTCTCGCATTTCGAGCACCTTTTTTTTCGCGCCGAATTTCGGGTCGGGCTCGGCTCAAGCAGAGAGCTCTGATTTTTCTTCTCATTTTTTGTGGACAAGAGCAACGAGCTTCGAGAAGACGAGAAGCGAACGGCGTGTCTCACGCTCGAGCGAGCATCGAGCGGAGAATTTCAACAACTAGTACTTTTGCATTTTTACAGACTGCTCGAGCGAGGAAATCTACGCTCAAGCGACCCTTCTATTTTGGTAAGCTCGCTCGAGCGAAGGAAGCCACGCTCGAGTGAGACCCTTGTTTTCAACAAATTTTGAAAAGTGTTATAAAGTACATCTTTGCATCCTCATTCCATCCTAGGCATTCCTAGGCCAAGTTTAAGGCATCTTAATGAGGATAATGTTATAGAACCACACCAAGTCAAGTTAAAGGGCTAAGTTATTAATCCCAAGTGTGTAACTTAGTGTGTATGTTCGTTCTGCCACTGTGTAGGGTTGGCACCCGAAGACACTGACTAGCTTGTCTGTAACCCAGTACTCTGTGAGTAACAATATTGTAAAGATACGTTCAATTATAATTATTTATGAACGATTGATTGTACTGCTTTCTGAAATGGCATCGTTTACTGAATGAATGTTTGTCCTATTTGTGAACTGTATTCGTGGCATCCATAGTAACTTACTGTTACTGTACTGTTACTGCTACTGTTACAGAGATCTCTGTCAGTTCCAATGTTTGGAACTACTACTGTTTACTGTTATGATGGCCATCAACCGACTGTTCGGTCTGTTAAGACCTACTGTACTGTTTTGCTATTGGATGTACCACATATGACTACTATGGTTTCTAAATAACTATTAAGGCATGAAATATATGCCAGTGATTGAATAACTGATTTACTGATGTCACGACCCAAACCCGCCCCTATGGGTTTAGCATCATTAAGAATCTCTGATTACCGGTTACCAAAAACCGCTATACGTAGTATGTGTTAAGGAAGCCAAAGGTTAATAAAAAGATGTCCAATAAAAGATGTCCCCAATGCAATGCAAATAGACTTTTATGAACAAGCCACATTCATGAGCAAAACATATATATATATATATATATGCATCATATACACAAACATCTCAGTTAGGGACCAAATCCCTTCACCATAATCTATAGTCCAAGTCTCTCTCTCAAATACAAAACAGAGAGCGAAAACAGTTAGGTCATACAAAAAGCGAGGCGAAGCGGTGAATCTGAAACACCCCAAAACAGCCTTAGCTTGAATGAACTCGGAACCTCAAAGTGAGGCACAATGGTTGGCTCGGCAAAACGAGAGCTTAACTTGACGCTCCTAGCTTTGGTCCGGTGCCTGGACACCTACATATAAATATAAACAGTAAGCTAAAGCCCAGTGAATAACAAATGCGTAAAAAGGGTTAGGAATTAATGTCCTTTCAGTAATTAAAACAGTCATTTGCATCAGTAAATCAGTTATTCAATCAGTGGCTCATATTCCATGCCTTAACAGTTATTTAGAAACCATAGTAGTCATATGTGGTACATCCAATAACAAAATAGTACAGTAGGTCTTAACAGACCGAACAGTCGGTTGATGGCCATCATAACGATGTGATAGTAGTTCCAAACATTGGAATCGCCGGCGAAATCTCTGTAATAAAGATATGATGCGGTAATAGTAAGTTACTATGGATGCCACGAATACAGTTCACAAATAGGACAAACATTCATTCAGTAAATGATGTCATTTCAAAAAGCAGTACAATCAATCGTTCGGAAATAATTATAATTGAATGTATCTTTACAACATTGTTACTCACAGAGTACTGGGCTACAGATAGGCTAGTCAGCGTCTTCGGGTGCCAACCCTACACAGTTGCAGAACGAACACACACACACTAAGTTACACACTTGGGATTAATAACTTAGCCCCTTAACTTGACTTGGTGTGGTTCTATAACATTATCCTCATTAAGATGCCTTAAACTTGGCCTAGGAATGCCTAAGATGGAATGAGGATACAAACATATACTTTAAAACACTTTTCAAAATTTGCTGAAAACAAGGGTCTTGCCCGAGCGTGGCTTCCTTCGCTCGAGCGAGCTTACCAAAACAGAGGGGTCACTCGAGCGTAGATTGCAAGCTCTCAGGTTTATGAATGAAGCACACTCGGCGACGAGACTGCGGCCGAAAGAAAGTGGTCTCGGCGAGCATCGAGCGGAGAATTTCAACAACCAGTACTTTTGCATTTTTACAAATCGCTCGAGCGAGGAAGTCTACACTCGAACGACCCCTCTGTTTTGGTAAGCTCACTCGAGCAAAGGAAGCCACGCTCGAGCGAGACCCCTGTTTTCAGCAAATTTTGAAAAGTGTTTTAAAGTATATCTTTGCATCCTCATTCCATCCTAGGCATTCCTAGGCCAAGTTTAAGGAATCTTAATAAGGATAATGTTATAGAACCACACCAAGTTAAGTTAAAGGGCTAAGTTATTAATCCCAAGTGTGTAACTTAGTGTGTGTGTTCGTTCTGCAACTATGTAGGGTTGGCACCCGAAGACGCTGACTAGCCTGTCTGTAGCCCAGTACTCTGTGAGTAACAATGTTGTAAAGATACGTTCAATTATAATTATTTTCGAACGATTGATTGTACTGCTTTTTGAAATGGCATCGTTTATTGAATGAATGTTTGTCCTATTTGTGAACTGTATTCGTGGCATCCATAGTAACTCATCATTATCAGATCATATCGCCATCACAGAGATCTCCGCTGGCCCAATGTTTAGAACTACTACTGTTTACTGTTATGATGGCCATCAACCGACTGTTCGGTCTGTTAAGACCTACTGTACTGTTTTGTTATTGGATGTACCACATATGACTACTATGGTTTCTAAATAACTGTTAAGGCATGAAATATGAGCCACTGATTGAATAACTGATTTATTGATGCAAATGACTGTTTTAATTACTAAAAGGACATTCATTCCTAACCCTTTTACGCATTTGTTATTCACTGGGCTTTAGCTTACTGTTTATATTTATATGTAGGTGTCCAGGCACCGGACCGAAGCTAGGAGCATCAAGTTAAGCTCTCGTTTTGCCGAGCCAACCATTGTGTCTCACTTCGAGGTTCTGAGTTCATTCAAGCTAAGGCTGTTTTGGGGTGTTTTAGATTCACCCTTTCGTCTCTGTTTTGTATTGACTGAATGAGACTTGACTGTACAGTTATGGTGAAGGGATTTGGTCCCTAACCAGGATGTTTGTGTATATGATGTATATATATGTGTTTTGCTCATGAATGTGGCTTGTTCATAAAAATCTTTTTGCATTCAGATTGTCACAGCTCATTGGACATCTTTTTATTACTGTTTGGCTTCCGCTAGCCCCTTACTTTACATTACTGTTGTTACTGTTAAGCAGGCCTTCGATAATCATGGATTACTGGCCGGTTACGATGCTAAATCCATAGAGGTGGGTTTGGGTCATGACAGTTCGATTGTTGGAGAAAATTAAATTATTTTCTAATAATCATGGTATACAGATTCCTGATATGAGCTGTTCTTATCAAGGAGGCTAAGGTCGGTCTCGTTCTGAAAGAGATCAGCTCACCGTGGAACATCATTTTCGAGTTGATATTTTTATGGTTACAGTTGATTCTCAGTTACAAGAATTAAATAATAGGTTTAAGGAAGATGTAATGGAATTGCTTGTTCTTAGCTCAGTTTTGGATTCTAGAGATGGTTATAGATCGTTCAAAATTTAGGATATTTGCAAACATGCAAATAAATTTTATCCTATGGATTTCTCCGAGCAAGAAAAATTGCATTTGAAGTATCAGTTGGAAAACTATAAGCTTGATATTTCTATACTTCCCGAGTTTCAGAAGCTGTCAACCATTTCTGAGTTGTGTCAAATGTTGGCAAAAACAAAAAAGTCGACAAGTTATCCTCTTATTGATAGATTGATCCGTCTTGTGTTGACTTTACCTGTCTCAACTGCTATATCGGAACATGCATTTTCAACTATAAAACTCATTAAGTCTAAATTGCGCAATAGGATTGAAGATGGTTTTATGGCTAGTTACTTGATTACGTACATTAAAAAAGACATTGCTCGAAGTTTGATGTAGACTCTATCATTCATGCTTTTGATATTATGAAAGAGTATTGAGCTCAATTGAAGATGCCTAATTTTAGTAAATAAATGCATGTAAAAATAGTTACTACTTTTTGTAAGTGAATATAGGCAAAAAAATATTCTCAATTGTATGATCATCTTTTGGTACTCAACTATGTTGATAAGGAATATATAGCTCAATATTTTATCGTAACATTATTGATTTTTTTCATGTTAGTAGAAATTGGTATTGAACTTCAAATTTTGTTAGTTAGAGATTAAACGTACTTTGGCCCCCCCCCTAAGTCATAATTCTGGATCCGTCCCTGATTATATGTATTGCACTACTCCTAAATAAGTTAAACTATCCCTATGATTTCACAAGTGTTGTGAATTGGATTGAAGGTCTCATTTTCTCTCCATTGTCTAAGCTATTCATAGGCAATATCTCACTCTACCACTCCCTCAACATCATGGCAGTGTCCCACGTTTTTCTTCGACAACTACTCTAGGCAGTTTCTTCCTTCAATTTGTAACTGCTAGATATACTTCAACTCAAAATCACATTATTTGCTCATCATGGGTGCTTTGCACTTCATGGGCACGTTGACCCAACTGATGCATCATGCACAAAAATAGCAATAGGAATAATATATATATAGCCATAGTTAGTCTTTAAAAATGGTACATGATTTGAATTGACAGACCACAATCGACATGTCACATCATCAATAAAGTTAGATTTAGCCATAATTGACAGACCACAAATAATTAAATTAGATTTAGCCTATTGATGGACCACAATAGATAGAAAATAAAATATAATGTCAACACACTTCAATTGTGATTTTAATTGTTTGGGTAAAATTTTATTTTTGAATTAATGATTCAATAAGAACTAAAATTATTTGAGAACTCTATTTTTCAAACAAAATTTAGAACACAAGGCGGCCTCTTGACTTCTACCATTAGGGTTGGCCCAACCATGTGAAAAATGTTAAAGACAACTGATAAAATTCATATGTGTAGATTAGCACCCATTTCGTTGAAAACATTATTTTAACTGATCAATCCAAATACACTTTAACAATGATGGTACTTATTACAAATTTGTTTAAATCAAATCAAATCAAAGTAAATCTTGCGTCTCAATCAAATGGCTTTCAATTACATCAATCATTGCTCAATTAAATCATTAAATTTTTTTATAAATGGTAAATCAAACCAATTTCACGGTCCCCTTTTAAGCATATATATCTAGAAAACATAAGGAACCAAAGCTTTGACATGTTTAGGGAAATTCTCAAATTTGGAGAGGTACCATTTCCTAGTATCATAACTCCTTCCAGTCAAGTACAAAGCTGATCCCAAAGCAAAGGCAAATGAAAATGTAGTTTGGCTGATAAAGGAGACCCCTAAAAACTGCACAATTTCAAAGAGATAGTGTGGGCAAATGACAAGATTGAAGAGGCCTCCTTTGGGGATTTTGTAGTTTTGTCACCCTTTTGATCTCTGGTTTTTGAGAGGAGACAATGGTGGTAAAAGTTGCCACAAATTCCAAGTAAAAATAGCACCACACCAAAAAGCTTGAGATCAGTCAATGGCTCTTGGAAACCTTTGACCAAGTGCTGGATGTATATCATGGTTGAAGTTGTGGTGAAATAGGTGGTGGAGATGAGAATGACAGTGTCCAAAACCATGCCACCACTGTATTTGTGAACAAATAGAATCTACATGCATTAAATGTTATGAGTTAGATAACTAGTTAGACATTATATACAATAACAGTTCTTCTACTTGTACAGAAATCAATTATATAATATTGTGTTTAATTCTATAATCAATTTTTGTATTCTTAAATTTTTTTATACAATAATGTGTGAAAATATTATAAATTCAGGGAATTATCTTTATGAGCACAATGTAGTTAGTATAGTACAACAAAACTTACAAACTTCCATTTTTTAGTGTATGTGAATGTGTGCACACAGACACGTGCATGGGTGAGTCAATCCTTATATGATCTGCTCAAATAGAAGTATAATACATGGCATATTTTGTAGTACTTAGTTTATTTGTTACTTTAATTGGTTATCATAAAGTCTTCAAGTAAAAATATAATACTTTCACAATTTAATGTGTAAAAATTAAAAAATACAGAAATATCGATCACATTATTTGACAATAGACCAAGTGTTCCGAATCCCCATAAAGAAATTTGAATCCCAAAAAAAAAAAATTATAGAAGTAAAATTAATTTTTAAATTTTTAAAACGATAATTTTTTTTAATATTTTCAAAATCAATTTCCACTCCCTACTTCTCCCATCTTCCATCACCTCCTATTACCATTGATCGTTGTCAGTGACATCCGACCACCTCCAGCCAATGTTATCAAAAGAAGAAATGATTATCAAATGAAAAAAATAAATAACTAAATAAAATTAAAAGCCTTATCAAACCAAGAAATTACAAACATGATTAGTGAAATTTCCCTTCTTTTTTTTTTCTTTTTCTTTTTTTTTTTGCGTAATTTATATATTAGTTGTTAGATTAGTTTCAGGACGAAGTTTAACCTTCAACCTTTTCATGCGAATGAAAAATAGAGCAAGACATAACGTTAAAATCGAAAATTCCAAGCACACACTACAGGAAAATACATTTTGACGACTAAAAATGCCGACAAAAAATAATTTAGTCGTCAAAGGTACACATTTTAGCTGTACTAAAAATAATTTGGCCGGCAAAGGTAAACACTTTACCTACTAAAAAATATTTGGTCGACAAATATGCAATCTTTAGTTACTAAAATTAATTTAGTCGGTATTTATTTTATCTTTGATGACTAATTGAGTTTTGGTCGTTGAAAATAGAGTTTTAGGTGCCTTATAAAAAATTGTCCCTAAATGTACAATCTTTAGTTACAAAAAAAATAATTTTGTTGGTAATTATTTTACTCAATGTTTCCCCTCCCAAACACATATTAATGTGTACTAATTGGATGTTATTTTTATTTATTTTACTTTTGACGAGTAATTGAGTTTTAATCATTGAAAATAGCATTTTGGGGGACTAAAAAAAAATTAGTCCCTAAATGTATAATATTTAGCTACTATAAATAACTTTGTCAGTATTTCTTTAACTTTTAACTACTCCCTCCGTCCCAAAATATTAGTATTTTATTCCATTTTTCATTATCCCAAAATATTAGTCTATTTTCAAAAATCAATGACTAAAATAATATGAATTTCCTATTTTGTCCTTTTAAATTCATTAACACCACAAAAAGTACAATTATGACAATTGATATTTTTCAAAAAATGTACTATTAAAGAGTAATTTTGAAAGATCATTTTTTTTAAGTGCAATAATTGTACTACCAAAAAAATTAAATTTCCCAAAAATACTATTCTTTTGGGGTGGAGGGAGTACTAAATTTTAGTGGACAATTGTAATTAGCTACAAGGTGTTCTATATCTCCATCGTCCATGCCCAATATTGATGATTAGAAAAGGTGAAGCTGAAGGATAGACCTAGATGTATTAATGTCTCTACAACCATGCATTCGGATCAATGAATTCAATACAAGCTTGAGAGATATTAGAACTGAAGACAAAAAAGAGAGGCGGCAAATTCAAATTTGGCATCATATCTTTCATATCAAAGCATGAGTTGCTATTAAATATTGTGACCATTATATGCCTTACTTTTTAAAGTTAATAATCATAAGCATGTAACAACTTTATGCCATCAAATAATCTATACAAGAACACGAGAGAAGTCTTTTAACTAGAAATCCTCCATGAAAAAAATAAAATTAAAAAAATCACAAAAGTACATATGTGGAAGAAAAAAAGGAATAATGAATTTCCAAAGCAACAAAAACATAACTTTCAGTACAACAAAAACACATTTTAGTGACACCATACTAGTGGCATGTTCTTAAAAAATGTTACAAAAATAATATTTGGTGACATTTTTTAAAAAAATGTCATAGAACCACAAACATATAAGGCTCTAGTAGCATTTCAATTAAAAAAAGTGTCACTTCACTACAACAAAAATGTTACTACAACAAATTTACACTTTAGTGATATTACACTAGTGGCATGTTTTTAGAAAATGCCACAAAAATAAAAATTGGCATTAAATGTTTTAGAAAAATGCCACAGAACCACAAACATATAAGGCTCTAGTGGCATTTCAATAAAGAAATGTCACATCAATTTTATGGCATTTTATAAAATAATGACACAAAAAATTATGTTCGTGACATTTACCAACAGATGCCACTAAACTTTAGTAGTAATGGCATTTTTTTAAAAATGTCAGGACTCTAGGTAGGTGCAAATTATTTTTTATGGCACTTAGGTGAAAAGTGTCATAAACAAATATTTTATAGCATTTTGAAAAATGTCACTAAGCCAAAAACTTTCCAAACTTATAATGGCATTTTTGAAAAAATAAAAAATGCCAATATATTTTCTAAATTTTTAAAATGCAGTAAATGATTAAAAATAAATAAATTAAACTCAATATACACTACAGGAAAAAACACATTTGGCGACTAAATTTCCTGACAAAAAAACAATTGGTACCAAAACAGTATTAGTAGCCAAAAGTCTACAATTGGCGACTAAAACTAAGTTTGGTCGCTGATTATATGGGTTTTGGTGACTAAAAAATTTTTAGTAGCCCAAAGTAAAGCTTTTTAGTGACTAAAAAAATTTAGTAGTCAAAAGTCTACAATTGGCGACTAAAAATAAGTTTGGTCGCTGATTATGTAGGTTTTACCGACTAAAAAAATTTTAGTAGCCAAAAGTAAAGCTTTTTTGTGACTAAAAAAATTTTAGTAGTTAAAAGTCTACAATTGGCGACTAAAAAATAAGTTCAGTTGCCAAAAGTGGTCATTTTTAGCACGGGAGAACTAAAATCCTAAGGCGGGAATTAAATTTTTTGGTGACCAAAATTTTGGTAGCTGAAAGTGCATCTTCAGCGACCAAATCTGATTTTGGTCGACAAAAGTTAAGTTTTTTAGCAACTAAAAAACAATTAGTAGCCAAAAGTATAGAATTGGCGACTAAAAAATATTTTTAGTCGCCAAAAGTGGTCTTTTTTTATTTTGCTAGTAAATAGTTTATTTTACATAAATTATGTTCAATAAAATAATTATGTTTATACATATACTTTTATATTAATATGGATGTATGTACTATATGAATAATATATGTTGCATATACAATCATGTGGTGCTATAAAGGTGTAGTGGGAAAAATGTGGTGTATAAGGTTTATGGTGCGGGAGGTTGGCGGTTCGAGTCTCCGCAAGAGCGGATCAAATTGTTCTACAACGAATTATCGTCACGAATGGCACTTGATAGCGTCATGAATAGTGCCTACCATGACATTAAAGTGTCACTAAAAGGTTTTAGTCTTGATGGTGTAATGACACTTATAAGTGTGACTAACTCTTTTTTTAATGGCGCTTGATAGTGCCACAAATAATATCTACCATGACATCAAAATGTCATTGAAAGTTTTTAGCCATGATGTTGTAGTGGCACTTGCAAGTATCTACCGTGGCACAGATACAAATGACACTTGTTCAAAATGCCACAAGATTAAAAAATGTCATTAAACTAATAATTTTGTGACACTTTCAAATGTCACTAAACTAAGAAAATGTTGTAATGTTTATATAAAATATCATATCAAAGCAAGTATGTTTGAGTTAATCAACTTACAAGTAACAACAATTATCAATAAAGCATATATATATATATCAATGCAACACCTTGACTCATTATGATGCCTTAGAAAACAAAGTAGCTCCAAAAAACATAAGTGGTTACTTGGAAAGTGAAGCAATTCCAAAAAACACATGAAGCATTTCCTTTGACGAATTATCTAGTCCATCATTAGACAACAGTTTAACTAGCAAGGTTACAGTGCATGGGTCCACAGAGATAGCTCTATCATCCATTACGTGAAGCAGTTGTAGTGCTGTCTATGTTCCATTATTTTGTAGAAATCCTTGACCCAATATATTGTACGAGTAAAAATCTGGCGAGCATCCTTCTTCTTCCATTTTCATTAGCAACTCCCTTGCGTCATCAAGTAGCCTTCCCTCGCAAAGTCCATTGATCATTATATTGTATGTGCGGACATTAGCCTTTAGCAGAAAGACTCAAGCAGAGCTTCCTTGCTCATCAAGCTTCCCACCTTTGCACATACCCTCAATTAGGTTACTGTATATCACAATATTAGGAGCTAGTCCAGTGTTTTCAAGCTTTTTAAACAATGCTAATGCCTCATCAAGATGTTGGTTGTTGCATAGGCCATCCAGAAGAACAGAGTAAGTAAACAAATTAGGAATTTGGCCATGAACTCGCATCTCATCAAGAAGCAAAAGTGCATCTCGAGGTCTTCTTGTTTGGCACAAGCTACCAATAAGAGTGATGTAGGTAATAGTATTAGGAACCAATCTTTTTCGAGACATTTCCTTAAAGAGATTCATGGCTTCATCTATGTTTTTGATCTTAGAGTACCCATTAATCAAAATACTACAGGCGATGACATCAGCAGCACAACCCCTACAAACCATAGCATCAAACATTTTCCTTGCCTCATCTACTTGGCCACACAAACAGTACCCATCCATTACAGCATTATAAGCGACAACATCAAGGTACCACACCTCTTTGGATTATCAATTCAACCACATCTTGTGCTTCTTTGGCCTTTCCTTCTTTAGAAAGTGCATCAACTAAAATGCTAAAAGTTTGAACATTTGGCCAAATATTCTTACCAACCATTTCATTCAACAATCTTGTAGCTTCTTTCAACTCACCTAAACTAGATACACCTTGAATTAATCATGTGTGAGTGACAACATTTGGTGAAATGCCTTTACCTATCATTTCCGAAAAGAGCTTGAAAGCCTTGGTTACTAGTCTGTCCTTGCAAAAGCTATAGATGACCGTGTTGTAATCCACTAGTCCAAGCTTACAACCTCCTATTTTTTCCATCTTTCTGAGCAAAATAATAGCACTACTAGTGTTTCCCACTTTGCATAATCCATTTAATATAGTGCTGAAAGTAAATAAATCGGGTTGGAACCCTTTTCTCCACAATTTCATCAAAAAACCTAACCGCCAAAGTGATCTTAGCATCAAGACAAAGCCCCTTGATGAGGGTATTGAAGGTTGTGGTGTCTGGTTCATAACCAAGTTTCAATATTTTCCCAAAAATAGAAAAACCCAAATCAACTCGATTCAAGTTATAGGAAACAATTAATCGTAATGTAGAGTGTACAAACATTAGAGAAATCCATTTTTCTAAACAGAGAAATCACGGTGGAATAATGCTTTGTTTTTGCAATTGAAGTTAGGAGTTTATTGATTTTCACAATTAAGGGCAAAGGTCGCATTAGAATGCGATCAAACTGGGTTAGGGCATCATCATCAGTGTTAGCAAATCCTTATTGGAAATGGAAATTTTGTTTCGAAGACAAATTGAAGTGGGTTTGGGAATGAAATAAAGCTAAAAAAACAAGGGAATGAAGTGAGAATACCTTTGTGAAGATCACAAACACCATCTCTTAAAATGACAGAATCTTTGGCGATTTTCGACAGCATTGTCAGCCTCTCTCTCGATAACTCTCTTACATTCACGCTCAAATTTATGATCATTTCATTTTTTATTTTTATTTTTTTTTTGTAAACATCAAATCTAATTATAAAAAAATTCACCCTTTTTCTCAAACACAAATATTTTAACCTATTAAAATAATTAAAAATTAAAATAATCTACTAAAATAACCAACTTCCCAAATGAGACTAGGGTTAAAAAAATTACAGAAGTCAATAGTTTTTTAAGTTATAATTTAAAATAAAATGTTATAACTAAATACAACATAAGGATTATTAAAAATTTCATGAGTCATAATTTAAAAAAATGACACAACTGGAGGTACTATACGGGGAAGAGATATTCATCGCTGTCCGTACTCCTTTCGTCCAAGCTCCAAATCTATCCGATCGACCTGAGAACACAACGGCGGTGAGCTACCCGGCGGTGTGTTGTCGGAAAACCCGTCCGACGGTCAAGTTAGCACACACTCAGAGAGAAGGAGAGAGAAGTTGAATGAATGTCAGTTTATCTCACCAAATCCTGTTCTATCCTAGGCATGGGGGGCGCAGTCATTCTTATATACTTTCTGCGCCTAACTCTGCACCCATTAACCTATTGACACATGGAGCTGCTCTCCCATCTGTCAGCACAAACCCAGGTAACACCACCTAATCAAACCGCCGAACAACATTAGCGGACACATGGCTGCCCGGCGGCATCACCTCAGCCTCATACGACCATGCTACGTAACGAGTTCGAGGGCGCTTCTCGTCGAGATCCATCACAACCGAGCTAAGTAGCATTCTGGCAAGACCGAGTTCCAGATAGGTTAAGCCGGTATTCAGAAGACCTTCCCCACCGAGCTAAACATGTTCCCACGAAACCCAGGTTAGCAGACGATCATCTCGGCCAAACTAGCTCGACAGAAACATGGGACCTAGGCCTCGACCGAACAAAATCAACTCTGGACAAGCCCAAGTTAGCTCGGCCCAAACATGCTCAGTTCTCTTTCTGTCCGGCTTCTACCATGGCCCAAAGCCAAATTACAAATCTCCCTCTCAATTGCCCCTTAATTCCGTCCTCGCAAGCGTGACTGGGATTACATGATCTGACTGGGGTAGATTCTCCCTCGGTCCTTAATCCGTAAGACGTCGACCGCGCTAATCCCCATGCTCGGTTTCTTGATTTGCTCGGTCAATATCTCAACTCACCATCCTGTCTCTTCAATACTGATGCCGCTGGCAATAGGGACATGCGCCCTTCACTCATTGGCCTCGAACAGCCAATCCCGCCGTCCCTTCACATTCGAATTTTGGCGGTTCTTTTTTTCCTATAAACATGCCTCTTGCCCCTTCACAGTTCTTTCTTATTGTTTCTCTTCCGTTCCAGATGACCCAACGCTGCAGTGCCCTCCCCTCTATCAAGGTTCATTCTTGCTCTCGACTGCATTTGTGCTCAAAGATTCGACTTTTGCCCCTAAACTGGTAAGTTCTTCGAATCTCTCCATTGTTTTTCATTTGAAACTCACGTTTTAGGGCACGATAGTAGTAGGTTTTAGGATGTAGCTCCCCAAAAACCACATCTGCCCCTTCTCTCTCAACTGTTCTTCAACTTCCATGATGAACACGCGAGGATCTAGGGCGAACCGGGCTCCAGGTCTTCTTTTGATCCCAAAAAACACCAAAACCGAGCAAGTTGCGAGTTTGCAAAAACTCCAGTAGGAACCGAGGTAGCAGAGTACTTGACCACTCGACCAAGCTAATATCTGGTCCGCTTGAGCAGCCGAGCTTCTGGGTTTACCTTTGTGACCGAGATGGTCTTGCACTCCATCTGACCAAGCTAAAGTCGAGCTCGTTTTGCGCAACCACACTCCCACTTACACTTACCCTTACTCTTACTGCAGAGTCTTAGTGGACCAGAACCAACACTTAGGCTCTCAACAACCAAGCAGCCATCAATCAAAAATTTGCCAAACCAACACTACCGTGCTAAAACCAGCAGGCTCCACATGGGGCGTTACCGCTTCCTGGTTGATACGCCGGTTGCCCTTGCCGCGTTCTGGGAAGAATATGGTGTCCCCACAGACGTACATCTCTAATTTTGTTAGAAACATGGATTAATTTGTTACACTCAACGGATTTCTCTTTTTAGAAACATGGATTTCCACATGGGGATTTCTCTATGGTGTCCCCGATTACCATTTCTCTTTTTAGAAACATGGATTTCTCTAATTTTGTTACACTCAACGTCGTGATTAATTGTTTCTGTAACTCAACATCGTGAAACTTGGTTATGAACCAAATGCCACAACCTTCAATACCCTTATGAACGGGTTTTGTCTTGATGCTAAGATAGCTCCGGCAGTTAAGTTTTTTTGATGAAATTATGGAGAAAGGGTTCCAACCCGATTTATTTACTTTCAGCATTATAATAAATAGGTTATGCAAAACGGGAAACATTAGTAGTGCTATTGTTTTGCTCGGAAAGATGGAGAAAATGGGAGGCTTTAAGCCTAGACTAGTGGATTACAGCACGGTCATCAATCGCCTTTGCACAGACAGACTAGTAACCGAGGCTTTCAAGCTCTTTTCGGACATGATAGATAAAGGCATTTCACCAAATGTCATCACTTACACATCATTAATTCAAGGTGTATGTTGTTTAGTTGAGTGGAAAGAAGCTATAAGATTGTTGAATGAAATGCTTGGTAAGAATGTCTCGCCAAATGTTCAAACTTTTACCATTTTAGTTGATGCACTTTGTAAAGAAGGAATGGCCAAAGAAGCACAATACGTGGTTGAATTGATGATCCAAAGAGGTGTGGTGCCTAATGTTGTCACTTATAATGCTGTAATGGATGGCTACTGTCTATGTGGCCAAGTGGATGAGGCAAGGAAAATGCTTGATGTTATGGTTAGTAGGGATTGTGCTCCAGATGTTGTCACTTATAATACCTTGATTAATGGGTACTGTAAGAGCAGAAGGATAGATGAAGCTATGACACTATTCAAGGGAATGTCTCAAAAAAACACTGTGACATATAGCACTCTTATTAGTGGCTTGGCTTGTGTCAGGCAAGAAAACCTCGAAATGCACTTTTGCTTCTTGATGAGATGCAAACTCATGGCCAAATTCCTAATCTTTTTACTTACTCTGCTCTTCTGGATGGCCTATGCAACAACCAACATTTTCCTGAGGCATTAGCATTGGTTAAAAAGCTTGAAAACGCTGGACTAGCTCCTAATATTGTGATATACCGTAACCTAATTGAGGGTATGTGCAAAGCTGGGAAGCTTGATGATGCAAGGGAACTCTACTTGAATCTCTCTACCAAAGGGTTGAAACCTAATGTTCGTACACATAATATAATGATCAATGCACTTTGTAAAGAAGGGCTACTTGATGAAGCACATGAACTGCTTAGGAAAATGGAAGAAAATTGATGCTTACTCGTATAATATAATCATTCATGGATTTCTACAAAACAATGAGACATTGAAGGCATTGCAACTTCTTCACATAATGGCTGATAGAGCTGTCTCAGTGGACCCAAGCACTGCAACCTTTTTACTTAACCTGTTGTCTAATAATGGAGTAGATAATTCATCGAAGGAAATGCTTCGTAAGTATTTTGGTGCCACTTAATTTTCTAAGCCCTCTTAAGTTTCCTGTGTTGGACAATCTTCACTGTATTTAAATAAATTAAATTCTGTTGTGTACTTAACAACAACCAGAATATAAAATAAATAAAAGAAATGAGAGAATTTGTTTGATTACAAAAATCAAACTCGAAATAAAAAAAATAAAAACAGATTTTATTTTGTTATAAAAATAAAATTAAAATCTGATTAAATAAATAAATAAAATAGAATAATAAATTAAACAACTTACTTGATTAACTTCTTTGAATAATTATCTGATCAAGTCCAGTGTTTGACACTATGTCCTTAAGACAGATTCGTCCTCTCCACGGTGCTTTCAGAATGTGGACGTCTATCTTCCAGGATGAAATGATCAACTACAAACAATAGCAGCACTACAAATTGTTTGCCTTACGAACACACTAAATGTTTACACTCTTTCTTACAAGAAAATAATGCAACAAAATGAAGAATAAATTTGCAGAACTCTTAAGGACAAAAAATATGAATTTTCTGAATCTTCAACATCAAATGAAGGTTGTCCTATTTATAGATGGATTGGTGGCTGCAGGTTTTGAATTAAACAGGTGCAAACCTGTTTGAACAGGTATGAAACCTGTTGGTTTTGAATTCTAACAAATTTGAATCTGTTGGGTTCACAATTCAAACAGATAAAAAACAAGAAGGGCCCTGTTTGGGTGTACAGTAAAACCGGACCAATTTATTTCTAGAATTAATTTAAATTCAAATGTTTTTGACCCAAAAAGATAAGTATTGGGCCGGACAAGCCCAATCTAACCTCATACCACGCACCCGCGCCCAACCCAACCCGACCGACTGACCAGACAGACGGACGGCGGCGGCGCGCGCGTGGTATTTTTTGGTCTAATGGGTCTAGCCCATTTTGCCCATAACCTCCCTCTCTAAAACACTTGGGTACCCTTTTGGGCACACCGCAAGTACCAAACCCATGCCTTCTAAACCCACGCCTTCTAAACCCATTTAAAACTTCCTACCAAATCAATGTGGAACAAGCTTTATTCAAACCTTTAAAGATTTTCCACCAAAACTCCATTTTCATGGAGCACACTTTGGCTTCAATTTCCCATTCACTCGGTAATGGTTTTGAGCAACCAAATACATCACGTGAATCACAACGCGACATAGAACGCGTTACTAGTTTGACCAGCGAAAATCGACGCACGGGGCCCACCTAAATATTATACCAAAGTTAGGAAAAAATCTGTTATAAACTCAGATTTTTCCAAACCATTTCCAACAATCCCCCGCATGAATAAAATTTGATGACAACGGAAATGCAACAATATGCAGGCTTTATCGAAAGAGTATAAGTCGAAAATATCTTGCATCAGTATAGGTAGCTTTCGGCCTTGAACCTTCCCTAGTGATAACCTATCGGACTTACTAGCTAACCAATGGACGCGATGCCTTGAATTGTTCAGCCGTTTGTGTAAGCCAAGACAATAGATTTCACACAAAATATCTTCTAACACATCATGGTTCTCACTATTGTGTTCATTTTGGCCTTGAACGCTCCTAGTTTTCATGAGTGTTTCTAGAGAATTTAGCCTCTTTCATTTTCATAGAACCGGCTCCAGTTCGACACTCATATAGGTGATTCTTATTGTGAGTATCTTCTTATACTCGTCTTGATTTTATGCCTCAATCAAGATATAAGTAATCATTAAAAGCAAAACTTATCCTTATACCCCTACATACAACATATGTTACAAATATCACTCTCACCATAGGAATGGGTAAGGAATTTTAATCCCTTGGTGGTTTCTGGCGAGCCATACATAACTTAGTTGTCCCTTTGAACTTAGTTCTTGGGATCTCCAGTCATATAAGTAGGGTTACCATTATGACGACTCTTATATAATAGGCTTTAATCCCATCCCCTTCAATGAATTATACACTAGCTCTTTTGTCAAACCTTTTGTTAACGGATCCGCAATATTCTCTTTAGATTTTATATAATCTATTGAGATTATTCCATTTGACAACAATTGCCTTACGTTATTATGTCGACGACAAATATGTCGTGACTTACCGTTATACATGTGATTTTGTGCCCTGCCTATTGCAGATTGACTATCACAATGAATGCAAATAGCTGGCACAGGTTTTGGCCACATTGGAATGTCTTCTAAGAAGTGACAAAGTCATTCTACTTCTTTACCTGTTTTGTCTAAAGCAATGAACTTAGATTCCATTATGGATCGTGCGATGCATGTTTGTTTCGTAGACTTCCAAGAAACAGTAGCGCCTACCAGAGTAAATACATATCCACTAGTGGATTTTCAAACTTTAGTATCCGATATTCAATTTGCATCATAATAACCTTCGAGTGTTGCTAGATATCGAGTAAAGTTCAAACCATGATCACGGGTGAATCTTAGATATCTAAGAACCCACTTTCCAATGGTCTTCTCCAAGGTTACTAGTGTACCTACTCAATTTACTGATACCATAAACTATATCAGGACGAGTACAATTCATTAGGTACATTAGACTTCTAATGATTCGGAAGTATTTTAACTAAGATACTGCATCACCTTTATTTTTTGATAAATAAATATTGATGTCTACAGGTGTTCTAGCTAAATTCATATCATCCTTGATAAATTTATCAAGAATTTTCTCAATATAATGAGATTGAGATAATCCATATCTGTCAAATATTTTAGTAATTTTCATTCCGAATATAACATCTGCCACCCCCATATCTTTCATATCAAACCTTTTGTTAAGCATTTGCTTAGTTGATTTGATCATATTTTGACTGCTTTCAATGATAAGCATGTCATCCACATAAAGACAAACAATGACATATCCTTGGTCAGTGTTTTTAACATAGACGCATTTGTCACATTCGTTTATCTTAAACCCATTAGTAAGTATTGCATGATCAAATTTTTCATGCCATTGCTTAGACGCTTGTTTTAATCCATAAAGGGATTTTACAAGCCGACAAACTTTCTTCTCTTGCCCCGGTACTACAAACCCTTCGGGTTGCTCCATATAAATCTCTTCATTTCGATCACCATTTAAGAAAGCTGTCTTAACATTCATTTGATGTATTTCTAAATTAAACAACGCTACTATAGAAATAAGCATGCGAATAGATGTTATTCTTGTCACAGGGGAATATGTGTCAAAATAGTCCAGACCTTCCTTTTGTCTGTAACCTTTAACTACAAGTATTGCTTTATACTTGTCAATTGAACCATCTGCTTTCGTTTTTCTTTTGAATGTCCATTTATATTCAAGAGGTTTAGAACCTGGTGGAAGATCCACCAATTCCCAAGTATGATTTTGCATAATGGATTCAATTTCATTATTAACAGCCCCTTTCCACAAAGGTGCTTCAGACTGTCATTCTTTGCTTAAAGCTTTGAGGTTCATTTTCTAACAGGTATGTCAGAAAATCTGGACCAAAGGATTTTGATGTTCTCGCTCTCTTACTTCTTCTTGGTTCATCATTAGTTAAATCCTGTTGGTCGAGACCATTACTAGTCTCTTGTGTTTGATTGTCATTAGTCTTTTGACTTTGTGTACAATCATAAGTTCTTTTCTGTGAACTTAATTCCGGTCATTTCTTGTAAGGAAATACATATTCAAAAAACACAGCATTCCTTGACTCTATAATAGTATTCACATTTATATCTAGTATTTCTGATTTATAAGTCAGAAACCGATATGCATTACTATTCTGAGCATAACCAATAAACACACAATCTACTGTTTTTGGTCCAATCTTAGTCTTTTTAGGAACAGGAACTTCAACTTTAGCCAAACACCCCCACACTTTTAAGTATTTGTAGGAAGGTAGTCGACCTTTCCACAATTCATAAGGAGTGTTGTTGGTTTTCTTGTGAGGTATTCTGTTAAGAACATAATTAGCAGACAATATTGCTTCCCCCCACAAGTTCTGTGGTAAGCCTGAACTTAGTAACATGGCATTCATCATTTCTTTAAGGGTTCTATTCTTTCTTTCAGCAATTCCATTTTGCTGAGGAGAATAGGGTGCTGTAGTTTGGTAAATAATGCCATGTTGTGCACAAAATTCATTTAATGGTGCATCATACTCACTACCCCTATCATTTTTAACCATTTTAATGGTTTTATCAAGTTGATTTTCAACTTCTATTTTGTAGAGTTTAAACATTTCTATGGCTTCATCTTTACTTCTAAGTAAATAAACATAACAATATCTTGTGCAATCATCGATAAATGTTATGAAATACTTTTTGCCTCCTCTAGTTTGAATAAACTTTCAATCACATATATCAGTATAAATTAAATCTAGAGGTTCAATTTTCCTTTCAACCGATTTAACTAGAGCCTTAGTTAGTTTCGCTTCTACACAAATTTCACATTTATGATTAGGATTAATTTCAAACTTTGGTATATAATCTAAACCAATTAATCTACGCAAAGCATCAAAATTTACATGTCCTAATCTACCATGCCATAAATTTGACTCAATAATATAAACAAAAGATGTGTCATTCTCATTCATAGCAACTTTTGGTACAACTATCATTACATTTAGTTTAAAAAAAACCATCACTCATGTATCCCTTACCAATATACATACCACTCTTTGTTAATACAAATTTATCAAACTCAAAAGCAAGTCTAAAACCATTTTTACTCAACAAAGAACCAGAAACTAAATTCTTCCGGATGTCAGGTACATGCAGTACGCTGTTGAGGGTCAGTTCTTTCCCTGATGTCATCTTCATGATCACATTTCCTTGTCCAGCCACAGTAGAAGTAGAAAAATTTCCCATGAAAAATTGTTCACCATTTGCAGCCTCATTGTAGGTAGTGAACATCTTCTTGTCTGCACATATGTGACGAGTTGCTCTAGTGTCAACCCATCACTCTTTGGGATTTCCAACCAGATTAGCCTCAGACACCACAGCAGAGAGGTTGATGTCATTCACTCCGTCAGAGATGTAATCCAATTCTGTTACATTGGCCTGATTGGTGGTCTTCTTGCTTGTACTTCCATGATCCTTCTTAGGGCGGCAGCAGTCAGAAGCTCGATGTCCAGTCTTGCCACAATTATAGCATTTTCCTTTAAACTTCTTGTTGCTATCGCCTTGTTTAGGACCATCTCCAGTAAACTTCCTCTTTTTGTTATGTGATTTATGAACTTGTTCGACCACATTAGCCTTGGACTCAATGGGATTTTTTCCATTCCTCTTTTCAGCCTTTCGGTTATCTTCCTCAATTCTCAATCTTACAATAAGTTCATCCATGGTCATCTCTTTGCATTTATGTTTTAAATAATTTTTCAAATCTTACCAAGCCGATGGTAACTTTTCCACTAAAGCAGCGACTTGGAAAGACTCGCTCAGAGACATACCCTCAGAATGAATATCATATTAAATTAATTAAAAACTTTGAACTTGAGAAATTACCGTTTGGGAGTCTACCATAACGAAATCCAGAAATTTACCGACAACAAATTTCTTCATGCCGGCATCCTCTGTCTTGTATTTCTTCTCCAAAGAATCTCACAATTCTTTTGCTGTTTTCAGAGGACTGTATATTATGCAGCATATTGTCAAGGCCATTAAGGATGTAGTTTCTGCACAGGAAATCTGAATGTTTCCAAACATCTACAGCGGCAACAACTTGCCGATCACTTTCAAACTCTTTAAGTGCTAGAGTCTCTTCATAGAGAAACCGGGCCAAATTAAGAGTTGTAAGATAGAACAGCATCTTTTGCTGCCATCTCTTAAACTCAGTACCGTTAAATTTTTTTGATTTTTCTCCATGATTTATTGGTACATGAACATGGTTCTAGATAGGGATCGGTGTTGGTGTAACAATAGGAGTACCACTACCAGATGCAGTTTCAGTTTCAGTAGCCATAATCTCTGATTACAAAAATCAGAAAAAATTAAAACACAAATTAATTTTCTAATTACTAAAACCAGAAAATAAATTATAACACAAAATAATTTTATTTTCCTTGTTACTAAAACTAGAAAAAATAGAAAAATAAAATACCACAATAATTTTCTGTAACACAAATTAATATTCTGTAATTGTTAATGACACCAGTATATTACTACTAATTGTCAAAGAAAAGAGACAGTATATTACTACTATCTGTCAAATAGCATAAACACTATTTATTTTTCCAACCAGAATATGTCTTTATGAAATCACAGAAAATTAAATACAATAAAGATACCAAAATATGATCTGTCTTAAGTTTGTTGGACAATCTTCACTGTATTTAAATAGATTAAATTCTGTTGTGTACTTAACAACAACCAGAATATAAAAGAAATGAGAAAATTTCTTTGATTACAAAAATCAAACTCGAAATAAAATAAATAAATAAAAACAAATTTTATTTTGTTACAAAAACAAAATTAAAATCTGATTAAATAAATAAATAAAACAGAATAATAAATTAAACAACTTACTTGATTAATTTCTTTAAATAATTATTTGATCAAGTCCAGTGTTTGACACTGTGTCCTTAAGACAGATTCGTCCTCTCCACGGTGCTTTCAGAATGTGGACGTCTATCTCCCGGGATGAAATGATCAACTACAAACAATAGCAGCACTACAAATTGTTTGCCTTACGAACACATTAAGTGTTTACACTCTTTATTACAAGAAAATAATGCAACAAAATGAAGAATAAATTTGCAGAGCTCTTAAGGACGAAAATTATGAATTTTCTAAATCTTCAACATCAAATGAGAGTTGTCCTATTTATAAATGGATTGGTGGCTGCATGTTTTGAATTAAACAGGTGCAAACGTGTTTGAACAAATATGAAACCTGTTGGTTTTGAATTCAAACAAATTTGAATCTGTTGGGTTCACAATTCAAACAGATAAAAAACGTGAAGGGCCCTGTTTGGGTGTATAGTAAAACCTTCCGGAATTAATTTAAATTCTGGATTTTATTTTACCAAAAAATAAAATAAAATTTAAATGTTTTTGACCCAACCCAACAGAACAGACAATGGCGCGTATGTGGTGATTTTGAGTCCTATGGGTCTAACCTATTTTGTTCATAACCTCCCTCTTTAAAACACTTGGATACTCCTTGGGGCACACCCCAAGTACCAAACCCATGCCTTATAAACCCATTCAAAACTTCTCACCAAATCGATGTGGGACAAGCTTTATTCAAACCTTTAAGAATTTTCCACCAAAACTCTATTTCCATGGAGCACACTTTGACTTCAATTTTCCATTCACTTGGTAATGGTTTTGAGCAACCAAATATACCACGTGAATCACAACGCAACATAGAACGCGTTACCACTTTGACCTGCGAAAATCGACGCACGGGGCCCACCTAAATATTAGACCAAAGTTAGGAAAAAATTTGTTATAAACCCAAATTTTTCCAAACCATTTCCAACATCCTGGAGCTACTTCATTTTCTAAGCCATCTTTTAAGTTCCCTGTAAGGCATCACATTGAGACAAGGTGTTGCAATTATGTAAATGCTTTTATTGATAATCGCAGTAAGTTGATTTAAGCTCATCTTCATTTAGATATTCCATTTTATATTGAGTTCATTGTTGCAACTTTGATATTTTAAATTTTTCTTTCTTCTTCATTGCACATTTGTTCATTTATGAACTTTATTCTTTTCAAGGAAATTTTCTAGTTAAATGAGTTCTCTGTTCTTGCATAGATTATTTGGCAGCATAAATTTGTTTCATTTATACTTTAAAATAAAATACATGATGATGCTAAATGTGAATTCGCTTCCTCTCTTTCATAGTTCTGAGCTGAATTTTTAATGTGATGCTGTGAAGGCATTATTTTTATTAATCTGCTGAAATTTTGTTTCAAGTATAGTGTGCAGAGCTGATTTTTTTTAGAAATACTTGTATTCTAGCATCTGTGAATGTCTTAGATACCTAAACACTCTTCTTTCAATCGTTTTCTTCTTTCGATCATGAGATCTGTTATCAATCTGCATTCTTTTCCTTGCAGTCTTTAAATCAATTAACTGTTGGTGCTTTTCGTTCTCAAATTTCTAGAGGTATCAATTTTTTCGATGATAATAAGGTTATACAAGTGATGTGATGTCGTCCTACTTTATTTGTTTTATTTTATTTTATTATTATTTAATTTGAGGACAGTGGTATTGGCCATTTTACACTGTTTCTAGAAACAATCAAAATTTTCATTTTCATTTTTTTTATTCTTTATGCTGGCTTATTTAGCCTTTGTTCGGAATATGAGTTAGCTTTTTAATTTTTTAGTTATTTTAGCTTGGCACTAAAAAAATTCGTTTGGGATAGACTTTTTGATTTTTTTTAATTTTGTGAGAAAAAAAATAAAATGATTATGATTTAAATATAACATTATCTTATTGACATTTTAACTTATTTTGTGTTTTTATGACTATTTTAGTTCAACAGCAATGTTACAGACCCCCAGTAACCCCCCCCCCCCTAGTGCCACATGTCGACTTGTCATTGGCTGAAAACAAAAAAAACAAAAAAAAAAACAAATTTTTTTAACCAATGAGAAGGGACCCCCAGCACCCCACTGGGGTCCGAAGCTTTGTTCTTAGTCCAAAACTAGCATGCTAAACATAGTCTATTACTCATCTTGTTTGGTTTTAAGAAATTAAATTTTTTATTTTTGTTTTTAATAAATTTTTTTAATATTTTAAATGTATCTAACCTAAATACACTTAAAAAGTAAAATATTTACATAATTTTTTTTAAAAAAAAATCAAAAAAAAATAGTTTATTTTTGTATTCTTGTGTATTTATTGAATTTTTAAAATATATTTTTCACTAGTATTTTATTTTTAAGTATATCTAAGTTATATGCATTTAGAAAATAAAAAATTTACTTAAAATACTTTAAAAAATGAAAAATTTAATAAAACATTCCTCTCCAACTTTTGGTAGTAGGAGAGGTTCAATATGTATTTTTTTATTAGTTAAGATCACTCAAATAATATTATTAGAGAAATTTCATATCGTCTCTATGACGAGCTGAAATATATCTATTTCGAAATTTCTCTGTGAAAATGTCACGCCCCGAACTTGCCCCGAAAAGTCCGGCAACGTGACCGGCCAGTAATTCGTAAATTACCTCCGGCCTTACTATACATGACATAAATAAACGGGGCTCGCGGAAGCGAAAACACAAAACTGTAGTCCAAAGAGCTGTGCATTAATATGAACAAATATTTACATGCCAAAATGTTAATTTACCCACCAACTTTACATAACATGTATCAAAAGTCCATATACAAAACACGTAGGCACACGCCATAAATACATTACAAGACAAAACTCACTATACGGCCTTCCAGGCCTAGCCCAACTCAGGGGCATACAAAACTCTGGTAGGCTTCCAAAACGGCGGCTCGATTCGAACTCCGCCTAGGCTTGGCTCTCCGACTGCTCACCTATAAATACATATATATAGGGGTGAGCTAAAGCCCAACAAGTAACATTAACGTAAAGGGTTAGCGAACGAATTCCACATATCATATATCCGTAAAACAAATCATCATAGACATAACCATTCGTATCAGAACATAATAATGGCATATTCCACAGAACATAAACATAACAGAACGTCTTCCGACTAGAATGTCGATTCAGGATCTCGATTAAACACATATCGTCACAATGAAGTGACTCACGAGATCTCGTAAACTAGTCATGGACCCGCACTTTCATGCCGTCCCCCATAACTTGGGACTCTCTATGGATGCCATACTAGATTCGCAAATAGGGATATTCGTTCACAGAAAACATTAACGTTTCAGAAATCATAACATAACATAGCATTTCCAGAACATACATTATAAGAACATAACTTTACAGAAATGTTACTTACAGTGGTTGTCCAGAACCGGTTGTACGGTCTTCGTGTTTTGACCTGCAAATGTCAACAGGATAACACAAATCCTTAACATATATCATTATCAATCATCATCAAATCAAGTCCACGTATGCTCTTAAGGACGTGTCAATCTCATAACTTCATTATCATGACTTAATTAAGTTTCAAGAATGCTAAAAATACAATGAGGATGCCAAAATCATGCATTTAACACTCTATTTCATGAAAATCTTACCTTGATTCTTTGATTTGGAGAAACTAAGCTTGATTCCCCCTTCCTTTCTCTTCTTTCCCTTGTTTCTCCCCTTCTCACGTATTCTCTCTTCTCTCTCTCCCTTAGATTTTTTTCTTCCTTTATTCTTGAGTCAAAATGGGTCAACAATACTTATCTCAAGCCATGTAATCAAAGATAAACAATTGTGCCACAAACTTAAGCCAAACAAGGCTTTACGAATCAGACGAAATTCAGTTCTCAATTTATTGTTCCAAATAGCTCTAAAAATTTTCAGTATCACATAGGCGTGTTCAATTTCATTTTCTGAATCCATTACGGTCCTCGATTTCAGTCCCGAAGTCGTAAATCCAACAGATGTGTTTCCAATTCCAACAGATAATTCCTAATTAATTCATATAAATACATGATTAATTAACGATAATTATGACGTACATTTCGGGGTCATTACAGAAAATGTTTGAGCACCCTAACTGTTATAAAAATATTACATATCATTTGTTTTATAAAATCTTAATATTATGAACTTTAAACTAAAAACTCCTAAAAAAATTACTTAAAAAAAAGTACAAAAAATAAAAATTCAATATTCAAAAAATCTATCATATCCAAACAAGTTGAGTTATATTTTGTAGGAGTAATTCTGTGAAACTTTTTATTTTGTTGATCATTGGAAGAGCCCTAACAACTTTTTCAGTAGTAGATTGCTTTACTTGTTGCTTGGCCCTAGCAAATCCTCGCTGCCTCTTCTCCCCTCTCCAAAACAGAGGGCTTACGATAATGAAGTGTGGGACTGATGATGATGGTAGTGAAGAAAGGAAAAGAGAAGTCGTCGTTGCTAGAAACCCCAAATGAATTATCAAATACAATAATATTTGAGAGCTCTAATTTGAGAACTCTAATGTAACTCTAATGATGTGAAGTGTACCTATGTGAATGTGGAATCCACACTCCTTTCTCTAGCTCTCTCTACTCTCTCTCTCTCTCTCTCTCTCTCTCTCTCTCTCTCTCTTCCACCTTACTATTGCTCCATTTAGAGGTCTCAAATTAGAGGTATGTATCATTACTCTTACCAAATATTCTATCAAACCTCTCACATGGGGTGGGACCTACACAAATCACATGTGTGTGAATCTTACACCCATATGAGAAGTTTGGTAAAATATTTGATAATTCATTTGAGACCTACAACATTTTTCTTTGTCGGTGGCCACAACAGACAAATGGCAAAGTGATGGATGGTTTATGGAGGGTTGTGTGTATTAACAGATTGAGTAGGTTAGATTGTTTTGACATTAGAGTGAGGGGTGTAAATTTGGCCAGCCCGGCCCATGTCAGGCAACGCAGGCTCCTACCAAAAATTCGAGCCGAGTCGGCTCACCAGTCAAAAAATTAGACCCAAACCTAAGAGTATTCGGGCCTTGGGCGAGCCGATGGGCTGAGACTCAGGCCTATCCGGTGGGCTTGGGCTCGGGCTTGGGACGGGCCTGAACAAATTTTTTGATTCTTTTTATTTTTTCTACTAAAATTTTATTATTTTTTATTAAAAAAAAACATTGGGCCTCAGACGGGTCAGGCCTCGGGCCGAGCCCTGAATAGGTCTTAAGCGGGCCAATGGGCTGAGTCAAGCGGGCCGAGTTTCAAAATGATAGCCCTAGCCCAGGGTCTAGGGCAGGGCTTGGACCCAATCCCACCCCGGGCTGGAGGAGGACTTCGGGCCCACCCCCCACCGTCCATGGACCACGGGTCATTTTAACACTACTGAGTGTCATTTTTAAACTACAAATTATCGCAACAATGTATAACAAGGTGGGTGTGCAATGAAGAGATTTCCTTTCAACAATCCCCGAAAAAAACTTTAAAAAATGATTTCAGGCAGCAAGATGTGTCCATTAGCTCCTGCTTTCTCTAAGGAATCATTTCATTACTATGCATAATAACATTCACCTTCAAAGCCTCTCTAAAATGCAACAAATGTGTCAAATTCCTTTCTTTCTGACAAAATATGCATAAAATTACAACTTAAAGATAGTTTTCACACTCCCATCCAAGGATCTAGAAAACATAGGGAACCAAAGCCTTGACTTCTCTGGGGAAATTTTCAAATTTTGAGAGATACCATTTTCTAGTGACATAACTCCCTGCAGCCAAGTACAAAGCTGAACCCAAAGCAGAAGAGAATGAAAGCAGTGTTTGGGAGATCAAGAAAATTCCAAGAAATGCAAGAATTTCAAAGAGATAATGAGGGCAAATAACCAGATCAAAGAGGCCTCCTTTGGGAAGTTTATATCCTTTGTCACCCTTTTCCCTAAGTTTGGAAAGAAGGTAATGGTGGTAAAAGTTTCCAGAGATCCCCACTATAAATATAACAACCCCTAGATATTTCAGATCAATAAGTGGCTCAGGAAACCCTTCGGTCAGATGTTGGACATATATCATGCTTGCAGTTGAGATGAAATAGGCAACCGAGACAAGAATGGCTGAGTCCAGAACCACGCCTCCGCTGTATTTGTGAACAAACAGAACCTACAATATAAGGAGGCAATACACTATTAATTGTGTGAAAATTGACAAATTTGTCTATTTGCAGATCAATAGAACTGAGATAAATATATAGAAATAAGCCTCAAACACTGCATGGGGTTAGTCAAGCAAAATTTTCATCGGGGAAATACAAAATTAAATGATATAGTATGAAAATAATGAGAAAAGTCACTTTTGGATAATTGTGGTAGGCAAGCGATATGTATGGTACGGAACAGTGAATAGTGGCGTTCGTGGTGATAACCAGTAGCAGGGTGGAAAGAAGGATGGAACTGAGGAAATGGTGTTTTCATTTTGAAGAAAGGGTATATGAAATTACAAACTAATTTTATTTACCATTTTTTTTAATATAGAAATTGACATGTAAGGTCCACCATCCAACTAAAAATCATTTATGAGGAAATTTAAAAAATTTCAGTTGAGGCATGCCAATGTTTTGAGACATGCTTCTTGAAGATGTGGACATTTTTCCAGAGGAAAGAACGGAATTAGGGCTCCATTAAACCACTGGAAGCTCCAAATTGATGCTTTTGCCTATTTGGGAGATAGAGTGGGAATCAGGAAGGTGCTGTGTTCATCAAAGCAATAGCTTCTGCATTTCTTGCTTACATGAGTTCTATAAAATTCCCATCTGCGAACCCATGCAAGGAATAAAATTATTTGGGGGCTTTGAGTTCTGAATGAGATTAAAATGGATTTGGTACCTCAAAAATCAAATATATGTATGTACTTTAAAAATCCTTGAATTTGATGACTATGGACCCAATTTCTCTATGATTACCTTTCATTCATCAAGTTTCTATTTTTCTTCCATAAAATCCATAAACCCAAAAACACATATCTAATTCAGAGAATTTGGTTAGAACACCCAGAGTCAATAGAACACAATTTCATGTGTATCTGTATCTATATGTAGCAAATTTCTGTGTCCTAATAGACATAACAAATCAAAAATGTCCCACAAGTTAAGTCATCATCTACTACAACACGAACTTCCTTGCTCTACCCTAATTTCTGAACTATGTATGCAAGTATATCTACTATTCTGATCAACTATGTCCTATCAATATAATAAAAAGTTGGAAATAATTTCTTTCAAATCCAATTAGTTCCAAACACCCAAAGGGGATTTCATTTTGAAATCCAATTTATAATGTTGTGTTTGGTTGAGGATTTAGGGAAGAACTTGGAAAGAGAATAAGAAAAGGATAGTGAAATTTGAATAAAATATTTAGTTTCACATACATTTTCTCTTCTTTTTTTTCTAAATCTCTTTCCAAATCCCCCAACCTTTGTAAGAGAACTAATAGGGAAAATGAAAGGGGACCGAAATTAGTTAAGGTGCGCGTAAACATGTCCAAACAGCCCGTACAACAAAAATTAAATGATAATAATCGAAGAAGAAAAAGGGGGAGTGGGATTTACCTCGAAGACCCTCTTGAAGAAATGGATGGTGAGAACCAATTTGAGTAGAAGAAACCTGAGTCCAGCATCTGGGAAGAGGAAGAAGGATGCTGCTCCGGCGAGGAAGGCAGGAGCATAGAACATGAGCATGCCGGTTTTACTGGAGAGCTTGATCTGCTTCTGCTGCTTCTTTGACATGGACTGAGAATTGCTATTAACATTCCAGAACTTTGAATACTGGAGGTGTTTGCCCATGATTTCTGAGAAACCCAATAATGAGACTGCGAAAAGGGTTATCAGAGGCATGGCTCTGATGATAACAGAGTCAGGCTGTTCATACACAAAACTCTTCTCTGCCATTGCTATCGTCTCCATTCCTCTCTCTTTCTCCCCTCAAATTTTGCGTGTGGATTGGAAAAGACATCTATAAGGCTAGTTGGCTCTTGTTCTTTCCAAAAGGAATATCAATTGTGTGGATATAATTTAAGAAATTTTTAATATTTATAATGTAATTAATGAATGGAATTATTAATAATGTCATAATTAATATTAATATATTAATTGATTTATGTAATATTACGATTTTAAAAATCTAGATATAAAAAGTAATTTTATTTTACAATTAAATTTTTTTAAAAACAATTTTAATATCACTTTCTAATAAATAATTTAGATTTACAATAGGTATCAATCATAATTATTGAATCAATGAAAAATAAGTTTTGTCCACCTAATTTATGTATGACTTTTTATTGGCTTCCCGTAAAATAGTATCAATATTTCACTTAATATATTTTCTTCCACAATAAAAAAAAGTAGGTGTATAGAAAAAAAATAATAATAATAATAATCAACCTAATGGGTGTAGCATTTTATAAAAAAGAAAAAAATCAACTATTAAAAAGATTATTTCCCTATAACTAATAATACTTTCATAAACAATCTACATATATTTGAAAAAACTACTACTAATTATTTTCAAAGAAATTATCACTTTGTTAGTAAAAATCTAGTTTGGAGTAAAGCGATAAAATTCAGTTGATAGACAAAATCAAAATTTGACAAAAACATAAGATCAAGCAATTGTTGTAATAATTCAGATTTTTAATTATTCTGTAAAATTTATACTAATATTATTTAATTTCAATTCAGAAAATATATAATTTATTATATATTATTATGTATAATTTTGTAAAATAATATAATTAGTATGAGTTTAGGGATCAAAATATAAATAATAATAATTTAGATAATATTAATAATAATAATAATAATATTTATTTTTTTTCTGTAGGTAGACGATAAATTGCAATTTAATTAAAAATTAATGTATTTATATAATTATATTAAAATATTAGATCAAAGGATAATTATCTTAAATATCTATTAAAGATAAAAATAAATCTATATAATTATTAATCGAATATGTAGGAGATTCGCACGTCACGTATGCGCCTTATCTCCCTATAAAAGGGAGGCAGTTCACTTGGAGAAGAAAGAAAGAAAGGAAAGAAAGAAAGAGAGGAAGTTTAAAAAAATAATGAAAGTTGAAAGGGTCTTTAGTATTGGAAAGGAAAAGTAAGGTATTCAAATTAAAGTGAATTATATTATATCTTGGGTTACCAAAATATATTTTACGTATGTTTTAACTTACCATATTTATCTTATACAAGTTATGTTTTATAAATTATTATAAATTATATAAACATTTCAGTTACGTGAATTATTTTCTGAACCTTATTTGCTAAAGTGAAACCCATTGATATGTTTATTTATATTTTAAAGAATATTTGACTATGACCTTATATACAATTATGTTTTGTAAGTACCACCACAGTAGTCCCATGCCTTGAGGGACTTAAATAACCATTGGCTTATGTTCGGCCACTTTGTGGTCCTCTGTTTGTCATGGATCCATTGACCTCTGTTCTATGCGGAGTTAAGTGCTACACTATTGTAGGAGCCACCTCTAGTATCCGTACGAGCCACATCTTGAATCCATACCTCTGTTCTGACTGTCACTTTTGTGACCTCTGTTCTGTTCTGTTTTATACCGTGGTTATGGTTATATATTTACATAATTTATGTATTTCAATTTCTACTACTCAAATGATTTATTTACCAAATTGAGTTATGTAAATGTTTTGGCTTAACTAACTATCCATGGTTATTTCATGTCCATTATATTCTTTGTATAATATTTCTCACTCTGCCATGTGCTTATAGTTGTTTACCAGTTTTCAGAAAACAATACAATTCAGAAATAGCTTTTGGAAAGTTTTAGACGCGGGGCTGCGGAATAGACACACACAACATTTTTATGATATTTTTATATGTAAATATCGGTCTTTTTGATCAATAAATTTTATAATAAATATAGAACCTCCAGTGATTATTTTGGTACCTTCATTTAAATATTACTTCCGTTCGCGTTTATTAATTTATTTAAGAATTGACCGGAGGTAACCTTAGTTACTGGCCATCACGATACTTAACCCTTTGATACGGGCAGTAGGTAGTGACAAATGATATCAAAGCAATGGTTTATAAAAAAATAAATAAATCATTATTGGAGCATAAGACATGCACATTTAAGTAGGATAGCCGATAATTAGTACCTAAATATTACATTTTGTTAGTCGATTTAATTATATTAAAATTTTATATGATTATATAAATATAAATTTTTTTTTTTGTGTGTGTGCGCTTAATTTGTGAAGGATATTAAATATAATTTATATTTATTATAATAAAAGAAGGGAAAAAAAAGAAGGATGTCGAGTTCAAGCACCCACAAAAATTATAATATAATTAAATACATATAATTTTCAGTTCAGTATTCAAAAAAAAAATTTATTTTGACTTTTAAAAGTGGGTTCAAATTTTAAAGATACTAGTTTTGAAACTATTTCCCATCAATGAAATGTTCATCTCAAATTTTTCAATTCTTACATATAATTATGTCATTGTGTTCTCATTTTTATTTATTTTCATCATAAACAAAACGAATGAAAAGTTTTTAAAGTTGCTCCTTATTTCTTATTTTGACCCAAAATAATTTTTGACAACTAAACAGTGAGTTAATTTTGGTAAAGGTTTTTTTTTTTTTTTGAGGTACTATTTTTTATCAGATTAATCATCTAATATATATATTTATCAGAGTGCGCAGCGGATAGCTTACACATATGGTAAATTTCGAGAATAAAATTTTAAAAGAAGGGAAGATTGTAACAACCCAAATTTTTAATTATTCTGTAAAATTTATACTAATATTATTTAATCTCAGTTCGGAAAATATATAATTTATTATATATTATTATGTGTAATTTTGTAAAACAATATAATTAGTATAAGTTTAGAGGTCAAAATATAAATAATAATATAGATAATATTAATAATAATAATAATAATATTTATTTTCTGTTAGTATACGATAAAGTGTAATTTAATTAAGAATTAATATATTTATATAATTATATTAAAATATTATATCAAAGGGTAATTATCTTAAATATCTATTAAGGATAAGAACGAATCTATATAATTATTAGTGGAATATGAGGGAGATTCGCACGCCACGTATGTGCCTTATCTCCTTATAAAAGGGAGGCGTGTCACCGGGAGAAGAAAAGAAAGAAGAAAGAAAAAAAGGAAAGAAAGAAAGAGAAGAAGAAGGAAAAAATAATGGAAGTTGAAAGGGTCTTTGGTAGTGGAAAGGAAAAGTAAGGTATTAAAGTTAAGGTGAGTTATATTATATCTTAAGTTACCAAAATATATTTTACGTATGTTTTGACTTACCATATTTATCTTATACAAGTTATGTTTTATAAACTATTATAAATTATATAAATATTTCAGTTACGTGGATTATTTTCTGAACCTTATTTGCTAAAGTGAAACCTATGGATATGTTTGTTTATATTTTAAAAAATATTTGATTATGACCTTATATACAATTATGTTTTGTAAGTACCACCACGGGAGTCCCATGCCTTGGGGGACTTAAATAACCATTGGCTTCTGTTTGGCCACTTTGTGGTCCTCTGTTTATCATGGATCCATTGACCTCTGTTTTGTGCAGAGCAAAGTGTTGTGCGAAGCTAAGTGCTACACTATTGTAGGAGGCATCTCTAGAATCCGTACGAGCCACCTCTTGAATTCAGATCTGCTCGACCGCTACTTTGTGACCTGCTCGCTCGCTACATCGCTCGCATCGTGATTATGGTTATATATTTACATAATTTATGGATTTCAGTTTCTGCTACTCAAATGATTTATTCACCAAATTAAGTTATGTAAATGTTTTGGCTTAACTAACTATCTATGGTTATTTCGTATCCCTTATACTCTTGGTATAATATTTCTCACTCTGCCATATGCTTATAGTTGTTTACTAATTTTCAAGAAACAATACAATTCAAAAATAGCTTTTGGAAAGTTTTAGACACGGGGCTGCGGAATAGACACACACAGCATTTTTATGATATTTTTATATATAAATATCGGCATTTTTGGTAAATAAATTTTATAATAAAAATAGAAGCTCCAGTGATTATTTTGGTACCCTCATTTAAATATTACTTCCGCTCGCGTTTATTAATTTGTTTAAGAATTGACCGGAGGTAACCTCAGTTACTGGCCATCACGATACTTAACCCTTGGGTACGGGGAACGGGTCGTGACAATTATGGTTGAATGGCTTTGCCTAACCGTTTCAAAGACTTCTTTAAAAATTGTAATGTGAAGAAACAAAATATGAAATGAACTAAAACTTCGATTAATAATGTTCAAATTTGTCACTTAATTACAAGAACCAAATTACAAGCATTAAATATTACAATCGACAAGTCTGAAACAAGTTACACGGATTGGAGTCGACTAGTACTCCTACTCTTAATTACATGCAAGGATGGATCTAGGGGGGGCAGAGAAGGACGGCCGCACCCCCAAAAATTTGAAAAATATCATATATTATACTAAAAATTTTAAAATAATTTAAAATTATAGGAGTTCACACCCCCAAATTTTTTTTAGATAATTTCAAAATTATATAGAGTAGCCCCCCCCCAAAAAAAAATTTTAACTATTTGGAATTTTTTTTTTTTGAATTAGTTAACATATATAATAATCTATTTTAAATTTCATGTATATGTATTTTTAAAATTAGGTCAAGATGAAAGCAAAATTTTAGAAACTTTAATGGGTCAAAGTGTAAAATATGAAACTTTTACATATATATAAGCTGTAAGGCTTGCTGGAGAAGTTTTAAACAAAGCACTAAGATTTAAAAAAAATAAAACAAAACAAAACAAAACAACTGATCTGATCTGAGAGACTTGCTGCGATTCTGCGAAAGATAGAAGAGCAAAGCGACGAGGGATACGGAGAAGCTTTGTTGTCGGTGGTTCGGTGGAGGCTTTGTCAGAGCTGTCAGCGTGGATGGTGGAACCGTGGATATCCTTTCAGACGAAATTATCTGATATTCACAAACGAAGAGTAAGGAATTGCACTATGGTTTGACAAAAAAATAAGTTATGAATCTAAAAAGATATCAGATAAAATAATCTGTGGGGGCATAAGTTATCTGATATTCACAAACAAAGAGTTATGAATCTGGTAAGTTATTTGATATATGATATCCCTTCAGCTTCAATGTGATGTGATTATTCTGCTTTTAGATTGAATATTATTAATCAATGATTGATTGTGATTTTAGATTGAATAATGTGATTATTTTGCTTTTAATTTGTTATTGGTGTGATGAAAATCTGATAATTGTTATTGGTACAATTATTAACTAAATATTGTGATTTTTTTTTTAATACTATGATTTGGTGTCTACAACAAAGATACTTATTCAAAAATTTAGAGAAGGTGGATGGGTTCTTGTGACAACCCTCACTTCTAATTAGTGTTAAACTGTGATTGAGCATGATGAGTAATTGATTTAGCTGAAATTCTGAACTGATTGCATGAGTATGTTGCTTTAATTACACTTCTATTTGTTTGTCATTTAATGATCAGTTCATGTTTTGACTTCGAATTGCAAATTGAAGGCCTTATCGGCGGCCGAATCAGAAATTGATTAGTGTTATATGCTAATTAGGATTTATGTCATTTTATGGTAAATTTAATTAAAATTTGATTTGGAATGATTAAATTAGATTAAATAATGTTAAACTAATTGAACCTAGAGTAACTACACTTTTGCTACTAAGTGGCCTAATTCAATACCAACACTCCTTACACTTTACATATGTTGATGCACCACTTTTCATTCATCTTCTTAACCCAAAAACCGTGAGGGAGAGGGAGATAGGAGAAGTTTGGATTCAATGAGAAATTGGCTTGGAAAATTAGAGGAATTGAAGGGAATTTGCATATTTGAGCTACCACATTTGGAATTCAAGCTTAAGGTAGAAAACTCATTCCTATAATTATGAATTTAAGTTGTTTCTTGCATGGTTCATGGTAAATTAGTGATTTGAGTCAAGAATTAATTTAAAGTGTTGTTTTGAGAGTGATTTCATGCATGCATGTTCATATCATAGTATTTTGAACTTGTTTTTCAAGAAATCCTTACATGCATGTCCTTATTTTGGTTGTAGTCCATGAATTCACCATGTTTTAAAATTCAATCTTGCATTTGATCATGTTTTGAAGCATTAGAATTCATAAGAACTCATGCATATTATGTTCTTGCATTGTTCTTCAAGTTTCTTTGAAATTTGTATTCAATTGGCTTACCTTTGGGCTTGATTTTACAAATGGATCTTCAAAAACATGTTGTAGTATGAGTTTCCATGTGTTTTCTACAAAATTGGCCCAAAAGGTTGAGTTTTGATAAGTTTAATTCTTGATTTGAGCTTTGGAGGCAAATTTGGAAAACCCAGATTTGGGCTTCCTCGCTCGAGCGAAGGATTCCACGCTTGAGCGAGCACCTTTGTTTTCTGAATTCCGCTCGAGCGACAGAATGCTAGCTCGAGCGTAGATTGCAAGCTCTCAGGTTTTTGTGGACGTAGAAGCACGCTCGAGCGACGAGACCTGCGCTCGAGCGAAGAACTGTGTCTCACGCTCGAGCGAACATTGAGCGGAGAATTTCAATAACCAGTACTTTTGCATTTTTACAGACTGCTCGAGCGAGGAAGTCTACGCTCAAGCGACCTTTCTGTTTTGGTAAGCTCGCTCGAGCGAAGGAAGCCACGCTCGAGTGAGACCCTTGTTTTCAACAAATTTTAAAAAGTGTTATAAAGTACATCTTTGAATCCTCATTCCATCCTAGGCATTCCTAGGCCAAGTTTAAGGCATCTTAATGAGGATAATGTTATAGAACCACACCAAGTCAAGTTAAGGGGCTAAGTTATTAATCCCAAGTGTGTAACTTAGTGTATGTGTGTGTTCGTTCTGCCACTGTGTAGGGTTGGCATCCGAAGACACTGACTAGCCTGTCTGTAACACAGTACTCTGTGAGTAACAATATTGTAAAGATACGTTTAATTATAATTATTTCTGAACGATTGATTGTACTGCTTTCTGAAATGGCATCGTTTACTGAATGAATGTTTGTCCTATTTGTGAACTGTATTCGTCGCATCCATAATAACTTACTGTTACTGTATTGTTACTGCTAATGTTACAGAGATCTTTGTCAGTTCCAATGTTTGGAACTACTACTGTTTACTATTATGATGGTCATCAACCAACTGTTCGATCTGTTAAGACCTACTGTACTGTTTTACTATTGGATGTACCACATATGACTACTATGGTTTCTAAATAACTATTAAGGCATGAAATATGAGCCACTGATTGAATAACTGATTTACTGATGTCACGACCCAAACCCGCCCTTATGGGTTTAGTATCGTAACCGGCCAATAATCCGTTATTACCAAAGGCATAATAATAATTGACGATATCTGAGTAAGGGTTGGCGGAAATAGCGATAATAAAAAGATGTCCAATAAGCTGTGACAATCTGAATGCAAAAAGACTTTTATGAACAAGCCACATTCATGAGCAAAACATATATATATATATATATATGCATCATATACACAAACATCTCAGTTAGGGACCAAATCCCTTCACCATAACTGTACAGTCAAGTCTCATTCAGTCAATACAAAACAGAGACGAAACGGTGAATCTGAAACACCCCAAAACAGCCTTAGCTTGAATGAACTCGGAACCTCAAAGTGAGGCATCGAGCGGAGAATTTCAACAACTAGTACTTTTGCATTTTTACAGATCGCTCGAGCGAGGAAGTCTATGCTCGAACGACCCCTCTGTTTTGGTAGGCTCGCTCGAGCAAAGGAAGCCACACTCGAGCGAGACCCCTGTTTTCAACAAATTTTGAAAAGTGTTTTAAAGTATATTTTTGCATCCTCATTCCATCCTAGGCATTCCTAGGCCAAGTTTAAGGAATCTTAATGAGGATAATGTTATAGAACCACACCAAGTCAAGTTAAGGGGCTAAGTTATTAATCCCAAGTGTGTAACTTAGTGTGTGTGTTCGTTCTGCAACTATGTAGGGTTGGCACCCGAAGACGCTGACTAGCTTATCTGTAGCCCAGTACTCTGTGAGTAACAATGTTGTAAAGATACGTTCAATTATAATTATTTTCGAACGATTGATTGTACTGCTTTTTGAAATGGCATCGTTTACTGAATGAATGTTTGTCCTATTTGTGAACTGTATTCGTGGCATCCATAATAACTTGTCTTATCGCATCTTTATCGCCATCGTTACAGAGATCGCCGCCCAATGTTTAGAACTACTATCGCATCGTTATGATGGCCATCAACCGAATCGCTCGTCTGTTAAGACCCATCGCATCGCTTTTGTTATTGGATGTACCACATATGACTACTATGGTTTCTAAATAACTGTTAAGGCATGAAATATGAGCCACTGATTGAATAACTGATTTATTGATGCAAATGACTGTTTTAATTACTGAAAGGACATTCATTCCTAACCCTTTTACACATTTGTTATTCATTGGGCTTTAACTTGCTGTTTATATTTATATGTAGGTGTCCAGGCACCGAACCGAAGCTAGGAGCATCAAGTTAAGCTCTCGTTTTGCCAAGCCAACCATTGTGCCTCACTTCGAGGTTCCGAGTTCATTCAAGCTAAGGCTGTTTTGGGGTGTTTTAGATTCACCCTTTCGTCTCTGTTTTGTATTGACTGAATGAGACTTGACTATACAGTTATGGTGAAGGGATTTGGTCCCCAACCGGGATGTTTGTGTATATGATGTATATATATATGTTTTGCTCATGAATGTAGCTTGTTCATAAAAATCTTTTTGCATTCAGATTGTCACAGCTCATTGGACATCTTTTTATTACTGTTTGGCTTCCGCCAGCCTCTTACTCTGTATTACTTTCGTTACTGTTAAGCAGGCCTTCGATAATCATGAATTACTGGCCGGTTACGATGCTAAATCCATAGGGGTGGGTTTGGATCGTGACAGTTCGATTGTTGGAGAAAATTAAATTATTTTCTAATAATCATGGTATACAGATTCCTGATATGAGCTGTCCTTATCAAGGAGGCTGAGGTCGGTCTCGTTTTGAAAGAGATGAGCTCACCGTGGAACATCATTTTCGAGTTGATATTTTTATGGTTACAGTTGATTCTCAGTTACAAGAATTAAACAATAGGTTTAAGGAAGATGTAATGGAATTGTTTGTTCTTAGGTCAGCTTTGGATTCTAGGGATGGTTATAGATCATTCAAAATTTAGGATATTTGCAAACATGCAAATAAATTTTATCCCATGGATTTCTCCGAGCAAGAAAAATTGCATTTGAAGTATCAGTTGGAAAACTATAAACTTGATATTTCTATACTTCCCGAGTTTCAAAAGCTGTCAACCATTTCTGAGTTGTGTCAAATGTTGGCAAAAACAAAAAAGTCAACAAGTTATTCTCTTATTGATAGATTGATCCATCTTGTGTTGACTTTACCTGTTTCAACTGCTATATCGGAATATGCATTTTCAACTATGAAACTCATTAAGTCTAAATTGCACAATAGGATTGAAGATGGTTTTCTGGCTAGTTACTTGATTACATACATTGAAAAAGACATTGCTCAAAGATTTGATGTAGACTCTATCATTCATGCTTTTGATATTATGAAAGAGCATCGAGCTCAATTGAAGATGCCTAATTTTAGTAAATAAATGCATGTAAAAAGAGTTACTACTTTTTGTAAGTGAATATAGGCAAAAAAATATTCTCAATTATATGATCATCTTTTGGTACTCAACTATGTTAATAAGGAATATATAGCTCAATATTTTATCGTAACATTATTGATTTTTTTCATGTTAGTAGAAATTGGAATTGAACTTCAAATTTTATTGGTTAGAGGCTAAACGTATTCCCCCCCCCCCCCCCCAAAAGTCATAATCCTGGATCTGTCCCTGATTATATGTATTGCACTACTCCTAAATAAGTTAAACTATCCCTATGATTTCACAAGTGTTGTGAATTGGATTGAAGGTCTCATTTTCTCTCCATTGTCTAAGCTATTCATAGGCAATATCCCACTCTACCACTCCCTCAACATCATGGCAGTGTCCCACGTTTTTTTTCGACAACTACTCTAGGCAGTTTCTTCCTTCAATTTGTAACTGCTAGATATACTTCAACCCAAAATCACATTATTTGCTCATCATGGGTGCTTTGCACATCATGGGTTTACAAGTTTCTCACCACGTTTATATCCCACATTGACCCAACTGATGCATCATGCACAAAAATAGCAATAGGAATAATATATATATATATATAGCCATAGTTAGTCTTAAAAAATGGTACATGATTTGAATTGACAGACCACAATCGACATGCCACATCATCAATAAAGTTAGATTTAGCCATAATTGACAGACCACAAATAATTAAATTAGATTTAGCCTATTGATGGACCACAATAGATAGAAAATAAAATATAATGTCAACACACTTCAATTGTGATTTTAATTGTTTGGGTAAAATTTTATTTTTGAATTAATGATTCAATAAGAACTAAAATTATTTGAGAACTCTATTTTTCAAACAAAATTTAGAACACAAGGCGGCCTCTTGACTTCTACCATTAGGGTTGGCCCAACCATGTGAAAAATGTTAAAGACAACTGATAAAATTCATATGTGTATATTAGCACCCATTTCGTTGAAAACATTATTTCAACTGATCAATCCAAATACACTTTAACAATGATGGTACTTATTACAAATTTGTTTAAATCAAATCAAATCAAAGTAAATCTTGCGTCTCAATCAAATGGCTTTCAATTACATCAATCATCGCTCAATTAAATCATTAAATTTTTTTATAAATGGTAAATCAAACCAATTTCACAGTCCCCTTTTAAGCATATATATCTAGAAAACATAAGGAACCAAAGCTTTGACATGTTCAGGGAAATTCTCAAATTTGGAGAGGTACCATTTCCTAGTATCATAACTCCTTCCAGTCAAGTACAAAGCCGATCCCAAAGCAAAGGCAAATGAAAATGTAGTTTGGCTGATAAAGGAGACCCCTAAAAACTGCACAATTTCAAAGAGATAGTGTGGGCAAATGACAAGATTGAAGAGGCCTCCTTTGGGGATTTTGTAGCTCTTGTCACCCTTTTGATCTCTGGTTTTTGAGAGGAGACAATGGTGGTAAAAGTTGCCACAAATTCCAAGTAAAAACAGCACCACACCAAAAAGCTTGAGATCAATCAATGGCTCTTGGAAACCTTGGACCAAGTGTTGGGTGTATATCATGGTTGAAGTTGTGGTGAAATAGGTGGTGGAGATGAGAATGACACTGTCCAAAACCATGCCACCACTGTATTTGTGAACAAATAGAACCTACATGCATTAAATATTATGAGTTAGATAGCTAGCTAGACATTATATACAATAACAGTTCTCCTACTTGTACAGAAATTAATTATATATGATTGTATTTAATTCTATAATCGATTTTTGTATTCTTATATTTTTTTTATACAATAATGTGTGAAAATATTATAAATTCAGGGAATTATCTTTATGAGTACAATGTAATTAGTGTAGTTCAACCAAACTTATTTTTTAGTGTATTTGTATGTGTGTACACAGACATGTGCATGTGCAAGTCAATCCTTATATGATCTGCCCAAATAGAAGTACAATTTTAATGGGTTGTCATAAAGTTTTCAAGTAAAAATACAATACTTTCACAATTTAATGTATAAAAATTTAGAAATACAAAAATATGATCACATAATTTGACAATAGACAAAGTATCCCAAATCCTCATAAAGAAATTTGAATCCACAAAAAATAATAATTATTATTATTATTATTATTATAAAAGTAAAATTAATTTTTAAATTTTTATTACTTTCGATAATTGTATTTAATATTTTCAAAATCAATTTCCACTCCCTACTTCCCCCTCTTCCATCACCTCCTCCTACCATTGATCGTTGTCAGTGACATCCGACCACCTCCAGCCAATGTTATCAAATGAAGAAATGATTATCGAATGATAAAAAAAAAAAAACTAAAAACTAAAAATTAAAAATTAAAAGCGTTATCAAACCAAGAAATTATAAACATGATTAGTGAAATCTGTCTTCTTCTTCCTTTTTGCGTAATTTATATATTAGTTGTAAGATTAGTTTCAGGAGGGAGTTTAACCTTCAACCTCTCCATACGATTGAAAAATAGAAAAAAAAAGCTGGGTATATACATATGATATCAACAAAAGGAATAGAATAGAAGAGTCAATAGAGAAATAGAATAAATACCTCCATGACCCTCTTAAAGAAATGGAAGGTTAGAGCAGACTTTACTAGCAAAAATCTTGAATCACCACTGGAGAAGAGGATAAAGGAAGCGACTCCGGCAAGGAACGGCGGAGTATACACAATCAGCATCCCTGTTCTGCTTGAGAGCTTGATCACAGAATGATTATGTGAAGAAGAAGAAGAAGAAGAAGAAGAGGAAGAAGATGATCCAACCATATTCTTAAAATTCATATTAATGCAGAACTTGGAATATTGAAGGTGTATTCCACTTGCTTCCGCCAAGCCTAAAATTGCTAGTGACAAGAAGATTATTGGAGGCATAGCCATTGTGAAAAGATTTGAAGGCTCTTCATAAACAACTCTTTCCAATAATGTTATCATCATCATTCCCTCTCTCTCTCTCTCTCTCTCTCTCTCTCTCTCTCTTTCTGTGTGTGTGCGTGCGCATATATTTATACTAGCGGCAGATGGAGTGCACACAGTGCGTACATGTGCAATTATGTCATGTTTGAAACCTATTCTTCATTTTGCTCAATTTAAAAAGTCAACTTGCTTTTTTTTTTACTTATTTAATTTTGTTTTTTCTAAACATTTTTTTACTTTCGAGTTAATTTTCTTTTTTAAATCTATCTCAACTCGACGATTTAAATAATAAAAAAAAAAAAATCATTTCATTTTTTCTTATTAAACACAAAAGTAGAAAACAAAATTTTATCTAGAAAAAAGCTAACAAAATTGACTTTTTTTTGTTTTTTCTAAACTTCAAAAAAAAATAGAATAAAGTGAGAACAATATGATACAATGATTAAAAACTAAAACAGATACAAAAAATGGAATAACCGTTGATTTTTTATTTTTTATTTTTTATTTTTATTTTTTTGAATTCACATTATAGGGTATTAAGATGAACATAGGTGTGAATATCATTTAATCAAACTCCTAATATTTTAGTGTTATAGGCAAACACGCTTTCATCATTAGTCAAATATTACTGGGCGTGACTCCTAATATTTTAGTGTTTTAGGCCAACACGCTTTAATCATTGGTCAAATATTTTATTCTTAAAAAAGTAACAAAATGCATAAACGTATATTATATCATATATGTGATACGCTAGGCTAGCTGTGGATTTGAACCATTGCTTTGTGAAATTTGTTTATTAGTCAGATATCAGCTTCGAGGTGCACACGTTTTGAGCATTTTTATGATTTTATTTTATTCACAGAAAATGATTCGCACCCCCAATTAATTCATCCAAACTTCTATTCATGTGATATGGAAGCTGGCTTTCACACATCAACAAAGAGCTAGGGCTTGGCAAAGATTTGGTTTGTTCAGGTTACAATCATACTCATAATCATAATTAAATTAACTTGATTCTCTTTTTTTCTTTTTCTTTCTCATTTTAATTCTTGTGGGGCTCTCAATGTATTTACTCCAACCCATAAGGGATGTTAGTGAAATTTACCCTAAATCATTATATGGTACGCCCTCTTTTTGCTTTCTATATACTCCAAAAAGAAACTTTTCTTCACACTTCCCTGAGCTTGCACCTTGCTATCCTACACTAGCAAAATATTAGAACATATAAGACTATAATATCTACACCAAATGATCAAATTTTTATAACAAATGACGTGTCATCATTGTTTCGATATAGTAGACCAATAAAGTCCATGTGTGTCTGAACATTATCCAAATATTTTTTACCCTGCCATGGAAGACATGTTCAAGACGACTACCATGCAATGCGAGGCGTGAGTATCAGAACAGCTCATGAAACCATCACTAAACTTGTTGCTTTGAACTCGTAACCAGAAAGACCAAGGGGTGGCCCAATGACCATGTGTGCGTTCACCTCAGCAGCCAGACCTTGAAGAATATCATCTCTTGGGCATTTCAAACACTAGCTTGCTGCTCTCCTAAATTCATAGTTCAGTTCATCACACAACTCTTTCGGTGTCCAACACTTCGTATTTTTCTCACCTCGAACCACAAATCACGCTACCATTTCTCTTGCCAAAACCTATTTCTCCTTCAATCTCAACTGCAATGAGTACCTAAGAAAAGTGTTGGATACCAACAGGACCGGAAAGCAAATACTTGGTTTTCTGGGAAAACACCAGAAACAGTAATGGAATCAAACATTATACAGATCTCCACCCTCCCCCCTCACTAATAACATGAACCAGAAGGGGAGAACCAGGCAGGTTGAAAAAAACAGGGAAAAAAAAATGTTGAAATGCATACGTATACCCCTATACATCACCCAACCCAAAATCTTATGTATTCCTAAAGTACATCGAAATTAAAAGTTAAGTACCACCTAATTACCTCACCCTGGTGTGGGTTGTTGCGAGAGAAAGAGAGAGAGAGAGAGACCAAGGTGGATTGAAACTATGAAGGATGCACTGCATATGCTCTGTCACCCATTAAAAAAATTAAACATCGAAAAAAAATAGTCACTAAGCTTCTAGATATCTCGCCGTCAGCTTCTTTTTAGTTGCTGCTGCCTTCTTTGCAAAGCCGCAATATGCCATTGAAGGGTTGCTCGATTCAGCCCATGCACTGGTGGAGATTATAGCATTTCCTAATTGTAGATTCTCACTGGCTTCTCAAATGTGTGTCGATTCTGCACGATTGAGACAGTCACTACAAGTTCTAATTGCCTTAAAAGAAGGTTTATACGATATTAGCAATGTCAAGGTAGAAAATCGTAAAAAAAATGCCAACTCCATAGCTATGTTGCACAAAGCCAAATTAATAACATCTCTCCTGGTTTTTTGGACCACGTACTGCCTTAAACCTGTAGATATGCTATTTAAAATAAGTAATGTCAAAGCATTCATATACCTGATTGGCCACATATGACCTTTTAGGAGTATTGTCAGAGTGTTCCAACCCGAGGTACTGTTCCCAAGCACCATAAACATCCCTTCTCTATAAGAACAAAATGTCAAAATTAGAAGACGAGAAATTAAGCACCTCAACTAAGTGTGTATGCATGTCTGTGAGCATACATATGTGCACGTGTGTGTTGAGAGAGAGAGAGAGAGAATTCATGTGCACCTGAAAACGACTAGAAACGACGTCCGAGTCCTGAAGGTACTCGGGGCGACCCAAAGATAAAAATGCAAACTTCCACTGAGAAGATGGGGAAAACATAATTTCAGAAAGATCACAATAAAGATTAACCTAACACATATTCTGTCAGAAAATGCTGCATTGTGATGTAGAAAGACAAGGCTATGAGCCAAGAAAAATAGTTAATAATTATACCTTTGAAAACTCCTCATCCGGAACCTGCAATTTCTTCTGTATGCGTTCTTTGACTTCAGTCAACGTCTCACCCTCATGGATGACAAGGAAAAAAGGTTCCCCAAAATTCTGAACCTGCTGTTTAAAATAAAAAGGAGAAGAAAGATGAAGTAAAATAATACCATTGTATAACCGAATCTCAGTTTACAC